>JARHVA010000156.1:4830000-5430000 GCA_037957365.1 Torreya grandis
TGATGCTCGATGCCATATACGATCTCATGTATCCTATAAGAGATAGACACACCACTCCCATCCATGATAATAAATGACAACAAAAGCACCATTAATTTTTTTTGTAATTGTGAAACATTAACCATAATAATTAGGGTCAATAATATGTCACTCTGACCACCTATGCAGTGAGTCCCTACCACCATGGTAGAGAAGTACCTAGATGCCCATTATATATCTCAAGTACCAATAGCCTCATGTAATACAATCTATTTCTTAGAGATTGATAACTACAAGATATAATATACATCCTCCATGTTCACAGTCATCTCATCCATAGGTAACCAAAATGTACATGTGTCTACATTCCACCTCTCACATAGTGCAGTGATCATATGCTTGTCTTAGGGCATAGGCCCCAAGAAAGCAACATATCATAGACTTGCTCCCTCGATCACCTCTATCTCTGCATAAAATAAAGGAAAATCCCATGTAATCTCCATCATTTTACCCATACAAAACTCTCTCATACAAGCATTAACCTATAAAATCACAATTGAATCTAAGATTAATAAAATAACATTAAAACCAACAAACAACAACAAGAATCAAAAATCAATAAATAATGTTGAGCACCACATTTGGGGCCTACTAGACACTAGCACAATCTAGAGGATAATAACATTGGACAATAGTGCCACACTTTAGATAGTATCACCAAGATCTAGACACTAGCACCCAAAATGGGACATTAGCACTAGCTTCTCTAAAATAGGACAAAAATAGTCCTTATCTAGAAAAATCAATAAAATATACAATAAAAATTATTAAAAAATATGAAAAGTTTAGATCTTTTACCAGACGAACCTCCCCCTGACCTAAATCCATGCCTCGACCTCCCCATAGTGTGATAAACTAGCATCTCATCTCCTCAACATGTTGCCCTCTCTTAAACTCAAAATTATTTCCACTCAAATGATGAAAATAAATTACCAATGATTAAAATGACATATTTAAGTCATAAAGTATCTAATACCACCCTATTAGCGTTACCCCTGTACACTAATTTTGCTAAATTAATACAACTCTCTTGTTATTGCCATATCTTGAGAACTAGAGCTCTAATTCATAAACAATTTCTTACACATGGGACTTGATAATGATACATTATGTCCCATATTGGTAAAACCAATCCTCATCATTTTCAAACCTAAAAATTGTAAAAATCATCACATTATTTTAATCATACAATATACCAACTACCTATCTAACTACACACTAAATTATCAACTCTGACAGACTCAATATTGTTATAGTAGTTTTTCATTTTGCTTTTAATTTAATCAACTTAGTAAAAACTCAATGAAATGTAGGGTTTATGAAGAATACCTAGAGATGTGAAGATGGCTTTACACTAATTGAATCCAATGACTGAGGGAACTTATTTTTTTCTTAGAAGAATAACTTGCACATAAATAAAAAACTTGGACAAAAATAGATTAATAAATAGATGGGTGAGCTTCCTAATTAGGAACCAGTCTTGAGAATTATGAACTTCCTCAAGTGGATATCAACTCACTATTTTCAAAATTAAGTGGATAAATAACACTTAAAATTGTAAAATAGAAAGATGTGATAATAATAATGAATATGATTTAATCCTCGTTTAAGCTATCAATGTAAGCAAAGTATTCATCTTAATAAGCCATATAAGCATTTAGATCCTTTTGTATAACATCAAGTTGGTTAGTAGTGGCTTCAATTGAGGGAGAGTAAACAATGGCACAAAGTGATAACTCAAAGGATATGACACCCTAATTGGAAAAAAAGGGTTGAGATGTTTTAGGTAGATTGGTAATATTAATGACATCATGCATAATGTTGGGCAAAGTCATCTACATAATGAAGCCATGTTTAAAAGGATAGAAAATCAGAATGATTTAAAGATAGGGTTATAAGATTAAAAGGCTTGGGTTTTTAACAAAGTACATAGTGGATCAATGTTGATCTTGTAGGATCGATGCCAATTCTATAGGATTGGTGCTGATTCAGATGAATCAATATTGATTCTGCTAAAAATTAGAATTAACTAAAAATAAAGACATATAGGGTGATAAAAAATACTAAAAGGAAACAAAGGGATTTTGGTTTTATTCTAAGAGTTGAATAAGTAAACAAAAGTAGAGATACTAATGAGAAATGAAATAATAGAAACAAAATACTTACCTTAACCTAGTTATAGGTAGAATAAATTTCCTTCCTATGGGTGCAAGCATTTTTTTAGGCTCATGATGATGAATGCAGATTGTACATAGCAAAATTTTGGAAAAGTAGTGCTAAGGTCTCTTTAGTTCTCCAAAAATCCAAGCAACATTTTGAGGTTCAGAGCTTCTGGTTCCTGAGCCAAAGATTTAGTTGCGTATAAATGGATTGACATCAATCAGGATAATCAGTGTTGATCGAGGGAGAATCGACAATAATTCACCCATTTTGACACCAAATGGTTCTATCCACATTGGTTCATTCTAAATTCAATAAATTTTGGTTTTATGTGCATGAGGTTGTTGGGGATAAGGTTATACATGGGTAAAATGGTTAAAAGTTTGAGGTTTATTAGGTTGTAAATAGATTTAGGTGGTTTGAGAGGTGAAAAGGTCATTTGTAAAAATAAATTACCAAGTGGCTAACAGTAATTAAATTAAACTTTAGGATAGGGATGTTTTAAGATATTAAAGCAATAATAAGGGCATATGATACCAAATGAATCATATATAGTATACCAAATTATAGTATCTACATTTTCCCCTTTTTGTGGAGCGGTATGGAATACATGTCATGAGACAAAAACCAAGAGGTATCCCCCTCAAATTAGGAGTTGGCATAAGATGAGGATCGGGTGATGGGTTTGAAAAATGGAATAATGGATGGGATGGGTAGATAAAAAATAATATCTAATAGTGCAAATGCATAATATTAAGTATATGTTTTACATGAATAGCATGTAAGGTAATATAGATAGAGATGCCTTGAGCTAACTCCCATAGTAAAATGCCATAAATATAAATAAATGGGCTTAAACAAAGGAAAAAAATAGAACAAGTGATAGGATTTGGCTGACCAAAGCATCTGATGTGTTATACAGTGTGCATGTTACCTATAGATAGTTATTCTTAAGAGAAAATGCACTCTTGGGACCCACTGAGGGGAGATACCCAAAAAATTACATGCCTTACACAGGTTGTGGGACCAATAAGGGGTGTAAATGCACAAACCTAAAATGGTATAAAATAAATAATAGGGTAGGTGTGGCAAGGTACTAGGATGAGGCTATGGAGCAAGACTAGATACATGAAAACTACAAGTAGTGAAAAATAGGTAAATTTATGTCAATCTAAAATGAATCGATGTCAATCCACCAAATTAACATTGATCCAAAATAGATTAGTGCCAATCTAAAGTCAAGTATATAATTAAATCTGATGTGGAAAGGGCTCATTTTCTATTGATGTGAAATGAAATGATGAGTGAGAATCAAATGATGATTGTGATGCAAGGTAAAATGGAGGATATCAGCTATGGTTTGAGATGATGATAATGGTATCAGGATGAGGTAGGCCCTATTATTTTCTAAGTTATTTGATTTTTTTATTTTTTTCTTTGTAAGGTTAAGGGAATGCTTGAGGACCAATATAATATGATGCTAGATAATCGACATCAATTCTCATAAATTGGTGATGATTCCATGGTAATCGACATTGCTTCAGCTAAAAATGGTAATAGTCTAGATGAAATGGCACTTATCTATAATATATTGATGTTGATTCACAAAAGAAAATGAAAGGCTATAGTAAAATATCTAAGGTTAGACTAAGTATATTTTTAGGAAAGTTAAGGCTTATAGAGGATGTTGGTAATAGGCATAGACACTATTGTAGATGTAAGAGAGAGTGTTTCCTCTATTAGAATAACTATGGGACTAGCTAAATGATGATTGGGCACACCTAGAAGTCATAAACCTAGGAGGAGTGTGCTACTACCGATGCATTCATAGATATGTGAGTTTATTAGTTACATTATTGAAGTGATGGGATGTGATGATTGGGACATTTTAGCTACCTATAAGGGTGATGATAATTACTAAGGATGACATATACAAGATTTTGTGACTTCTATTCTAGGGAGTGGTGATTGTACCGATGGATGAGTAGGGGTGTGGAGCAACACTGACATGATTATATAGTGGGGATGTTGTAGATATTACTTTTATTATTGGTGATTTTATGTTTGAGCTTCTATATGAGGCTGATATAGAGGGGCGGGGTGTTTTGATGATGATGTTGATGGATATCACATGATATGCTCTCCCAGACTCAGGTGGAGGTATATTCCCATGGAGCCTTATAGGTGTGGTTATTGATATGATAAAACATAGGATAGTGTTTGCCTAGGTGTCAAATTTACTAGCACATATTTATAAGGAGTTATGGGGGTGGAGGACCCAAAGGAGGTATGGATTGGATGTGATCATGATTTTTTAGTGTTGGGAATACGAGCACATTAAGGTGGTGCATCCCATTGGTACCTCATGGATATAGTGGTATGAGATTGATTACAACATTACCTTCTTATGAGGGAAGGTAGATTTAGTTCAATATTACATAGATGGGGTGATTTAGGACCTAGATTACTATCGAGGGGTCCTTGAGAGGATATAATATGGAGATATTATTTAGAGGTTATACATTAGATTTCCTCTATGTCCTAGATTAGAGGTGGAGCTAGCGGCATCTTGAGGGAGAGGTGGGTGATAGGATTGAGGATGGAATACATGGAGTACTTATATTTTAGATGGGTGAGGAGATAGTTCAACTTAGTATAACATATTCCATGGGCCCTACATGCATATAAATAGGATGAGATAGAGTCAGGGCTCTTAGATCCAAACACTATAGATGTTCCAATAGGGGCCAAGGAGGAGGAGGTAGTTGGGTCAGATGTGGAGGATGTGGGTGCATTATAACATTCTTAGTGTGGTGGGAAAGATAAGTAGATATGAGTTAGGAGAAGGTGGTATGAACTCAAAAAGAGGAAGTAGATGAAGAGATGGAGGATACTGAGGAGGATGGAGGGGAGAGGATGAGATGGGAGAGGATCAAGAGAGAGGAGAGATTAGAGGAGAGGAAAAGGTAGGAGAGGAGGAGATAGATATTTTTTAGATTATCAAGGAGTGGGATACATTGAGGGTTTATTGTATCACACTACAGGGATAGGTGGTTGTAGTGTAGGGGGAACTTACAACTATGTGGATTGAGTGGGACACTATGCAGATGAGATTAGATATGAAATGAGTGGATTTTGACTCATTACAGTTGAGCCATGATCTAGCAGTGGAGGCTCAAGATCACTACCAAGTGGAGATGGATAGCCTACAATGGGGGATGGAGGATCTAAAAAATAGATGGTTACATGGGGGTTGAGCCTAGTATAGGGTAGGCTAGGATAATGATCATAGATAGGTATAGGGATATAGAAATGGAGATGTGGTACTATGAGCTAATTATTTTAGATTTACATTTAGATATTCCATGCTATGCTACCCATTTAACCATACATTGTAGATCATCTAAGTGGACTCACACAGGGGTAGTCAGTATAGGGAGTGTATCCCACAAGAGGGATCAGAGGGGAGACAAAGATAGAGGAGGAGATGGGGGAGGGAATGGGAGTGGAGGAAGTGGTGGAGCTCTAGGGAGCATTCATTTGAGTATGATTCATTTTACTAAGTAGCTCATTTTTATTATATTTATTGTATTGGCCAGAGAGCCACATACTTTGTATGTGGACACTTATGATATATACTTTGAGCATTTTATATATATATGGATTCATGATTATGATTTGTGATGCTCATATATATTTTATTTATGGATTATGGATTTTTATTAATTATATTATCATGGATGCTTGTATTTAGATTATGTGATTATGGATTTAGCTTAGTTAGATGATGTGGTAGATTATGGATTTTACATGTTATGGTTTTACATATGGATTATGATTATTATGGATGTGAATTAGATCAAGGATTATGGATTCATGGATTTAGATTATAGATTTAATGGATTTACATGTTATTAAATATTAAAAAATTTATGGAACCTAATTACTATATTGTGGATGTGGATTAGATTAAGGATTATGTGATTATGAGTTTGATCAGATTATGGATTATGGACCTATATGTGATTATATTAAAAAATTATGGGATGTTAAAATGTTTATAGATCATGATTATGTTATTATGGATGTGAATTGGATTATTTTGAATTATTTGATGTTATTATATTAAAATGTTTATTATGGATCCTGATTAAGTTATTATGAATTTTGATTAGATTAGATTATGGATTATGGATTTTTTAAATGTTTATGGATTAACATTAAAATGTTTATGGATTATGATTACTATGTATATGAATTAATGATTACATTTTTCATGTTATGAGATTTTTAGATTACTAGATTAGGATATTATTATGCTTTGATAAATGTGGCAAGTTTGTTTTTAAGTAATTAATTACCACAAATTTGATTTACAAAGGGTTTTATTGCTCTTTACTGGATCATACCATAACCCAAGAAAACCACTTGAAATGAATGCATGTGTGTCTCTAACTAATTGCTAATAAAATACCCTAACAACCTTAGGTTAACTATGTTTAGGATCTACTAGTTTGAGATAAAAATTACTAAGAATTTACTTGAAGAATATGTGAATTATTTTAAAAATAAGATACCTTCACCTTGTATACCCAAAACTAAGGTCAACCCTAAGATAATTTTGTGTCAATCCATGTAGATTGATTAGTACAAGAAGTCTACTAAATTAAATAAAGTTGATCAATATAGGAAGGTTTCTTGGGATATTTTATGCATGATATCCATCCTTCGAGGGAGTGGTCTATATTTTGAAAGATGATTTTTGAAGAAGCTTTCCTTCAAGGGAGTAGTCTACACTTTTTATATATATCCTTCAAGGGATCAATCTATTATTTTTTCCTATTTATAGATGCTTTTCTTTTTATTTTTCTTTTGATCTCAGTGTTATTATTTCTTTATGGATTGCCATTAGGCATCCTAGAATAGTTTTCCAAATATTTGTTACACAAGATGATATTATTATTCTCAACATGAATTAGTGATAGGGAGGGATCTTAGGAAATAATTATCGGGAGTGTCATCCCATTATAGACAGAGTTTTTCCAATTAAAGCATGTTATGAATAGAGCTGAGGTATTCATATTCAAGGTAAAAATGGGCAATGTTTCTGAATAACCACATGTTTATATATATCATTATTTGGTATAAGAATGATAGGGATATGTTTTTATCAAATCAAACCAAAAGAAGGAAACTTGGTGGACTAAGGTGATTAAGACTTATTAACAATGGAAAGGATGCAAATGTAATTCCTTAAGAGGCCCTCACTCTAATTTTCCATCAAGAGAGGCCAAATTATGTGCCTTGGATCTATATTTATGAGTGATAATATATGGTCCAAGCCAATTAGGAGTAAATTTTCCTCATTTTCTTTTTTCCATATTAGTGACATGTTGATTTTCTTTTAAGACAAGGTCACCAATATTAAATTCATGTTATTTTAAATGTTTATTATAGGCATGATTTATTCATTCTTGATATACATAGAGATGGTCAAGGGAAACTAATCGATGTTCATCTAAGAGTTCAAGTTGGGCCAACTATTCCTAATGAAAATCATACTCAAAAATGATATCTTTAAGGGAGATGTGAAGGGAAAGAATTTGAACCTCAAGAGGAAGTATAGCTTTGGTACTATACACTAAGGAGAAAGGAATAGCCCCTATAGGGGTTCTAACACTGGTTTGATAAGCCCATAAGGCAAAGGGAACATGAAGATTCTAGTTCTTTCCTACTTTATTAATGACTTTAGTTAATATTTTGATAAGATTTTTATTAGATGCCTCGGCCTATCCATTAGCTTGAGGGTAATAAGGTGAGGAGAAGCTTATCTTAATGTTAAAATAATAATAAATTTCTTGAACCTTTTTGTTTTTAAAATATTTTCCATTATATGTGATGATCTTATGAGGAACACCAAAATAATAAATAATATGTTAACTAATGAATTCCTCATTTTTGTTTGCCTTAGTTGAGATAAGAGGAATAGACTCCACCCACTTAGTAAAATACTCAGTGGAAATAATAATAAATCCATGACGTTAGGAAGATTTAGGATTAATTTGACCTATAAGATCAAGCCCCCACTGGGAAAATGGCCAAAATTCTTATGTTACCTATAATGCTTGACTAGGGACATGTGATAGGTTGATGTGTCATTGAAATTTTATGCATTTATTAATGTATTCATAAAAAACTTGATTTAAACTGGGCTAGTAATAGTAAAATCACAATATTCTCTTAGAAATGGTGTAGCCACTAAAATATCCACCACATGAGCCATCATGAGCTTCTTTGATAGTAAGGATAGCCTCATGATTCTAAAGATAATAAAAAAAGATACCATCAAAACCATGTTTATTGAGAATACCCCCTAGTATGACAAAACATGTGATGTGTTAAGGTGTGGAGCCTAAAAGCTTCACATATGAGCGCATTACCAAAGTTGTAGGCTTACACAGTCACCGGCATCGGTCATGAGTGACCGACGTCAGTCCGGTGCAGTTGAAGAGACGCTGGTGTCGGCAAATGATCGGCCGACGTCGGTCACAGGCAAGCAGGTAGGAACTGGCGTCGGTTACTTGTGCGTCCAGAATGCTATTTTCGAGGATAGAAGCGAGTGTTTGCATGATGAGTTTAAGTCTTAGTCTTAAGTTCGCATTTCTATTATTAGTAAGATTGTTTTTAGAGCCCTTGTTCAAGAGGCTTAACTATTGGTTGTAAGTGCATGCTCAAGTCTCCTAATTCTATATGTAGAATTAGATCTTCTTAGCTTAGTGTGATTATTGTAGTAGTTCATTGTATGTGAATGTTGAAGAACAGTACAGAGTTGTATCAATCCAGGTTGTTGGAGTTGATTGTACTTGAGAGAGAGAGAGCTCTTAAGGGATAGAGGTCTAGAGAGAGAAGAAAGAAGTTTCTTTAATTGTATTCCTTTTGTAAAGAGTTTAATACAAGTTTTCAGGGTGGTTTCTTGTATCTCTTGTTCTTTGCTATTATCTGATTCTAGTTATTTATCTATCTAATTTAATTCTACAGTTTATTGCTTTCATAAGTGTAATCTATTGTTGGTTGATCCCCAACAAGTGGTATCAGAGCCTTGGTTGTAGGTTTAGAGTTTGATATCCAATAATTGGTATCAAAGCTCAGGTTCACTAACAGGTGGTTTAGATCTGTGTAGTGTGTATTGATTACAGGTTGCTCACAGGAGTTTATGTAGGGATTTCTATTTGAGTGGGAGAAGCAATGGCAGATGAAAGTAAACTGAGAATGGAGAAGTTTAATGGCAAAAACTATCAACATTGGAGAATGCAGATAGAGGACTATCTGTATCAGAAGGATCTATACTTACCGTTAGGTGGGATTGCAAAGAAGCCCACAGACATGGAGGATGAAGAATGGGAAGTTCTTGACAGAAAGGCTCTGAGGTCTATAAGACTGAGTCTAGCATCTACTGTGATATCTAATTTATCATAGGCAAAAACAATGGTAGAGTTGATGACTACTCTAGCAAATTTGTACGAAAAACCCTCAGGTTCCAATAAGGTATATCTTATGAAGCAGCTATTTAATTTGCATATGTAGGAAGGTGGATCTGTATCTAATCACCTGAATGATTTCCATGGTATTGTAAATCAATTAAGTTTAGTCAAGATTGTATTTGATGATGAAATAAAAGCTCTTTTAATATTATGTTCTTTGCCTGAAAGCTGGCATAGCTTAGTAATGGCAGTTAGCAATACTGCATCTGCATCAAATATTTTAAAAGTAGAGGATGTTGTTAGTGTTATCTTGAATGAGGAAATTCATAGGAAAAGCACAGAAGAGACATCTGGGAATGCTTTAAGTTTTGAGAGCAGGGGAAGGCAAAAAGAGAAGAACAAGAAAGGGAGATCAAGATCCAAGTCTAAGGGGAAAGGCAGATCCAAATCTAGAAATGGCAAAAGGCCACAATGCTGGAATTGTGGAAAGATGGGGCACATAAGTAGAGATTGTTGGTCAAAGCCTAAGGAGGACAATCAGCACGAAGGAAAAGAAGAAGCAAAGGTTGCAGGTATTGCACAAGATGCTTTAATATTCTCTTTGCATAATAATATAGAATCTTGGGTGTTAGATTCTGGTGCATCTTTTCATGCTACCCCTAATAGGGAATATTTCTGTGACTATATCCATGGAGATTTTGGAATAGTATATCTAGGGGATGATGAACCCTGTAAAATTATTGGCAAAGGTAAAGTGCAGCTGAAAATGCAGAATGGCAACACATGGGTGTTGAGAGAAGTTATGCATGTTCCTAGCTTGAAGAGAAATTTGATTTCTGCAGGAAAGTTAGGGGATGAGGGTTGTACAGTAACTCTCATAGTAGAATCTTAGAAGGTGACCAAGGGTGCACTTGTTATGGCCAAAGGTAAGAGAGTAGGTACTCTCTATTTGTGTAATTGTGTTACTAACAATTCTCCTTCTGTATTATCTACTTCAGATGTGGATGCAAAATTTTGGCACTCAAGGCTTGGCCACATGAGTGAGAAGGGGATGTCAATTCTTAAGTCTAAAGGTAAGCTTTCATATTTGAAAAGCATGGATCTAGAATTTTGTGAGCACTATGTATTTGGAAAATAGAAAAGGGTTAGTTTTCTCAAGACTGGGTCTACAAAGAAGAAGCATAAGTTGCAGCTTGTTCACACAGACGTGTGGGGACCGGCTCAAGTAGCTTCTATTGGAGGATCATAGTACTATGTTTCGTTCATAGATGATGCTACAAGAAAGGTATGGATCTACTGTATTAAGAAGAAATCTGATGTATTTGAGACCTTTAAGATTTGGAAAGCTATGGTTGAGAATGAAATAGGCAAAAGATTAAAGTGCCTGAGATCTGACAATGGTGGAGAGTTCTGCAATTATAAGTTCAACTGGTATTGTTACATGCATGGGATCCGTAGGCAAAGGATGGTTCCAAGGACACCTCAGCAGAATGGAATTGCTGAAAGGATGAACAGAACAATCATGGAGCATGTAAGATGTATGAGATTGCATGCTAGTTTTCCCTTAGAGTTTTGGGCAGAAGCTATTGACACTGTAGTGTACCTAATTAATAGAGGACCCTCTACAGCTCTGGATGGTGGAATTCCAGAAGAGACTTGGACATGTAAAAAGGTAGATCTCTCTTTTCTCAAAGTTTTTGGTTGTGAAGCCTTTGTGCACGTAGATAAGGAAAATAGAAAGAAGCTCGATGCTAAGTTTATGAGGTGCACATTTATTGGCTATGGCTCAGATAATTTTGGTTTCAGATTTTGGAATCTAAGAACTAACAAGATAATTAGGAACCGTGATGTTGTTTTCAATGAAAAAGTGATGTATAGTGATCAGCTGAAGAAGCTAAATCAATCTGGGTAGAGCAATAGTGAATTGGATGAGGTGACGGTCCAAAATGAGCTCATGGGAAAAAGAAATAATCACTTGCAGGAGAACACAGAGATCGACGTTGGTAGGGTAGGAACCGACGTCGGCAGAATAAAAATCGATGTCGGTCATATAGAGACTGATGTCGACAAGACAGGCACCGGCATCAATCAGGTAGAACCGGTGTCAGCCAGTAATAGGTCTGGAGGTGACCGAGGTCAGTCACTGTCAGAGAATTTGGGTGGACAACGTGTTGTGAATGAGCCTTAGACACCCATCAGGAGGTCAGAAAGGGTAAGCAAGCCTCCAATTAGATATTCTCCTTCATTATTCTATTTATTGCTAACTGATGGTGGAGAACCAGAGAGTTTTGAAGAAGTAATACAGGTGGAGTCCAAGAGTCAGTGGGAGCATGGCATGGTTGAGGAGATGGAGTCCTTAAGAGAGAACCAAACATGGGATTTGGTTGAATTACCAGCTGGTAAGAGAACACTGAAGAACAGATGGACCTATAGGTTGAAAGAAGGTGAGAATGGACAAATGAGATATAAGGCCAGATTGGTAGTGAAAGGATTTGCATAAAAGCCAGGTATTGATTTTGGTGAGATTTTTTCTTTTGTTGTTAAAATGACTTCTATACGGATTGTACTATCTTTGGTTGTTGTTGAGGATTTGCATCTTGAGCAGCTAGATGTTAAGACAACGTTTCTTCATGGAGATTTGGATGAGGAAATCTATATGGAACAACCAGAAGGTTTTGAGGTCAAAGGTAAGGAGAAGTTAGTGTGCAAATTGAAGAAAAGCTTGTATGGCCTCAAGCAAGCTCCTAGACAGTGGTATTTGAAATTTGACAGGTTTATGACTGAGCATGGCTATAGTAGGTGTCAATATGACCATTATGTGTATTTTAAGAGATTAGATAATGGTAGATATATTATTCTATTGTTGTATGTAGATGATATGCTGGTTGCAGGATCACACATGCAGGATATCTCTGAGCTTAAGGTGAAATTAGCTCAAATGTTTGCTATGAAGGATTTGGGAGCAGCAAAAAAAATCCTTGGCATGAGCATTAAGAGAGACAGGAAAAATCACAGGTTGATATTGTCTCAAGAGGATTATGTGGACAAGGTGTTGAAACGGTTCAATATGCAGGATGCTAAACCGGTAAGCACACCTTTGGCTGGACATTTTAAGTTGAGTAAAGAACAATGTCCTAATTCACATGATGAGGTAGAGTACATGAGTAAGGTTCCATATTCTACCACAGTAGGGAGTTTGATGTATGTAATGGTGTGTACTAGACTAGATATTGCCCAAGCAGTGGGAGTTATAAGTAAGTATATGGCCAATCCAGGTAAGGAACATTGGAAAGCAGTTCAGTGGATCCTTAGATATCTGAGAGGAACCAGTAGTAGGCACTTGTGCTATGGAGGTTTAGATACTTCTCTACATGGTTATGTAGATTTAGATATGGTAGGTGATTTGGATGGCAGGAGGAGCACTACAAGATATGTTTTCACTGTAGGTGGAACGATAATTAGCTGGATATCTAAGTTGCAGAAGGTTGTTGCCTTGTCAACTACAGAAGCAGAGTATATTGCAGCCACAGAAGCTAGCAAAGAGATGATATGGATGACACGGTTCATGGAAGAGCTTGGAAGGGAGCATAGGAGTTGCAGATTGTATAGTGACAGTCAGAGTGCAATCCATCTAGCTAAGAATTCAACTTTTCATTCAAGAACAAAGCACATATAGCTAAGGTACCATTTCATATGATAGGTATTGGAAGATGGTGATTTGAAGCTGGAGAAGATCCATATAGATAGGAATCCTACTGATATGTTAACCAAGCCAGTTACAAAGGATAAGTTGAATCTTCATTCAACTTTTGTTGGTCTTCATGATTGAGTTGAAGATGGAGGAGCTAGAAGATGTTTTTATACAGGTACTGGTGCAGCTGTTTATCTCCAAGTGGGAGATTGTTAAGGTGTGGAGCCTAAAAGCTTCACATATGAGCACATTACCAAAGTTGTAGGCTTACACAGTCACCGGTGTTGGTCAGGAGTGACCGACATCGGTTCAGTGCAGTTGAAGAGATGCCAGCATTGGTAGATGATCGGCCGACGTCGGTCATAGGCAAGCAGGCAGGAACCGGCGTCGGTTACCTGTGCATCTAGAATGCTATTTCCGAGGACAGAAGCGAGTGTTTGCATGATGAGTTTAAGTCTTAGTCTTAATTTCACATTTCTATTATTAGTAAGATTGTTTTTAGAGCCCTTGTTCAAGAGGCTTAACTATTGGTTATAAGTGCATGCTCAAGTCTCCTAATTCTATATGTAGAATTAGATCTTCTTAGCTTAGTGTGATTATTGTAGTAGTTCATTGTATGTGAATGTTGAAGAATAGTACAGAGTTGTATCAATCCAGGTTGTTGGAGTTGATTGTACTTGAGAGAGAGAGCTCTTAAGGGATAGAGGTCTAGAGAGAGATCTTGTGTATCTGAGAGAGGTGTGGAAGAAAGAAGTTTCTTCAATTGTATTCCTTTTGTAAAGAGTTTAATACAAGTTTTCAGGGTGGTTTCTTGTATCTCTTGTTCTTTGCTATTATCTGATTCTAGTTACTTATCTATCTGATTTAATTCCACAATTTATTGCTTTCATAAGTGTAATCTATTGTTGGTTGATCCCCAACATGATGTGATGTTGGAAAGCTCACTTGCCATTTTTAGATAGATCTAGAAAAATAATACCCCTTGATAGGTAATCAAATATTTGCATATACCAAAGATCTAATGGAATTTTCTCTACACTTTGGATAGAAGGAAGATTAGTTTTGGTAAAATAAGATTGATTAACCTTATGGATAAGGACAAATGATTAGATTCTTGAGATGATGATGGGATAAATGAGGCCAATGAAGCCATGGTTACACAAACTTATTAGTTAACCAATAAGTGGCTTGGATAACATAATGCTCAAAAGTAGCTAGTAACTAATCAACCAAGGTCTTATATTTATGAACGGTATCATTTTTACATTGATATATGACCTTAATATAATTGACCACAAGATGGGAATCACCATAGATATTAAGTGTTTTAATACTTAAGGCCAAAGTGGTTTGGAGACCTATGATCAAAGCCTCATATTCTACCATATTATTAGTGTAATCAAAATCAAGTTTGAAAGATAAAGGTATAAGTGTCCCCCTAGGAAGGATTAAGATAATTCCATCTCCTCCACCATACTCGTATTTGGATCCATCAAAGAATAGAGTTATTTGATATTATGGATCTACTTGAGATGTGAAGGCTATGGATTCATCTGTAAATTCATAATTAATTGGTTGATTATCAGTAAGAGGTGCCTCAGTGAGATGATCAACAATGATTTGACCTTTAACTATTTTTTGATGGATAAACTCGAGATCAAATTTTGCTAAAAGCATAAGCCATTTCGTCATTCACTAATTTTGATAAGGCTTTGAATGTATAAATTTTAGGGGATAGGTGTTTATGACCACATAGGTTTTGTGACTGAGCAGATAATGTCGAAGCTTAGAATCTATAAATATCATATCCAAACATAATTTATTTGTGTGAGAATAACACATCTTATAGTCAACAAGTGTGTAATTGATGTAGTAAACTGCTTGCTCTTTATGTTATTCATCATGATGGGCAAGCATGGCTCATATGGCATGATCCGTAGTGAAAATGTAAAATAAGAATGGCTGCCCTTCCTTTGGGGGAATGAGAACTGGTGGTGAAATAAGGTAACTCTTTAGAGTATCAAAAGCCTCCTAATAATAATATTCCCAATTAAAACAGATATCTTTCCTTAGGAGGTGATAACATCAATCGGATAGTTGGGAGTAAAATGTTGAATGGACTATAATTTACCTTATAAACTATAGAGTTACTTAAGATTAAATGGGGTGGAATTTATAAAATGGATTTGGTCTTAGAGGGGTTGACTTCTATCCCTCAAATATAGATTATAAAGCCTAAAAGCTTACCTATCAACACTCCAAAAATACACTTCTTGGAATTTAGATGGATACAAAATTAGATTAAGCGAGTGAAGATTAATTTTAGGACTGAAATATGGTCCTTTAATAGTTTTAACTTAATGAGGAGATCATCCACATAATGCTTAGCAATTTTATGGATTATATCATGGAAGATATAAGTCATGGATTTTTTATAGGTGGCTCTTGTATTCTTTAGGCCAAAAGGCATAACTTGATAGCATAAGGTCCCCTAGGGAGTAATAATTGAAGTATTATGTTGATCTTATTGTGTGATAAGGATTTGATTATATCCATAGAAACCATTTATAAGTGACAACATTTTGTGCTTGATTGTTAAGTCTGCTAATTATTCAATATTAGGGAGAGATAAATCATCCTTAGGACAAGCAAGATTAAGGCTATAGAATTAAATACAAAGGCACAATCCCCTTATGGGTTTTGTGATAGGGATGATATTATATATCCATTAAGGGTAATTAATAAGATAGATAAAGTTAACAGATAAGAGACATTATAATTCTTCTTTGATTAAGATTGAAATGTGATGGTGTATTTTTTGAAGCTGCTACTTTTTAGGTTTGGCATCAGGGAATGTGATAATGTTATGGATGACAATATCAGGGTCGATACCAAGCATATCACTATAGGACCAATTGAATGCTTCAATATGATCTATCAAAAACATAGTGAAATCTTGGTGTTCCTAAGGATATAAAGATTTTTTGACCTTAACTATTCATGGAGTCTCATGAGATCCTATGTTAATGTTAACAATAGCCTCATTTAATAGACTAGAAATTTTATATGGAAGAGATTTCCATAGATGGGAGTTCTTCACATCTAAATGAGTTAAGATCAACTCATCATCCTAGTACTAAAGAATAGGGATGGTGGAAAAATATTTCCCTATCATGTTTGGGTAGGATAGAGGAATGGTTTTAACCTCCCCATTATAGTGATAGATGAGAGGTTCTATAGTGATGGTATTGACTAAAAAAATGTTGGGGGAATGGATACAACATCATCTATTGAATAATGGGTGTTGGATGGTGAGGATGGTGTGTCCTCTTCAAGAATAGGTAGAAGAGTAACTTATAGGGTAATTTTGGGATTTTTGTTAAAATTGAGGCCATGTTTTTCATGGGGTTTGCTAAAATATCCTAACATAACCTCGTGTGGACTTTGTTCATAGCATCCTATGCCAAAACCCTTCCAAGCACATTGTTGTAGTTATGTTTTTGTAAATTGGGGTTTATCTAGGAATGAAAATTTTAAGGTGAATGGTTTAGTATGGGTCTAGTTACCAAGACCTAAAGAAGGTTGATCGATTCCCCCATAAATCAAATAAGTGTACAAGAAAGGTAGACCAAATGGAATAATCTCTCCAAGATTAGTAAAATATACATGGTGTTTGTCTGTATACCCATATTATTGGGGAGTGGGGAGAGTATTGAGTGTCAATAACTGATACTCTCCAATTGATAGCTATTGAAACATGGAATTAATGGACTCCTTACCAATATTTTATGCATGGATTATCATAATAGAGGATGCCTCATTGGGCAATGATGGGGTAGTGTTTTGTAATGGAATTAAAACATCATTTGGTTAAAAGGTGAGATTACAAGTTTTAAATGGATGGGGATCGGTTGGGACATTGTGGATCTTATCTCCATGTTCAAATTCAATACATCATTACAAGGTAGAGGGGACACAATACATAGCATGTATCAATGGATGTCCTAATAGGATGTTGTTTTGAAACTCCCCTTCCATTACATAAAATAATTTGGTCAAAATATGTATGCCTACATGGATGTGAAGGATAATCATTCCTAATGTAGGGGCCACAGTATCATTGAATGCTTGTAAAATAGTCAGTGATTTGGCTATAACCATTTTCAGGTAAAAGTAGTTGCTTAAACACATGAGAAGAGATGATATTTATAATTGCACCATTATCAATCACTACTCATTTAATTTGAGTATGATCAATTTGGGCAATGATAAATAGTGGGGTTTCCTGGTCATCAAGCTATAATAGTGATATTTCTAAATCATATAGTGTTATGGATAATGGATTTTGAAGCAATGAAATGAAAGACAATACAGGTCGGGATTTATTAGCTTGTATCTCAATAGCCCATAAGGCTTTTATCATAGCCTTGTGATGTTGTAGAGAATTTTGAATAAGTTCATATAAAGACATCTTGACCAAGAGCTGATGAATCTAATTTATAATGGATATCTATATTAATTCTGAAGCATTATTATTTTGCAATTTTACTAAAATAAAAAATTTATGTTTTGGATCAGATGTTATAAGACTATTTATAGTAGGAGCTAGGGATTTTGAAATAGTCACTTTGGATTTATCATGATTGTGAATCTTATGACCCTAGGTTTGGGATTATGTAGCTATGTGGATTATGTCTATATGAAATAAAGGGGGATTTATCATGTTTTCAAACTCATCCACATCTAGAGAGTTTAGGAGGGGTTGATATTGAGCTCTATCAGAGATTTTACCTTCTTTTACAGCTCATTTAGATACTATTGGTAATATACTAGTTCCTGATGTGGATATAACCCTAGTAGTTTGACTATGTGGATAGTCATGATCCAATTTCTCCATTAAAAGATCATCTTCTTCTAACAAGTTTAGGACCACAACTTTAAGTGTGTTATAACTCTCGATATCATGACTTGCTATTCGATTATATATGTATTTCATGTTTTCTCAATACCAAACTAGTCTCTGAACATGAGGGTTAATGGGTTTTATGGGTGGTAGAATGATTAATGAGGTTTGGATAATTTGATTAAGGATCTTAAAATAAGACCCCTTAAATGGATCCTAACTAGGTTTTTGGATCTTTCAAGGCATTGGTAAGGAAGTTGCATTTGACTTTGAACTTTGATATTTTGAACTAGTTATCTAAATATTTCCTATAGTAGGTACTTTATGCATAGGATAAGCCTTTACACCTAAACTTGTGGATATTAGGGTTTTAAAGGATTATGTATTGGTATTATCATGGTGGGAAGATCCCTTTGTAATGGTACATGCTCTTTATTAGAGGATTTTATGATGGTGCATTTTAGTCTTATCGAAGGATGGGGTCCCAATATAGATTATTTTTTTCAAATAGGTGGTAGAGGAACCTTCCCTTTTTGAATTTGATTGGGGGTATCAGCGATATCCTCTTTAGGGAGTTCAATCCTGATGGGAGGATGTTGCAAGTATTTTCCTCATGAGGCCCCAAGGTTTTTTTTTTTATACCTATATCCTTCCCCTTAACTTATCTAAGATTTATCTCTTCTTGAGTTATGAGGGGAGTTGGTCTTAGGTTGGTCTTAACTTGGTTTAAGCCAATGTAATAGTCTCCCCAAGGGGTAGTCAACTAGAAGGGATGGGTATGTTATACACAATTATTGATATGGCATAAGGAATGGCACAAAAATCTTGTGGAATGTCTAAAAAAGCCTTTTCCTTGATATCTCCTCTCTCTTTTATTTCTAATTAGTCATATTGAATGTTTTCAGATCAAGTTTCCTCAAGTGGATCACAAATAATGAGATCTAGAAAGCTTGAGTGAGTTTTTGAGATAACTTCACTTAATTCTGATGCCTCAAAGGTGTATCCTATAAGGAGATCAAGGGAAAAAGTACTACCAACTTCTTTAGGTAAAAATTGATCATGGATCATACTAATCACATGGGTCTCATGGTCTAAGGTGGATCCCAAATTAACCTACATAGAATTAGACATGGAGGTTTGGTCAGGGAATGACTCCCTAAAGATGTCTATAGAATGATTAGGGGGTGCATTAGGATTATCTAATTGTAACTCCCCTTGATCAATATTTTTTTGTATTAGACCCTTGAAATAGAGGCACCTATTGACATCATGACCTATTAGACTGTGCAAGTTGTAAAAGTCATTTTCCTTAAACCAACTAGGCTTTGGGTGCATCATGAGGTCTCATCATAGGAAATTTGATGAGATATGCATTTAAAATCTCATCTAAGATAGACGCATAGGATTATCCTAAAGGTGTGTACTATTGTGCTAGAAAATGTATTAATGGTTTTTGGGATTATGCCTAAGAGGTAGATGGCTTAGATTGGATTTTTGTCTATGGTAGTGTTGATATTATGACTATGGCATTAGCATATCCTTTGGTTTTATTATTATTAGTCCCTTTAGAGGGATAAAGTTTGATTTTTTTATTGTGCAATTTCACTTTCCCTTCTTCCAAAGCTCTAATTTCTAGTTTGTGGGACATTAAAAAGGTCTCATCAAAGGTTTTGAAGGTCAAGTAGATATGTTTAACACATACTCTTGCAAATAATTTAATTAGTTCGGGTTGTGGAAAGGAAAACGTGAGTTAGTTTATGAGACTCCTCCATCTAGCCATGAAATTAGTGATAGATTCATCATCAAACTATTTGATGGCATATAAGTTAGTGATAGTCACTTTTTTATGATGTTGATAGAAAAGTGCTCTACGAATATTTGGGCTAACTGCCCAAAATAAAATAGGGAATGTTGTAGAATCAAATGATACTAGTCTAAGGATGGTCTAGCTAGTGATATGGGAAAGGATCTGAGAACAAGAGTGTCATTATGAGCTATAAGATAGCAATCATGTCTAGACACTTGAAGGTACTACTGAGGATCTTCTTTATTTTATATGGTCTGATGGGGACAAATAGTAATAGGTTCATTACAAATTTTCTCATAAGTGAGAATATTTTTCTACCCAAAGGTAGAGGATTCCAAATTGGCCATCCTATTCATAAGGATACTCATAAGGTCTGGTTGGGTATTGTATTAAGGAATACCTTCCAAGACATTCTATTGCAGATGTTGATAGGTAGGAAGTAGAGTGGAAAAGTGTTGAGATAAAGGGTAACCAACTGAGGTAGTCATAATTAGTTAGGATGTTACCACATATTGTGGGGATTGTAAGGGTATATAAGCAGACCCAAGAGCTTACATGGGAGCTATGTATTGGGTGGTCAATGAGATATATTGTTGAGGAAGTTGACTTATAGGGGCTTATTACAAAGGCTAAGTCTGGGTATTTAAAGGTATGCTAGTTTAGATAGGTGTACTAGTTGCTAGGATTGAGATAACAAATTTTGGGGTGTCATGGTAAGAGGCAGAGTAAATGTAGGTTGAGGTTCAGTGATGTTCTAATCTTGGGTACTAGTTGGGCGATGGACCACTAAATGTTACTAGAGGTGGATTGCTTAAAGTTTGTGTGGTGTTAGTGTCAAAACTTATTAGGGGATGATTATTGTGGGAGGACACCATAGTTGTAGTGAACCCTTGACCTTCCTCTAGATGCATTCTAAAATCATTCCCCAAAAATTGTGTATGGGGGAAAAGTGGATTGAGGATAGATCGAATACTAAGGTAATGGCTAAGCCTGATTAGATTGCTATCCAATATGGTGGTGAATTTAGGATCACCTTAAGTATAATTTTTGGCCATTTTGGCCCACATACCAAGCTTATGTCTAGATAGACCAAGTTGTTAATAAATGAGCAGATAGAAAAGGTTTAGAATGGAAGAAGTAGTCCAAGATCTTAATTTGCTCACAAGGATTTTAAGACACTTTGGGTTCACTTAAAGTGTAAATTTCCATTTGCTAAGGATAAGACAATATTTTCATAGCCCCCATGGGATGCCAAGAATTCTTTTAATGGATTAGAAGTGCATGGGATACTTTTGGATCTTCATTGTGTTCATTCAAATACTTGAGCCTACTAATAGAATTTTTGAGTAGGCACTTTGCTGACATCACCATTACCACGTATGGATGAGTCAAAGAAAATTGGTCATATGGGTTTGTTCACATTTGTGCCAATTTTATATGCTCCAAGGTTTAAGTCCTTTTCCAAAGTGCACCAAAAGTTATGGAGATCCAAAGTTATCCTCTCAACCAAATCTTGTTGTTTTTTCATACTTAGCCAATTTCAAAGAAGTTCAAACAGAGCCAAGTGAACATATTGACAAGGTCATATCTCACATGTATGATAGTTGTAAGGGAAAGTGGTCACATGGTTTTATTTATCTTGGTCCTTAGTTATTTTGTGGCAAGTTATAGATCCTCTACTAAAGTGAAAATGAAGTTATACATGATCAAAGTTGGCTCTTCAATTAGATTTTGCTAAGTTTTCCATACTTATCCAAATGAGCTCAACCATCACTAGGATGTCATGCAATAGTAGATATGGACCAGTAAAATTATAGATTTAATATATTCACTTAGAAGCCTCATGTTGGATCAAGTAAAAATGTAAATATACATGCCAAGGTCATCCTTAAAATGTTTTAGGCCCACATGAGATTTCTAGCTTGAGTTACAAGCTTCTAAATTTAGACCTATGTAGTAAGACATTCATGCTAATGTCAAGTTTAAGATAAAAAAATAGATTCTTTTGAGCATAAATTTGATGATTGTATGAATGTCAATGACAATCACATGAATGTCATTTGATATGAATGAGGATGTCAAGTTTTAGATCATGATCTAGCCATTGGCTTTTAAATAGTGGGTCCTAGCAGATCAATAATTGGCATTCGATCAAGCATTCAGATCTAATGGTGAGTAGAGGTCAAAGGGATTAGTGAATCTCAAAAGTAAATGCATGCATGATAAGTGTCAATAGTGGGTTTGACCTTTAGAGGATCAATGATCAGTGGGCATTCATACCAAGTAGGATCAAAGTGCAAGATGGTCCATGGGTCAATAAATTGAGTCAACTTTTAACAGCTAATCAAGCAAAGGAAAGCCCAAGGAGATTCCATTGAAGGTTACTAAACCAATTTTGGACCCAAATTAGTGTAAAAATAAAGGAACATAGCTTGAGCTTGATCTGAGCTAAACCTAATGGACATTGCAAAATTTAGCATTGTCATTAAAGATCCACAAGGACAAAATAGGTCTTTCAGACCTAATATAGAGCAAAGTTTGATCAAGAAAAAGTGTTGATATTATATTATAAATTAATATAGGCTGGTTTTATCTATGGTGTACCTAGTTATAGGTTTAAAAATAAGGCCATTTAGGTAGGCACGTCAAGTTTCATTGTTAAGGACATGATGATGACCCTTTCCTCCACTCTCTTATGATCAAATGAACCAATAAAGAGCAATTGGTGCCAAAATGGGATCATAACAGATGGATCTAGCTATTAAAACTATATTGATGCAAGCAATCACTTGAAAATGACTTGATCCCACCATTACAATAAGAGGAACATCATTGCAAAAATAAGTGGGAGAAAGAATGAGTGATTATTACAACCATTTGTCAAGGTGGCCATGACCAATTAAGTAAGATGGTTATAACTACTATGAGGAGTGGATTTATGCTCAATTATGACCCCTTTTATCACTAAAAAAGGCTTCCTCTTTCTCATTCCATTCTTTTATATATTTAGGCCCTCTACTGTAATACTGGGATCCCTCTCTTGGGCATGACTAGACTCTACCAAAATTTATCCTTGTAACCTCTTGATATAAATAAGATGACTATTTTCAAATTTCATTATATTAGACTAGTGTGTCCATGTCATTTTGATTTGTATAAGTGGTATATCCTTCTCCCTTGTCAAGTCCTAATCTCACCTAGCTGGTAGAATATTTGGTTATGCAAGTTATGTTTAGTGTTTGATGTCATTTTACTAAAGCCAATAGTGAACATATTAAATGGATTAGTGCCTTGAACTAGGCCTCTCCATCACCTCCCTTAGGTTTTGCTCACTTGATGAACCTCTACATGAAATTTTGATGTATGACAGGCATTTGGAGTTATAGATCCCATTATTTATTTTTGTATCACTAGTGTTTTAGAGGCTCAAGTATGAGTGGATAGACAATCTTCATGGTGCATCACCACATGTTAGAATAGGTTTTACCTTATCCAAATATCTTTCCCCTTTTCATACATTTTAGTTTTAAGTTTTAGAAGTAAAGATCCAAATTATGAAATCTAAGGAGCTAGCCTCATAAAAAATCCTAGAGGTCTGGTCTAGATATAGGAATCTCGTAGCCTTAGACCACTCCCATGTTAGTCTAGGTATGGGTCAGACTTGAATGAATCTGACCTCCATTAGGTTGTTATATAGATAACTAATACTTATGACATGCTCGATGGGACCAGTTTTAGTTATTGAACCAAGTTTACAGCACATTCATCTTCAAAAGTAGTTTCAAGTGCTCCTTAGTCTGTATCTCAAGGTAAGAAGCATATCCTTGTTCATGATTTTAGTTATCCTCATGTTTTCTAGGCTATAGTATCCTATAAAGAAAATTTATATCTCTCCCCTCCTATCAGTAGTTTCAAAATGGCCCATATACCTCTTGTTATGATCCTCACCAATAGTATGAAGACTTATATCAGTCATACATGTAGGAGTATTGCCTTTATCCTCCCTATGAGAAGATAGTCTAGTCCTATGATGAGCCCCATTATTACCAAGACCATCAAGCCTTCTATGAGTCTCATATACCCCCTTTGTAGCTTGGCTTCCCTCCTGGTCAGTCATGGAAGCTGCATGACATTCCTAAACATCCTGCTCATACCACAAGCCATTCTATATATAGCCTTAAAAGGGATTTATTAGAACAAGAACAGAATATGATAAACATTGATACATTGAAGGGTAATGGGCATGAAATTACAAAACATGTAATTATAGGGTTTAGGATTTTAATACAATAGGCAAAGAAGAAGTGGATGTCTTTCATTAGGAGAGGTTAATCTATAAACAATGGTGACATGCTTAACATAGATGGGCTCATCTCCAAGATTGAGGAGAAGTTGGGATCCCATGAAGAACATCAAACACCCCATCACCCACCTTGCCTTCCCTCATTCACTCCACTTTAACCTTAGATTGATCTTTCCAACACCACTCATAAGTCCTCACCACATGAGTTTCAAGGTTATCATAATTCCCCCAAGCTCCTCTCAACCTTCCCCTCATCGAAATCTATCTAAGGGAAAGCTAAGGAGGAAACGCAGTTTTTTTTGAAAGAGCCAACCTTCATAAGTAATTGAGGTCCAATTTTGAAGCCTACCTTCCTAGATGAATTAAGGCTATAGATAAACATTTATACTAGACATTAGAAACTATAAAGTCAACATCACCTCAACTACACATACCTCCTTTCATTCCTCAAACCTCAATGAAAACTATGCAGGGGAACCATGAGCCCAAATTTCCATCTTGAAGTTAGGTTATCCAGTCAAGAAAACCCAAAGCTACTCAATCCCCACCCCTCCCTCGTCAAGAATCTAAACCATTTACATATTGGAAATCCATTTAGAGTAGTATGTAGAAGGAGGTGGTGTTGATTACTGAAGTCAGACAAGAGACCTTGAAGCCTCCACTTCTCTCTCTTCAAAAGCCTAGAGCCTTTCCTTCATGGGGGACCATTCAAGAAATAGTAAAACAAAAAGAAGAGGTGAATGCGATACAATGAAATCAGCTCCAAGAGAAAATTCAAGTATCTATAGCTACTTATATGGACCCTTCTAATCTTATTGAGTACTTTTAAGGGTCTATTATGCCTATCCTAGAGAAAAATCCTCTTCTTTGTGAGGTAAATCAAGAAGACGTAGCTAAGGAGATAGAATATAATGATGATTTGAGAGACTAGGAAGAATAAATCCTAAATAGGATACCTCTTGGGAAGGAAAAACATAATCCATTCTTCTATAAGGTTAAAGAAGATGAGTTTCATGAACAAGTACAAGTGGAAGGTGAGGTACATGATGAATAAGTTTCAAATGTGTTGTAGAAGGTCATTTTTCAAGATCCTCTTAATCACATACTAGTTATCCAATATCAAGATGCTTCTCAATAACTTGTAGAATTGACCAATGATGAGTGATGCCCAGCCAAGGAGGATGAGCATCAATGTGGTGATGAGGATTTATGTAGCAATATATGTATATTTACAAGGAAAGTCAAGATATTCAAGGCCTTACACTTCTCATTGAATATTTTGAGGGCCAATCAACTGCTGAAGTTGAACCAGAAGGAGAGAAATTACATGAAGATGAAAAGAATGAACAAGGGTTTGTTGGCTTAATACCTCAGACCAAAACTCCTGATCATGAATCACATGAAGAGATCTTGTCAACCAACATGCCTAAAGAGATATAATAGGTTAATCATGAAGATCCTGATAAGTCACTTGTTCATAAGGAGTAGAATAAAGGGCTAATGGGAGATATATCAGATCCTTGGCAGCTAATAAATGGAAAACAATTGGTAATATTCTTGTAAAATAGAAGAATCTGGGAGCAAGATGATTAGATTTTAGATTCCCACCTTTAATCCATACAACTTAGAATGGAAGGTGAAGGCATATCTACCTCATTAAGAGGGCATGAACATCCAATTTCTCTAGTTAGAAAGAATATTCCATCAAGATATGGTAAACGTGTCTCAAGGTTCCAAAATGGACCATCTAGGTTTCCTTTTGATCTAAGAGGAAAACATATGTGAGCTTTAGTTGTACATATTAGGATAGTTTCTTGTATATTTCCTCTAAGTGTTACCTTAGCACATTTATTGTCTCTTATTTTATTTGGGTTTATGTTCCTTGTGTTTTTTTTTTCTTTTTCTTGTTTTATTGGGCATTGTCTTTTAAACGAGGTTGCTTGTAATCTAGGTTATTTTTGTCATTGATCCAAGAGTCTAGAAATCATGTATGGTCTAGGTTCTCCAAGCATGGCAGTCATGTTTCCTTATGAGTCACCAAAAATGTTTGCCATTTTGGCCCACATACCAAGCTTATGTCCAGATAGAACATGTTATTAATGGATGAGCAGATAGACAAGGTTCTAAGTGGAAGAAGTAGTCTAAGATCTCAATTTTCTCACAAGGCTTTTAAAACACTTTGGGTGCATTTAAAGTGTAAATGTCCATTTTCTAAGGATAGGACTAGATTTTCATATCCCCCATGGGATGCCAAGAATGATTTGAATGGATTAAAAGTTCATCATATCCATTTGGTTCTTCATTGTGTTCATTGAGATAATTGGGCCTAATAACATAATTTTTGAGTAGGCACTTTGCTAACGTCACCATTTCCACATGTGGATGAGTCAAAAAAAATTGGTAATATGGGTTTGTTAAAATTTGTGCCAAGTTTATATGAACCAAGTTTTAGGTCCTTAACCAAAGTGCATCAAAAGTTATGGACATCCAAATTTGGCCTCTTGGTCAAATCTTGTTATTTTTCCATACTTGGCCATTTTCAAAGAAGTTTAAATAGAGCCAAGTGAGCATCTTGGCAAGGCCATATATTGCACATGCATTAGTTGTAGTGGAAAGTGGTCACATGGGTTTGTTCATATTAGTCCCTATTTTTTGTGCACTAAGTTCTATATCCTCCATTAAATCATAAATGAAGCTATAGATGATCAAAGTTGGCTCCTTAGTCAAATTTTTCCAAGTTTTCCATACTTAACTAAATGATCTTGACCATGGCCAAGATATCACATAGGAGTAGATATAGACCAGTAAACTTGTGCACTTAATATATTCACTTATAATCCTTAAGTGATCAGAAAATCAAGCACAAATTTAGATCTACATGCCAAGGTCATCCTAAAAAAAATTTAGGAATGTGCAAACTTTCTAGCTTGAGTTACACGCTTCTAAATTTAGACCTGTGTTAAAAGATGTTTGCACTAACATCAAGTTTAAGCTCAAAAAAATAAATCCTTTTGAGCAAAAATTTTATGGTCATGCAAATGTCAATGATGATTTCAAAAACTTCATTTGACGGGAGTGAAGATGTCAAGTTAAGATCATGAACTAGTTGTTGGCTTTCAAATAGTGGGTCCTAATAGATCAAAAGTTAGTGTTTGATCAAGAATTAAAATCTCATGATGAGTGAAGGTCAAATGGGTTAGTGAATCTCAAAATAAAATGAATTCATGACAAGTGTCAATAATGCATTTGACTGGTAGAGGATCAACGATCAGTAGGCATTTGTACCAAGTAGGATTAATGATGTAAGATGGTCAATGGGTCAATAATCTAAGTCAAATTTTGATGGACACTCAAGTAAAGGCAAGCCCAGGGAGATTTTAGTGAAGGTTGATGAGCCATTTTTTGACTCGAGGTAGTATAAAAATAAAGGAACCTAGCTCAAGCTCGATCTGAGCTGAACCAAATGGACATTACATGATCTAGTATTATCACTAAAGCTCCACAAATATAAAATAGGTCTTTTAGACCTAATATAGAGCAAAGGTCGATCAAGTAGAAGTATTGATATTATATTAGAAATCAATATAGGTTGGTTTTATCTATGGTGGACCCATTTTTAGGTTTCAAAATAAGGCCACATAGGTAGACACATCAAGTTTCATTGATAGGGATGTGATAATGACCCTTTCCTCCACTCTCTCATGATCAAATGAACTAGTAAAGATAAATCAATGCCATAATGAAAGCATAAAAAATGGATCCATCTATTACAATTGGATCAATGCCAACACTCACTTTAAAATGACTTGATCCTACCATTATAACAAAAGAAGCATCATTGTAGAAAGAAGTGGGAGAAGGAATGAGTGACTATTGCAATTATTTGTTGAGGTGGCCATGATCAATTGAGCAAGGAAGTTGTAAATGATATGGAGAGTGGAGTTATGCTCAATTATGACCCCTTTCAGTGCTAAAAAAGGCTTCCTCTCTTTCATTCCATTCTTCTATATATCCAAGCCCCCCATTGTAATATTGGGATCCCTCTCTTGGACATGACTAGACTATGCCAAGATTGAGCCTTGTAACCTCTTGAGATAAATAAGATGACTATTTTCAAATTTTATTATATTAGACTAGTGTGTTCATGTCAGTTTGATTTGTATAAGTGATAGAGCCTTCTCCCTTACCAAGTCCTGATTTCACTTAGCTGGTAGATTGTCTAGATATGCAGGTTATGTTTAGTGTTTGATGTCATTTGACTAAAGCCAACAGTGGACATATTGATTGGATTAGTGCCTTAAACTAGGTCTCTCTCCCTTAGGTTTTTCTCACTTAATGAACCTCTACATGAAATTTTGATGTATGGCAGGCATTTGGAGTCATAGATCTCATTATTTATATATGTATCACTAGTATTTTAGAGGCTCAAGTATGAGTAAATGGAAAATATTCATGGTGCATCACCAAAGGTTAGAATAGGTTTTAACTTATGAAAATATCTTACCCCTTTTCATCCCAACTAATTTTAGGTTTTATAAGTAAAGGTCTAAATTATGAAATCTGAGGAGCTAGCCTTATAAAAAACCCTATAGGTTTGGTCTAAATATAGGAATCCCATAGCCTTAGACCATTCTAATGTTAGTCTAGGTATAGGTTAGACTTGAATGAATCTAACCTCTATTAGGGTTCTATTTGGATAGACAACACTAATACTGGGGAATACCTTCCCTTATGGACTTAGGGAAGGTAGGAGGACTAAGAGAGTTCTCCATGGACGAGGATGGCTCTGGGGGTTTAGTTTGCTTTAGCGACTGCTGTCATGTCAAAACAATGTAGTGATGAAGGAAAAATCAAGAAATAAAAATCACACAATAGTCTTTTTGATTATCTCATTTTTTAGTGGAAAAGAAAGGCACACATGCTACAAGATGTATCTAAAGATATTTTACTTTTTAAGAATTTAACCAAAAATTGTGATAAGAAACAAAATAGTTACCGAAGATGCTAAGAAATGGAAATTTAGAGATGGTTTCAAGTTTATTTAGGATCAAATGATCTTTGTATTGGAATTAATACATGGCTTGGTATTGGGGCTTACCCCCTCACTTCACACATTGTATCAGAATTGTGTCAGGTGCTTAGCTAGTATATATTAAATAACCAGGGTTTATACTCAGTCAACATACTAATTTGGTTCTCCCATTAGTGATGAAATCCAAGTAGGATAATTGGGATGAAGGTTACCACTAGGTGATAAAATCCCAGTCAGTTCCCTTATGTCAATGTTTGATGAGTTTATTATGTAAGTATTTTGGTATGTGTGTTAAATAAGTTTTTTATATGATAATTTAACCCACCTAGATTATTTTATATGAATTTCCCAAGAAAGCAATAAATGGATGCAATTATTTTTAACCTTTAGAAGGAAAATTTTAAAAAAATGGATTTTTCTTTTGAATGAAGACAATAATCAAGAGAAAAGGATAAGAATATATAAATTCAGAATGAATTATGATAAGAGAAATGAGACCTGAGGGGTCCCACTGGGCATGCCAAAATGTTATAGTAGTTTTTTGTTTTGCCTTTAATTTAATCAACTTACTAAAAATTCAATGAAATGCAGGGTTTATGAAGAATACTAGAGATGTGAAGATGGTTACACACCACTTAAATCCAACAACTGATGGAAATTATTTTTGAATTGAAAGAATAACCTGCACACAAATAAATAACTTAGACAAAAATAGATTAATAGATAGATGGGTGAGTTGCCTGGTTAGGAACTAGTCCCAAGAAGTTATGAACTTCCTCAAGTGGATGTTAGCTCATTGTTTTCACAATTAAGTGGATAAATAACACTTGAAATTATAAAAGATAAATATGTGATACCAATAATGATTATGATTTAATCCTCATTTAAGCTATCAATGTAAGCAAAATATTCATCCCAATAAGCCATAGTAGCATTCACATCCTCTTATATAACATCAAGTTGGTCAGTTGTGTCTTAAATTAAGGGAGAGTAAATAATGGAAAAAAGTTCCAACTCGAAGGCTATATCACTCTGGTTAGAAAAAAAAGGTTGAGATGTTATAGGTAGATAGGTAATATTAATGATGTCATGCATAATGTTGCGCAGAGTCATCTACATAATGAGGCCATGTTTAAAATGATAGAAAATCAAAATGATTTAAATACAGGTTTCTAATATTAAGAGACTCAAATTTTTAAGAAATTACATAGTGGATCGATGTCGATCATATCTGATTGATGTTAATTCTATACAATCAGTGCCAATTTAGATGAATCAATGATGATTCTACTAAAAATTACACTTAATTAAAAATAGAGACTTACAGGGTGACAAAAGATACTAAAAGGAAATAAAGGGATGTTGGTTGTACTCTAATATTTGGATAAGCAAAGATACTAATGAGAAATGAAATAATAAAAACAAAATACTTGCCTTGAACCTGGTTGCAGGAAAAATAAATTTATTTCCGATGAGTTCAAGTAGTTCTTTAGGCTCATGATTATGAATGCATATTGTACATATAATTTTTTTGATAGAGTGGTGTTAAGGTCTCCTTAGTTCTCCAAAAATCCAAGCAGTGTTTCAAGGTTCAGAGCTTTTGGTCCTTAAGCCAAAGAGTTGGCTGGGTATAAATAGATTGATGTTGATTAGGATAATCATCACTGATTAGGGGAGAATCAACAATGATTCACACATTTTGGCACAAAATGGTTCTATTTACATTGGTTCATTTCAACCATAGGAAATGTTGGGTTTATGTGCATGAGGTTGTTGGGGACAAGGTTATACGTGGGTAAAGTGGTTAAATGGTTGATATTTCTTAGGATTTAAATAAATTTAGGTGATTATGGAGGTGAAAAGGTAATTTGTAAAAATAAATTACCGGGTGGCTAATGATAGTTAAATTAACTTTAAGATAGGGATTCTTTAAGATATTAAAATAATAATAAGGGCCTATAACACCAAATGAATCATATATAGTATATAAAATTATAGTGTCTATAAGTAAATTATTCAAACCTAACACAACATCACAACTACCAAGTAAACACAATCACATTCAATCTTTCCCACTTTTGGTCACATATCCTTGTCATAATCTCAACTTTCTCACCAAAAGGGAAATATGCATAGATTACTTTAGACATATAGAGATACATTCATATTTTTAGACACATGGGTCTATATAGGTTTACACAGGCATCTAGAGTCATAGAGTTTTAGATATGTAGACATACAAGTCTACATAGGTTTATATAGGCATTCAAAGGCACAACTTATTTAAATATATAGACATATGGGTCTACACAAGTTTACACAGGCATTAGAGTCACAGATATTTAGATTATACAGACGTATAGGTCTACACAGGCATCTAGAGTCACATATTTTTAGAGATACAAACACATGAGTCTACACAAGTTTACACATGAATTTAGATGCACAACACATTTAGATTATATAGACACACAAGTATACACAGGTTTACATAGGCATTCAAATGCATAGATTTTGAATTTTTTTGACACAGATGTCTAAAAAAGTTTTACATAGGCATCTAAAGTCATAAATTTTTAAGATATATATATATATATATATATATGCACAAGTATACACAAGTTTATAGAGGTATTCAAATATACAATTTATGTAGATATATAACTTTGACATAGGTATATCAGTTCATTCAGATATTTAGATACACGACTACATCATTTAGATATCAAGATTAGGGGGCATGATGTAGAGCACATGTTATTAGTCCCCATTTTCATATTCATCAAATTACACTAGTGTCATCACCATGTTTTCACTAGTTTGGATTAGAAGGCCATCTACAAAAGTTGATCCATAGAATTACACCAGACCTAGTTTACATACTCAAACTCAGAGTGAGGGCAAGCAAGCCTTATTTCTCCAGCATTCATTTTACATTACTCAGATTTAGAGTGGGGGAAATTGAGCCTTGTTTCTCGACATATTCAATTTGCATACTCATATTCAGAGTGAGGGAAAGTAATCCTTATTTCTCCACACATTCAACTTACTATTCTTAGATTCAGAGTGGGGAAAAGCAAGCTTTGTTTTTCCACAGACTCAATTTACATATGTAGTTTCGGTATAGGGGAATTCACACCATATGTACTCCCTTAAAATGCTACACTCTAGTTCTTATCCACTTCTCTGGCCAAGAAGTGGGCTAAATCTAGACTATATTTACATAGGTAAGTATAGGTACACATTTCTATTTTATTTTACTCTAGTACTTCCATTTCATTACATTATTAGAATAAAAGGGGGATAAATGTAAGCACCCTAATTTGGTCAAGAAACCACAAGTACCATATATTTTGTTACTCTTTTACACAAAGGGTTTTAGTGATGGTTATACTACTTGTTTGTATGGTTATCTCGAGTCTTTTTTTCTTGTGTGTCTTATTTTCCCTATTTTTGACACCTCTAACAATCATAGGTCACCTTTTTCTAGTCCCAAAGGCACCTATGCTATCATACCTAATTTTTTATTTGTTTTAATCCTTAGGACATTGGCACCACTTGCAGGATAGCAGCACCACATGGCACTAGTGTCCACTTTTGGCTTCAGTGTCTGATGGGCCCTTTCACCCGTGTTTGAGTCCTAACCCCTCCATGACCCTTATCTTATGTTTTTACATATTTTTCATGATTTGTCAGCCAATGAATAAGGTATTATATTCCAAACAAATATCCTCCTATATAAAGAGCCTCATAAGGCATTTACATCTATCACTTACTATTTGGCACTTATTTACATAAAATCAACCAATAATACAGCTCAAATACTCTACATACTACTCATCTTTCACACCTAGACATTTTTATGACTAATCAAAGAAGGACCTAGGAAAAATTCATTATAGCATACCATGCAAGTTGATGGTGCACATTCCCTAAGGGAGAACTACATGGGATCTGAGACCCCTAGAATTGGGGTTAATATAGACAATGGTCAAGCTAATAGGGGTTGTGCTTTGCACAATCATAACATCCCATAACCCAATTTTTACTTTATTTTTGCATTTAATTAGTTCATTTTTTCATGTGTGTATGTATTCATTAGTATTTTTGAGAAGAATAAGTCAAAATAGTGATATAAATGAACTCTCACATGACATAGAATCACCCATAAGACCTCTAAGAACTCTATTAGTTTCCATATAATTTATAGATAGTCACTATAGGAAGGACACTAGTGACAAAATTGGAAACTAGTGTCACATGGTGCTATTGTCCTAAAGGGGGTGTTATTGTCTAGAGCTAGATCTCAAAAAATAGTCAAAAGATGAAAGATTGCTCTGTGTCTACTCGGCCATCTCTAGTACTCAGATCCATGAAAAACTCTATGTATATCCAGATAAGTCCCCTTTTTCCTTGTATTTACTATTTTTTGTAAAGTTCCATAGAATCAATAATTTCCAATTTTATTCTAGATTAAAAACAGACTCAACCCTTTAATCTAACTTAGGATTTACATAGTAAAACCCTAAAAATGTTAAATCACTACATTATATTTCACTTTCTTGGCCTTCAGAAGGTCCCACCACTTGTACATTGAAACTAACCTAAACAAACATGGACAAGGAAGAAAACACCTTGCCATAGATTGGAAACATATCAGAGACATCAAAATGCACTTGATCCTTATAATTTTCATAAGCAACCATTACCTTATTTTATCCAAAACTGCCTTAATCCTTGATAAAAACATGTCATGAGACTCTAATTAATGGAATTAGTGATAAGACTAGGTATTTGACTCACTCTCATTGGCTAGACATTGAAAGAGACCTTGAAATGACCAAAAACTTAACAAGACACCTCCTTATTATAAGGCATAACATCTATATCATGCAAAATGCTAAAGAGGTATGAAGACCAAAATTTTGAATTGTACTTACTCATGGTGTCCAATTTTTTCTAACAGGGCATATGCCTCAATTCATTGTATCAAAGAGGGGTTACGTAGAGCTTGGGCATGGCCTGATGGGCCCTAAAGTCTAAATTGGGGCCCTACCATACTCTAAATAGGCCCTAGTTCCCAATATTGTATATCAAAGGATAGTGTAGGAATGGGGGCCCTATCATAGATATATGGGGTACCATTCTAAAGGACCTACCCCAATCTAAAACTTTCCCTAACTGATAAGGCAATGGAAACTTTCCCTACCTACTTCATTTATTCCAAGGAGTAAGGTAAGGGAAGCTTTACTTCTTGATACCTATATTTGTTTCACCTAATAGCATATCAAGGGAAGATTATCTTCTCAATAGATAACAAAGGAGTAAGGCATAACTATAAAAGTAAATTTACCTTCCTGATATCTAGCTTTGATTTGGTTTTATATTAAGGCATAACTATCAAGGGAATCTTTTTTTATGATAGATAGCTTTGTTCTTACCCTACCTGATAAATCAAGGGAAGCTTGCTTCCTAATATATAGCTTCATTCTTTTCCTACCTACTTTCCCTTTATATAATAATTTTTTATATATCAAGGGAAGCATGATTTTTTATTTATAGTGTGCAAATATTTTTTCCCTACCTACTTAGATTATATTGTTGGCAAGGGAATCTTGATTCCTAATATATAGAATGAGAAATGAAGTTTTGAATCATGTTTAGTATGTAATAGATATATACCATTGAGTATTAACTACCTACTTTACCTACTTATATATCCCTACCTAATTTACCTACTTGAGTATGCCCTTCCCAATTGAATATCTTATTCATATCATGATCTCAATTATAGCATACCTAAATACTTGATCAAATACCTAAGCCATATCTCAAAAGGAGAGGGGTCATTATAACCTATATAGATAAAGGATTGACTAGGGGAAAATCATGCATAAGTAGAAAGCCACTTCACCCACCATAAAGGTATTAGAGGGAGTTACACAATGTGTATAATTCCCAACATGGTATAAATGATTTATGTGATGTAGTATATATCCATATCATAGAATATATTAATGTCATATTTATACGAATTTCATGATGTTGATGTGATACATAATGAAATCCACATGTGGGTAACATAATGTGATGGTTAATTCCTACCTTATTAATATAATAGTTGACCTAAAATACTTGACATCATTGAATTTTCATTATGTATGGGTATTTAACCCTAAAAACCTAGAGTGGGGTTATCTAGGGTTAAAGGGGATAGAGATAGCCTAAAGTATAAGGGTAATAAACTATCTCTATAGTAGGCCAATTAGATGCTAAACATAGTTGTAACCTATGTTGAATTCATTAAACTGAGATAGGATAAAAATAGTAAGTACAATTATGTTAGATATGGAAATGACATGGAAATATACTCAGTTAGTTCTGATGCTAATGGATTTATAAATATAAAATAGGTAGGAAGAAAACTAGAATAGGATTCTAGAACAGTCATCAAATTTTGGATTGAGTGCCTCTGAAGCTATGGACACTAACATCAGCCTTTGATGCTTGTATCGATTCTAATATATAAACCTAATGTAGGTTTATTGTACAAAATACTTACTAAAAAATGATGTGACCCCCTAGATGATTCTAAGTTTGTCTTCACCTTCGATCTAGTGTATTCAAATCTAGGTCATGGATTGTCTATATTCATGAAATTCTAAAACCCAGTTCTTCATCTTCATAGTGACCTTGGTGAAAAATAAGTTAGTAGTCACATGGTGTTGAGATGACCCCAAATACCCCTATTTTAATGAGTATTACCTATATACATCTAATTTATAACACCATTTGTGTTGAAATTGTTAATCTTACTCGAATTGCACTCAAATTCCCAATTTAGGCTAAAATCACTTAAATGTGCTAAATAGTTTGAGCTTGTCATATACACGTGTCAATTTAGGATAATGTATCCCTAAATGGGGTAATGTATTTTATGTGATTCTTAACTTTTTTTAAATCATTTTGAGTCAAAATGATGATTTTGCATTTTGGTGCCCTAGATCACTCTTTTATTCTAATTCATGAGCATATGTCACGTGCATTTGTTATTTTGTGTCAACAACATCTTAAATGAGATAATGGTTTGTACACATCTAACATCACCTACCAATTACTCTCAAGTTAAATTACAACCTTGTAATATGACTTTCTAACCATTTTGATTAATTGCGCACCAATTTCCAAAGAATTTCACTAAAATTGATTAATCTTACTTAGGCAAATTAAACCAAATTATGAGCTTAAGTAAGAATTTCTTAAAGAAAATTGAATATTTTTTTATTGGAAATTTATTTTGAATCTCTACATCACCTAATGACATGATCAATGGGGTGGCATCCATAAGCCATAAATGCAACAAATATCAAGTTTATGGGCACCCATGCCTAATCAATGTCTCTTTCTCTCAAATATTTATGAGGATATTTATGGATTTATTATGTAATATTAGATTAATTCATGGACACACATCTCAATATTATGATGGATAGTAATGGTTAATCCCAAATCATTTGAAAAATCTATAAATAGAAGGGCATAAAACATCATTTTTAAGCTTAAATTATGTAAACTTATAATGCAGGATTCTCTCTACAAGTCACTTGTGTAGTTTGATTATCATGCTTTATTTGCAATAGGATAGCTTCATTTGATAGGCATATCAATGATTTCATATCATGAGCCTAGAATATGCATGGTGATCTTGAGATCATGAAGGAGCTTGGCATCCATTGTTGACAAAGACAAGAACACCAAATCAAGGGGAAAACATGCTTGGAGCCACCTTTGGATGGTTGAACATTGTTGGGAAGGTAATAGGTATATGTTCTTTCTTTTAATTTCTTCTTATTATCATTTACAAACCCCATTGAATAGGTTGGCCTAGATTGTTAGCTTTTATGCATTCTTTTCTATTTTTCATGACTAATGCTTGAACTAATCCTATTTGTAATCCATCTCTACATTTTGGTATGCCCAGTGGGACCATAACATCCATTCAAACAAGGAAGACATCTTGGAAATCTTATATTTCCATTAAATATATTAAAAATTCCTTTAACATCAATTTTTATGCTTATTTTACCATGTTTTTGATGTTTTTAATGCATACACAGGTTACACAATGATCAATGCCATTTTATGTGATCAGCATTAGTCAAGCATAGCTGGCATTGATTGGGTTACAGGGGAAAATATGGGTAAAAGTTTCAATTTTAGAGATTTATTCAAGTTTTTAGTGATCGAATTGAATTTTATAAGTCATTGGTCTAAATATTTTCTTGATCCAAAAGTTTAATTTTATATATTTTATCCTAACAATTGAGCTAACAAGTATTTTTTAGCATAAATTTTTTGTCTAAGGGTCTATAGGTGATTGTTATCAGTCAATTTTGATCAGAAATGATTAAGTTTTGACTGACATCAATCTTGTAGCAACTGGCATCGATCAATAATGACTGACATCAGTCTCTATGTGTAAAATATAGAGAACTTGAGAGTAACAAATCCAAAATTTCTTGTCTCATTTGAAATTATGCTTCAAAGCTAAACAAGACTCTCTAATTTTTCTTACAGGACTCATGAGGAAAAGTGAATATTTGGAAATAATTAGATCTTTAACTTTCCCTTCCCTTTATTTTTTCAATGAATTAGGAACCTTCCCTTTGGTGTTTAAAAGGAACTAGATTATTCAATTGAATGTTTTTGTGAATGTTTTTCAAAGTTTTTGTAAACTAAGTAAAATGGGACAAGAACTTCACTTAACATTTCAATTTGGTGTTATAAAACTCAACTTTCACTTAAATTTTAAATTTCTTGAATTTGTTTTATGTAATTCATCTATCACTTGCTTGTTAGATTGTTTGAGCAAAAGGAATTGTGTGTGTATGCTCTCCCCCAATCTTGAAGACCAGAAGTGCCCTTTCATTGTAATTGTGTCTTTGTCCAAAGTGTAAAAAATAAGTTTTTTTGGCTCTCCCCAAAACCCGTATGATTTGGGTGATCTAAAAACAACCCTAAATCCTTTTTACTTGGATTTTATTTCATGAAATTTGGCTTGCGAATGGGATGTTATTACCTCTCATGGGTTCTCTAGGGAAGCATTGACCCAAGGATTCATATCCTAGAAGTGTTTCAACCCCATTCCACTATTAGGTATATAAATTAGGGTATGCATACTACAAGAGCTAGGGGGTTGAGTAGTTAATCTCTCTTTTTATAACGAAAGCCTAAGTCAAGTCTAGTCAACCAGGGGATTCCACTAAGTAGTCAATGGATGGAATCATCATGCAAAGAAATAGACCCTTGCATGATAAGTTGATCGGTATGAACTCAATTGATGTGTTTCATCTCTTATGTTAACCACACTTGGGATCATCTAAACAATCATAAATTATAAGTTTTATAAAGCCGCACTTGTTGTAGAGTATTGTTAATGCAGGGTGTGCCCAAAGATCCATGTCACTGTATTATCACTTGGAAGAAGGGGGTGTAAAATATCCTACCAATTAATACACTTTTATTTTAGAGGAACACTTAAAATTCCTTTCAAGTGCACGTATATAGACAGATTTCAACAATACAAAGCAAACCTTATCGGTTTGGGGCTTAGGACAATTACTTAGTCGCATTTATCTTTTGGTATGAGCTTACTTGGCCCTTGATTAAGAGTCAAACCTTGTTTGTAAAAAATCATCATAACCAAACACATTGTCCATAATTTTTTGAACAAGGAGAAGTTACACTAGTCAAATCCAAATCAATCTTTGCCTTGTTTAAATTTGTCATCTTAAATATTATGTTTTGTATTATCTAAGTTATGCAGTTGTGTTTCCCATTTGAATCTAAACTAATTCCAAAATTATACTTAAGTCCATTGATATTTAAAATTCAAAATTTCACCTTTATAAGTTACTAAGTTATGTGTTAAATTGGGTTTAATTTCCCATTTGCACTTGGCTTGAGTAGCTTGGGTTCAATTTCCCTTTTGGATTGAAGGTCATTTATAGACTCATTTTCATCTCATCATTGTGAACTTAGGTCATCAAGTGTATCACTCCCACTCCAATTTCTATAACACATTTTATACTACCATCACATGTTTTCACATCTTAAGTTTCTTGGTTTGTATTGTCTCCTTAATCTGAAGGGCTTTCTTCTAGTTTCCTAGTATCAACTAATTAAAGTTGAACTAGATTTTATGATATTTACGTGTCTCTCTTAACCTAAATTTGGTGTACTAGTTTTCACTCTATATTTTTTGAGTTATCATACCCTTCTCTAATTCATATGATTTAGATCTACCCAAGGTTGAGTAAATTCATGAACATCATTCTTATAATTGTGTGTGGTACTACACCACCCTCCTTATTACAATATCTTTGGTTACTTGGTCACCTTGTTTAGATAATATCAAAACACATACCTTGTTAAAAAAATTTCCAAATCTTGGAAAACATATAGAAAAACCTTTTTTAGACATGACTCAAAGGTACACTCGTAGTAGGGTCCCTTACAACCCTATCTATGAGGAGAAGCATTATAATGATGGTCAAGATAATTTTGTGGTATTTGAGGACATGCCCACAACTTTAGGATCCAAGTAAGACTTTTTAGACTATCAACCCCAAGAGGATAAGGATGAGGATCTTCTAAGGTTTATGGAATTAGGGGCTAGACTACCCTCACATCTTCCCATGGAATAGTTACATACCTTAGTTAGAGAAGGATAACAACAAAGAGAGAAAGCTTTCACAAACATTGCACAAATAAACATACCTTATTCTATCAAAGGTAAGGAAATTACTATAGAGCCAAAACCAAATGATCAAGATCTTGTCAACAATATTAAGAAAATAAGTCAAAGATACATAGACCAACTTATCATGGAATTGACAGACTCTTTAGTAGCTACGTCAATTCACAATGATGCTTCCAAAGAACAAGTAAAAGTGGTTAAACCAACACAAAATATAATTGAGAATACAATAATGATAGATCATTATGTCTCAATTTAGAAACCCAAATTCAAAGATGTCTCACAACATGCTTCACTAGATAGGGAGTGCACATTTTTTAATCATCAAGAACCTCTTGTTCCTTTGCAAAACATTCAACATTCAATACACATTGAAGAAATCATACAAAATTGTTTGTCTAGTTAAACTAAACCACTATGTACTTTGGAAAATAGGCCAAGAACTCCCCAAAATCAATAGAACATGGTTAATTCAAGGCAATAGATTCCAAGGAATAGACTGCTTACCTACTTGACTCAAGGAGTAAACCAAAACCAAGTCGAGGATCTTAGGGTGTATATCCCTACCAAATATATGCAATAATATGGGCACATATCACCCAAACAACAATAACATGGGTATATACCACCCCCAAAAACAATGATAATAGGGGCACATTACACCTCAACAAAATTATGTTCCATCCATGAATGCACCAAACATGCAAGAGTGGAACTTTATGAAAGAGATTTAACACAATTGGAGATGAATAATAGAGGTAAGAAATAAAAATTCAATGAGATATGTCCATGTCAGTTTGATTTATATATTCTCCAAATCCCTTTTTCATCTCATTTTGAGGCACCTAAATTTGACAAATATAAAGGAAAGTGTGACCCTCTTGAACGAATTCAGGCATTCTTTGTGCTATGCCAATACGTTGCTTATAGTAGTGTTTACTTGATTCATTTTTTTCCATGAATTTTAGTAGGAAAAGCTCTATATTAGATACTTAATTTATCCAAAGGATTGGTTGTGTATTGGAACAACTTATTTAAAAAGTTTGTCAACCATTTATCATATAACATTGATCATGAATTGATCATTATTGACGTGTTCAAAGCAAAACAACATGATGGAGAAAGCTTCACTGCATATCTATAGAAGTGGAGAGCATTGTCAAGTCACTTTAAACATAATTTTCTAGATAAATAGTTGACATGAATATTTACATAGAACTTACATCTTGAGGTCATGCACACTTTATGACTTACTTGTGCCAACTCATTCAAGGAAATTATCAATAAAGGGGTGAAAATTGAGAAGGTTATTATTTCCAAGGTCCTTTTAAATATTTTTGTGTAGGTTCAAACATTAAATCAGATGTAATAATTGTCATAAATGGTTACTTAAGAGAAACCTAACGGTTTCAACAAAAATAAGAATGTTGTGGGAGATAGTGTGACTAAAACAAGACATGTACAAATGGTACAGGACCCATCATCCCCAAATGTACAATTAGCTCCACCTAATCCACCTCCCAATTTGAAAATATTCCCTCCATAGAGGATATTCCATAATCAATATAGAGTCTTTAGCAAATTAGGAGAACTTGTTAAGACCATATTCTAGAAGCTCATAGCAACTAACCTGATTATATGGTCGATATCAAGGCCATTTCCTCAAGATTAACCACAATTGAATTGGTCAAAATAAAATAAATGGTGTAATTTACATTATGTTTTTAGACACGATGTGTGTCAATTCCATCCAATTGCATCACCTCATTGAAGATCTGATCAAGAGTGGTGAAATTGAAATCAAATTATCCCCACAAGGCACTAATCAGGATATGGGAATCTACCAAGATCCATTCCCTTAACATAATTAACCACCACCAAAGAATAATTATTAGAATCAAGGAAAGAACCAATGGTATAATCAAAACTAGAATCAGGGTCAAAATCATAATCAGCATGATTGTAATCAAGATCATAATACCCATGCTAATAACTTGGGTTAAAAAAGCATGCCTTATGACTATAAAAAAGTTGTGTAATGTATTTATATGTACCACACTTCCATTGTTACTATAAAAACCTATGAACCATCTCATGTTTCTCATATTATGGGACCCAATATTATAGGGCCAACACCCTCTCCCTCTAGTAACACCACTTTGAATTCATGTAATTTATTTGCAACTCTATTTGCATGGGTTACTATTTCTAGACAACACCCTCCCTCTAATTTAATGTCTCCTCCTCAAATTTAAATTACATTAATGTAACTAGATGCCCATGAGTCACCCTCTAAGGCCCTTCACCTTCATCTTTTTATTATAGTGGCTCCTTGCCACCTCTAGGTTGCGCAGTCATAACTAGATGCTCACAAGTTACTCTTGAAGGCCCTTTGCCCTCTTCTTCCATAGAACCCAATGTGAACATTGTGCCTTTAGATACAAAGCCTAATATTTTACTATCCAAATCTAATTTGACTCATCCTAATGTTGAGAATCCTTATAGTCTATCGAACAAACTAAGCAAAACCCTTATGCATATTTCCATTTTGGATCTCTTACATATATCTAAAGTCTATAGGACTATTTTGAATAGCCTTATCAATTATTCCCAAAGATATAAATTCTAAATAATTCCAAACACTATTTGGGCACTTGCATTCATTTCATCATCTAGCATTTGATCAAAAAGACATATCCACCCTAGGTCCGAACCATAATAACCCACTGTATATTGAGGTAATCATTGAAAACCATAAAATCAAGTCAATTATTATAGACAATGGTTAGGGGTTGAACATAATATCCCTTAAACTGGTGAAAATATTGGGCTACACTATGAAGGATATCTAGCTAGAGATGATTACCATAAAGGCTTATGACAATGTCGAGAGGGAGTCTTTTGGTACCTTTCATTTTTTTATCATTGTTGGGTTTATTTCCCACCACACATTGATTCATATTGTGGAAATTGAGATTCCTTATAGCATACTTCTTGGTCATCCTTGGATCCATGAATTACATTCCATTCCATCTACCTTACATCAGTGCCTTGAATTTCCCCATGATGTGATCGAGGTTACTATCCTCACCGATCAATAGCCTTATCAGTATTGTAAACATATAGTGGATGAGTTTTGTAATTATAACTATTATCTAGGTTATAAAATCATTGGAAATAACAACAAGGATATAGTTTCATAACCACATACATCCAAATATATCAACCCAAGTGACTTGGCTTCCACTTTGGCTAATCTATTTCCCATAACTCTTGCAAAATAGGTTATGATTGAAGATGTGGGCACTTACGCGTACCATATTAAGGATGTTTTCCATGTTACAAAGTTTTCAAAGTATCCTAAAACATTTTGTAAGCCAAAACCTTTCAAAATGACAAATGGACCCACCTTGATCAGGCAATAGAAGAAGAAATGACAAAAACCACCTGTGGTATTTGTACCTACTACTTCACCAAAATAGGATCAGGAGGCTTTCAAAGAAGGAGATTGTTTATATTCTAATGACATTATGGATTTATTTAAAAATCAAAAATCAATCCCTAATCTGATCATGGATCATCTTGATTATACAGGAAGTGGCCTTGGCCCATGATCCTAAGGAATCCTATAACTTTTATCAACTGGTGTACCTAATTTAAATCATGGTCTCTGAATTATACCATTTGGGGGTGACCTCATGAATTTTGAAATTTATTATTCTAAATTAATTTGTGATGAAACTCCTAACAATGATGTATCATCCCATTATAGAATTTTTTATGAGCTTGTTGACTTGGATTTATTTGATAAAAATGCCATTATGACCATAACACATGTTTATCCTATTACAGCTTCCCGTCGTGAAGAAGAACCTCATTCCATTGGAGCTTCCCTTACTAAAGAAAGAACTGATTCCACTATTGGAGTTTCCCTTACTAAAATATAAACTCATTGTTCCCTATGCCTTTGTCATCTCAAACTTATTGATTGGGACTAGCAAAATTTAGTCTTATGACTTGATGAGTTTCATAATGAAGAATCAATTGTAGAATACATGGGCCTAAGAGATGGATTTCCCATTGGTGATAAAAAAACAAGGCTTTAATTTTTCATTGGATCCTTCTACCTACTTTGGAGAGTAGGTAAACTTTCTTGGTCATAACTATAGACACCTAAATCTGGCCACCAATGGCCTCCAATCAGGGTTTTGGCCAATTTCCACCCAAAATACACAATTTGGCCTAAAAACACTAAAACATGATAAATAATGTGAAATTGACATATTCAAGTGCTGATTTTGGCCAAGGTATCATTAAATGGGCAATGCACTTTGTGGGCCAGCTAACTTTGATCAAATCATTTTGAGTCAAAATGCCAATTTTGCACCTAGGTGCTCTGGATTGCTCTTTCCTATCAAATCTCTTGCACCAGATGCATGCCTTTGTTATTTGATTTTGGTAACATCTTAAATGGGATAATGAATCTAATACATCTGACATTGCCTTCTAATTCTAATCCAGTCAAATTTTAGACCAATAACAAGGCATTCTGATCAATTTGAGTAATTTGTGCACAAAGTGCTTAATCATGCTTAAGAGCTAATTAATCAAAATCAAGGCCTAATTAATAATTCCATGGAAACTTGTTGAATACTTTTTTTTATAAATGAATATTGAATATCTACATCATCAGGTGACCTCATTTCTTGAGAAGACATCCCTAGGCCATAAATGCCATAAATATTAGGATTCATGCCCTAAGAATGACTCCTAGAATAATTTTAAAAGGAATATGGACTCCTAGGATGAATTTTATGAATTTTGGAAAAAATGCCTCAAAGAAATGTGTTCTCATGGTGATGGAATGTCATGATGAATGCCATGACAAGTGAATTATTATGGATTTTCATGGCATTCCATCACCATGAGACAAAATTTATTTGAGGCATTTATATTATATGCTACTCAAACTCTTGATGCCAGCCTGCCAATTACTTTTGAGACCTCCACAAGGCCGCAGTAACTAGTCCTGTATACCATAAACTCACAAGTAAAGGTCTTGCATACTATAGGGAAGTGGTAAATGTATTTTCACTTCTTTTATTTCCTGTATACCCACCAAATCTATTTGAATGTACTTCAAGGCTATAATAAGAGACAAAAAACACATCAATGATCAAAATACAAAGGTATTTCACATAGACATGATATGGGATGCTTATGAATGACTCTTAGGATGAATTTTATTAATTTTATAAAAAATTCCTCAAAGAAATGTGGTCTCATGGTGATGGAATGCCATGATGAATTCCATGACAAGTGAATTGTTATGGATTGTCATGGCATTCCATCACCATGAGACCATATTTTAACAAGATAGGAAACATTTGATCAATGGGTTCTTCTCACATATTTATGATACTTAGTGGAACAGGGTGATTCATAGTTGTGACTAGTTTATAGTGGTTAGTGTTTAGTCTCATAGAGAATGCCATTATGTGATCTAGGAAGTTGACTCAAAAGAGGATGGTTAGTATGGTGTTAGTTTCAAAATGAAAACAAAATGAAAGAAACACATTAACTAGCATAACATCTCTAGGCCTAGACACTAGGGCGAGCTTAGTTAAAAAAATGAATAAAACACACAATTAAAATGTAAAATAAACCTCTTTTACCTTCCTTAGATGATCCAAAATGCTTGTTGTAGTTGCTTGGTCGGCTTGTGCTCATGAAGTCCTTGGCAATGGAAGCTTGGCTACCTTCATCTCTCCTTGGCACCTTTGGCTTGTGGCTTGGCTTGGCTTGGAATAAATTTGGAATGGTAACCATAATTTAAATGGCTTCTTGAAGATATTTGTGCATTATAAATTTGCATTAAAATACCTTTGAAATGATGTTCATGGCCTCTCTATTTATAGGTTTTGTAAATGTATAGAATCAACCTGAATCATCCATCTTGAGATTGAGATGTGTGGTTGATAATTAATTCAATTTTTGGAATTAAATTTATAATTATCCTCATCATGACATTGGAATAAGGGTTAATAAGTTTTGTATAAAATGATATCTAAGAGAGGAGGTCAATATTTATGAAAAATTACAACTTACAAGTGATTGAATGATTAAAGAGGAATTCAAAGATATAATTGAAATAATAAATATTAAAGAAAATACATAGAAATAATGTATTGATCTCACAATTGTACCATGGGTGTAACAAGCTAGGAAACATTTGATCAATGGGTTCTTCTCACATATTTATGATACTTAGTGGAACAGGGTGATTCATATTTATGATAGCATTTTTGTTGTAGGACCAAGATTGACATTTACTAAAAACATGTTTTAGATCACCTTTTGCATGTTTTAAAATCAATTAGGAACCTTGTTTTGGTGTGTAACAAAAAAAAAATAGATGTTTATGGTGAATGTTTTCAAAGTTTGAAACTAATACCAAGGTGTCAAATGAGCACCACCTCATTTTTCATTTGGGATTAAAAATGAACTCACCTTTCCCAAGCTTTTTGTATTTACTTAGTTATTTAGATTAAATTTTTGTTTGGAAAAAAGAGGGATGTTGCGTGTATGCTTTTCCATTTGTCTCCTTAAGGGAACCCTTGGAATCAAAAGAACCATTCCTATTTCAAGTAGCCTATTACAAAGATTAGAAAGAAAGTCATCTAAAGCACTCCCCAAAAACTTGTCAAAGTGTGGGTGACCTTGAAAATGACCCTAAAGTCTTTTTACTTTCATTCTTTCTTTATTTTTATGCAAACTTGGCTTGTGATGGGGACTTCATCACCTCATGTGAGTTATTTAGGGAAGCTTTGACCTTGGGTTTCACCTCTTGGCATTGACTTCATTTGGCTCATAATTAGAGTTGTACATGGGACATAGTGGCAATTTGGACATCACACTACATTGAGCGAACAATAGGATGTAGTGGTTGTAAAAAGGACTAGACCTTTTTACAACAAACCAAGTGATACGAACCCAAAATCCATGATTTTATTTTGCATTATTTGGCATGAAAGTCATTGTGTAATTGATTCCCTTATAATTTTCAAAAACTTGTTAGATCTTAGATAAATCCCCACTTGCCATGAAAGTATTATTGGTGCAAGGTGCGCCTCAAGGTCCATGTCACAATACTATCATTTGAGAGAAGGGGGTCTAAAAACCCTACTATATAATGCACATTTAATTTTGGATGAACACTTAAAATCCTCTTAAATGATGTATATTAATATATTCTAATAATACCAAGCAACCTTGTCAATTTAGGATCTAAGAGTGATTAATTAGTTGGTCTTATCCTAGATTAAAGTCTTGTTTGAAGTCAAAACTTGGTGTAAACAAACAATTAAAACCAAACACATAGTCCTAATTTTCCTTTGAATAAAGACATTATGCTGCCCATGTGATAACATCAATTTGCTTTGTTCAAAGTTCATCAAAATCTTGGGAGTCATATCATCCACTTTGGCATAGTTATGCTACCCAATTAAGTCTAGACCTTTATCAAAGTTGTTTTAAGTCCTTCACTTATAATATAAATTTGGAATTGCACCTTTATAAGTTCATAGGGTTGATGTGTTAAGTGGGTTCACCATTTTCACTAAACTTGAGGGAACTTAGGTTTAATTCCTAATTTGGGTTGAAGGTCATTCAAGACTCATAATCATTGTCATCACTTGATAGACTTAAGCCATTTTGTGTTAAACACTTTCACTTTGAGTCTATGAACCACAACATTTTGAGTCAAGAAAATTAGTGTTATTCTATAAAAATTGTGGGAATTTATCTTTGCCTTAGAGAGTTTTTTCAACAAACTTTTTTTGTCACACCTTTTGGGTGGTGTAGTATCGTTACGCTACCCAAAACATTTCAAATATTGTTTCATAGACCCTCTTACATAGAATTCAAATTTGTTCCTACATTTTTAGACCAATCCAAGTGTACTTTTTGTGATCCTTTGTCTAAATCATAGTTATACCATTCACTTTTGTCTAGCTTATTTATCAAAAGAACCAAGTTTTATACCATTATTTATGAGAAAATAAACTATCTCTAAAGTGCCTTTTATTTCATACCTTATCCTAGTTGATCAATTTCATATCCAAGAATCAAATGCCTAGTGTTTGTTATAAGTGTTTCAAATCCATTAGATTAAAACTTTTATATATTTTAAAGTCTATCTTTTGATGTCGTTTGGCCAAGAGTCCTAGCGCATGCCTTGTTTGAGCATAGTTTTTGATGTTGTGTTTGGCCAAAAGACCTATTAAATTTTAAATCCATAGATTAGACTAATTTGAAACACTTCAACCTTAGATTTTGGCATTTTGATTTTTGGTCCATTTACTTGCTTATCTTTGTGTGAACAGTGTAACATTGGATACTTCACGCTAGCTTATTTCCTCATTAATATTTACATAAACCTTTTGATCCTTTTGATGAATATAGACCAAGTTGGAAAATCCTCTACTTTAGATTATATCCTTATTAGAGTTTGTATAATTCTTTGACCTTTTATCATAAAACATTGACTATGGATCCCAAAATGTATTCCTACACTCATAGTGGACTCATGTACAATCCAGAGATTAGTAATGTAGTTGTGTAGGAAGAAATGGTGAAAGACTGCTATGCAGATAATATTACTTATGAGATGGATTCTTATCCCTCTTATAATACTCAATCAAGGGCACAAAGCCAAGATCCATTGGCTAACTATCCGGTTAACACACCACCTTATTCCGAATAGGACCAAGAACAAACCACACAATACCTATCTACAACACCCATAGTGGATGAGCTAATTATTCAATAATCATATTCTACTAATATGGCTTCCATGTATGATCCATTTTTTTTAAGTGACATTTATTAGAGAACAAAGATGAGATTTTGGTTATATCCATAGAGGTAGGGGCCAAGTTTCCAGTAGACTTCCCTCATGAAAATTTACAAGTCTAGTAGGAGTTCCCCACAATATCACTTATGATCAACAAGCTTCTTCTGGTAATCCTATGTCTCTAGTCCAAACAATGCATCAAGACCCTAGTATATCTAATTAAGGGAAAAAAATCATGGAAGATCACTTTAACCAAATGTAGATAGCATATCAAACCTACCTGGATCTAGCACGTGATTTCAATTAGATGAACATGGTGAGTAAGCCTCTTATTAACCTAGTTCCTTCAACAAGAGTGTTGATAGAGTTAATTGGAAAAGATAATATAAGTTCTAACCCATTCATACAAACCATTTCAATAGATAACTTGATGCATATGCCCATTATTGAAGAAGTGTCTTTGGCCTCTACATCGAATAGTGAGCCAAATATAGTAGACAATGTGCAAACAATGTCCAATCCCAATCAAAGTGGTGCTAACACACAAACAACTATCCAACAACATGTGCCTATAGTTAATCCCATGAGTAGATCATCATAACAGGGAATAGTAGTTTCTACACCCCAACTTTAACTAGTTAATTCCTCAAGTGTACAGCCTATGAGATTAGGTAATCAAACAATGACCAATGTCATGCCTCAATGATAGAATGTGATGAATCCTACTCCTCCTCAACAAGTAATGATTAGTATTCCACAACAATAGACATAATATAGTGTATCAATGTAATATAAGATAAATACATTGCCACCTCAATAGGTAATGATGAGCATACCTCTTCAATCATAGACTAATATGCCAATTCAAAACCAAGTAATGACTAGCCAACAACATACAAATATTGGTTAGTGATAGATGTTTAATCCATAACCTGCTTTCACTTCCTCATAGGGATTCATGCAAAAAAGAGGTCCCCATGTTTCTCAAGCACCTACTAGACAACCGTTGGTTCAAAATGTGCCACAAATTTAGAGACAGGGTCTTGGTCCACAAGTTCCCACTCCACATCAAGGTTTGATTAGTTAGTAGCATGTCCCTTTTCAACCATAGTAGGCATAATATAGTTATATCCCTCCATCCCAACCATAAAATCCTCCAAGTGAAACCTTTATCACCAACCCAAACCAAAATACCGTGCAACCAATTATGCAATTTCAAGAACATCCTAATCCATGTATACGTATTCTTGGTCCATTTCTGAACCAAACCAATATACCCCAACAAGTATCTCCATCATACCCTAGTCAAAGTGTCCCACTTGTGACCTCCCAACCATCTACCCAAACCAATATTCTCCCTCAAACCAATGTTCCTTCCAATTTCTTATCCCAAGAATTGCAATAGATGAAGGATATAATTGCTACCATTTAGGCTAGGAAATAGACTAAAAATTTCAAATTGGATGACATTTTTTCTTACCCATTCAACATGGAGTATTTGTAGATACCATTTCCTGTAAGATACGAACCACCTAAATTTGACAAATACAAATGGAAAGGTGACCCTAAGGCTCATTTGACCAAATTCTTTATTACATGTCAATTAGTGGCATATAGTGACATATACCTTTTGTTGGTGTTTCTAAGGAGCTTGGTTGGAAAAGCCTTGGAGTGGTTTTTAAAGTTGCCTAAAAATTTAGTAGCATATTTTCATGATCTTTTTGATAAGTTTGTGCAGTGCTTTTCCTATAATCTTGAGCATGATATTTCATTAGTGGACTTAATGCAAGCAAAGAAAAAAGCTGGTGAAAGTTTTACAAGTTATTTATAGTGAAGGAGAGCCCTTGTAAGCAGTTTCACCCATAGATTACTAGATAAAAAATTAGCCACTATGTTTACTAAAAATTTGCATAGTGAGATAGCTTATCATCTGAAACTACAATGTGCACATACTTTCAAAGAAATCATTGATAAAGGTTTGTTGATCAAGCGGGTGCTCATCAATAAAGGAGTCATAAAGTTTAATTCAAATAATCAAAATCAAGGTACCAATTAGGGAAATGGCCAACATCAACCTCCTATTCAAGCGTAAGCATCACAATTAGCACAAGTTAATAACCAAAAAAGACTAAATCAATTCAACCGTAATAGGAATGTTGTGGGAAATGGACTAACCAAATCCCATCATGTCAAAATAGTGCAACATCATCTATACCACCTTTTTAGATTTCCTACCTAGTAATATATCCAACCAATGCCATAAGTACAACAACCAAGACCTGCACAACAAATACAATAGCTTTTACCATTGCAAACCCTTCCTCTTAGGAGAACCATGCCTGCACATCGTGTCTTTAGTGACCTAGGAGAACCTATTGAGTCTATATTTCACAAGCTTGCTACTACTAATCTGATTAGTTAGCCTATACCAAAGCATTATCTACAAGGCATTTATTATCTTAATTGGTACAATGAAAATGAATTATGTGACTAGCATCGGGTCAATGGGCATAATCTATGAAGATGTGTCTAAATCAAGCATTTAATTAAGAATATGTTAGAGAATGGGGAGATAAAATTGGATAATGGTTCTTTCACTTTTAATCAAACTCCTAGGATTTATCAAAACCCCTTTTTTTGACATAACAATTAATAGTAGCGAAATAATTAGCAACAACAACAACAAAGGCCAGTGCAACAGCAGAATCAAAGGCCAAACCAGCAAAATCAATAAAAGTAGTAGTAAAACCCACAATGATAGAATAATGGACAAAACTAAAGTCAAAATGGTAACAACCAACAAACCTACCATGCAGTTGCACATGATTACAATAGGGTTGTAGGTCATATTATAGGGGGTAGCATTAATACCATCTCCACTAATCCTAGACCAAGCACTAATTAGCCTAGATCATTACTAAACAACAACATGTAGCCAAATTACATGGATAATCCTTCTTTGACTTGGGAGTGCATACAAGTAAACCAAAAAATTAGGACTTCCCCTGTTAGACCTTATATCGATAACTCATCCTTGCTAGGTGACCACATGTGAGTGCACCAGTAATCAAGACTTGTCTTATCTGGTCCCACACCATTTCCAACATTTTTTAGTAATAATGGTCTAGTATTTAATCTTGATTATGCAATCATAACTCAAAGGTCAAAGATTACTATCCCAAGCCCACAACTATCTTTCACTTTCCCTATTATCCAACCAACCATTTAGCCTCGAACTAAACCATTCACTACAAACCAAGATAAAAAGTTTGATATTGTGGAACAATTACAAAAGACATAAGCACAATTTAATATTTTAGATTTGTTGCGAATGTCAATAATCCACAAGAACATCTTGAATGAGTTTTTGACCCAATCCACTATTGATAGATATTCCCTAATAAATTTCAAGCTTTGGTTGGACACCTAGCTCTAGCCCAACAAGTCACATTCAACCAAAGTGATTTGTCTTCCTTGGCCCACTTCATAATAATCTAGTATACATAGAAGTTTATATAATATGGCATAAAGTAAAACGTGTCCTTATAGACAATGGATCGAACCTCAATATAGTGTCTCTAAAGCTCATCAAGCTTCTTGGGTACATAATGGTAGATCTTTAGCTAGAAATAATAACCATCAAAGCTTATGATAATCAGGAAAGAGAATCACAAGGCACCATTAATTTACCAATTATCATTGAGCCTTTAACCCATTATACACTTTGCCATGTGCTTGATCTTGAGTTATCATACAATATGCTTCTAGGTAAGCATTGGTTACATAAGACTCATGTAGTCCCATCAATGTTGCACCAATGTATCAAGTTTTCCCACTCAGGGATGAAAGTGAATATTCTAAGAGATTTACACCCATATGAACACTACAAACATCTTGAGGCCAAATTTCAAAGCTACAATGATCAGTACGGCATGAATCCAAGTTCCAAATAGGATAAAGGAAAGGTTATACTTATTGATCCTTCACCAAATAATTGCATAGATCCTAATACCTTGGATTCCCTTTCCCACATGCTACCTCTTAAAGCCTCCAATCATTTCACCATTTCAAATAATGGACCAGGAGAGTATGTGACCCATGATACATTCCATATTGTCAATATTCTTCAAAATTTGATAACCTTTGGGTTACCAAAAGTCACCCCACATATGTATTGGAAACAAAAGAACAAAGATAAGGGACCTATCACATTTATACCAACATCTATCCTAGAACCCAACCCTCTTGAAGGGGATGAATCATGGTTATACAATGACAACCAATCTGATTGTTATAAAAGTGCAAAGTATCATATTCCCAATAAGATCATGGAGTGTCACAATTATGAAGGGAGAGGCCTCAAACTGAATCAACAAGTAACCATCGAGCCAATTCCCATGAATAAGTATGAAATACCTTATGGATTTAGATTTAAACTAGTTGGGGGTTACCCCATATATCTTATTCAAACTCTATCACCAGTGACTAGTGATGATGATGTTGACAATGAAGCAGAGTTTGATCATAACCTTACCTTTGATGACCTAGCTGAAACCAACATATTTGATAATAATGTCATTTGTATTCTTACCTTTACCACTCATCACAACCCATTACCATTATATTATCCCCAATGATAAATTGGGACCAAAAATAATCTAGTCTACCAATTGATGAGTTCCAAAATGATGGGGTATTTTGTGACTTCTTAGGCCTTAGAGATAACATTTCATTAGGAGATCATAAATCAGGATTCTTAAACACATTAGATCATGTTGCCTATTTTGGAGAGTGAATGAACACCCTTACCCAAAAATAAATAAGTAAAACATTGAGGTCCCAAAGTGAAAACCTCTTTGAGACACTTTCTAACCAGGGAAAAAGTAAAGATAAAGGCCAGTATTATGGTGAAAACTTGTTTCAGGCCCCATTAGATGGGGGTGTTTATTCTTCTTTAAATTTAGACCAGGAGACTACCAATGATGAACTTACTTATGGATCTAAGTTTAGCTTTGAGCAATAATAAGTATTTGATCAAAATTTTCAAGAATTTTTGACTATTTTTGTCACATGGTCAGATTAGGGGACTCATATTCATCATGCCTAGGAGAAGTTGAAGAGCAATTCCTAATGGAGGAACCAAACATAATTCAATAGTTCAAGTCATTTCCTAGTATCCTAGAAGATAGTTCAACCCTTCCCATCAAAGATACAATAGAGGTAAATATCAGGATTCCATCAGACCTAAAATGGATAAAATAAGGCATGTCCCTCACTAAGGAGAAACATGACATTTTTACAGCTCTATTAAGATAATTTGTAGATATCTTTTCTTGGTCCTATTCTATCATGCTAAGTTCAGACCTCACCTTGGTTCTACACCACTTTGTCGCTAATCCTGACACCAAATTGGTAAAACAAAAGCTACATAAGATGCATCTTTGCATTGTTGTATTGGTAAAGAAAAAGTTGGAAAAAATCTTAAAAGTAGGATGTATCTGATCCATTAACTACTCAGAATGGATCTCTAATGTGGTACCAATTAGTAAAAAGCTTAAAGGGATCAAAATTTGTACTAATTTTCAAGACATCAACAAATCTTGTCCTCAAGATAATTTTCCCTTGCCTAATATTAACATGATCATTGACTCCATGGTAGGTTATGAAATGCTTTCACTCATGGATGGCTTTTCAGGATACAACCATATCATAATAGCACTAGAAGACAAACATAAAATAGCATTCACCACTCTATGGAGAATATTTTGTTATCAGGTAATGCCATTTGGCCTTAAAAATGCTAGAGATACATATCAAAGGGCCATAACTAGTATATTCCATGATATGATGCATGATATTGTTGAAGACTATGTTGATGACATATTAGGAAAATCCAAAATTGACCATCTACTAGTGTTGCATTAGATATTTAAAATATTATGGGAGTACAAAGTCAGAATCAATCCAAATAAACATGTGTTCAATGTAACTTTAGGAAAATTACTTGGCTTCATCATGTCTCATAGAGGTATTGAAATCGATATGGCTAAATTCCATGTTATAACTGAGATGTTGCCACCAACTAATTTAAAGCAACTCCATAGTTTTTAGGGTAAGATACAGTTAATCTGATGCTTCATCTCTTAGTTAGCAGACAAGTGCCATCTATTTACACACCTTTTGAAGAAGGGAGTTGCATTTCACTAGGATGATCACTGCTAAATAGCTTTTCAACAACTCAAAGACTATCTTGTTAATTCACCTATTTTATTACCTCTTATGCCAGGAAAGCCATTCTTATTATACCTATCAGCTACCAACCATGCTCTAGGGTCACTCTTGGCTCAACATGATGACAATGGAAAATAGCATGCCGTATACTACCTAAGTCATACCTTGGTTACATATGAACATAACTATAAACCTATTGAAGAATTTTGTCTGGAAATGGTCTTCATAGCTCAGAAATTGCACTACTACATGTTGAATAATAATACCATGGCCATTTAAAAGGTAGATCCGCTCAAGTATCTACTATCTAAGATAGATTTTCAAGGTAGAATGGCTAAATAGATTATGCTTCTTAGTGAGTTTCACATAGATTATGTCAATCAAAAGGTAATCAATGGACAAGTTCTTGCAAATCAACTTATTGAAGCACCTCTCATAGACACAACCACCCACATTCTAATTTCTTGATGAATCCATAATGACCATCATTGATACACCCCTTGAGGAGTAGCCCTAGAAGCTATGTTTTGATGGTTCATTTACTACACATGAATCAACGGTAGGCTTATTATTTATTACACCACAGGGGGATCTAATCCCTAAATCATTTAGAATCAATTTTCCATGTATAAACAACATGGTTGAGTATGAAACACTTGTTGTAGGACTTTGACAAGTAGTGCATTGGAATATATATCATCTCTAAGTTAATGGTGATTCTCAGTTAATCATCAATCAAGTCACAAATCATTTTCAGACCAAAGATGGCAAGTTGGTTCCATATAAATCCATGGTCGACACTCTTAAGAAACAAATTGCCAATATTTAGTTTGAGAATATACCAATGGCTAATAATAGAACTATAGATGACATGGATACTATTGGCTCTCTAATTCAACAAATAGATAAATCTAGAGAGTATCAATTCTTCATTGATAATTTGCTAGCACCAGCTCATGAACCTTCACTGTTGCCATGATTTCTAATATTATTGGTATTAATTCTATCTGGTACTCAGACCTCTACAACTACCATCATGACCAAGTTCTAACACCTAACCTATCTCAAAAACAAACCAAAGCTTTCATTTATCATTCCACTCGTTATACTCTTCTTGGATCTACCCTTTACCATCATAGTTTTAATGAAACTCTACTTCATTGTTTAACTTTGGCAGAGTCTACACTCACATTAAGAGAAGTTCATGAAGGAGTATGTGGCACTCATTCTAGCGAGGTAGTCCTATCCAAAAATATCTTGTGTACTAGTTATTATTGGCCCACAATAGACATAGATGCCACTACATATGTAAAAAAGTGTGAAAAATGTCAATGGTATGCTAATCTGATTCATGCCCCAATAAAAACTCTGAAACTGATGTTGATACCATGGCCATTTTATACATGGGGACTTCATCTCATTAGGAATATCAACCCCACTTCATTTGATGGCCATAAACATATCCTTACCACCACTGAATATTTCACTAAGTGGGTTGAAGCTATACCCCTCACTTACATGACTAGAAAGCAAATTTCTAAATTCATCTTCAACCATCTCATTTGCCAGTATGGTATCCCCTTTGAAATTATATCCGATAATGGAAGATCATTCAAAAACAAGGATGTAGATCAGTTATGTACTAAATATAACATCACACAACATTTTTCTATAGTATATTACCCTCAAAGTAATGTCCAAGCTGAGGCATCTAACAAAACCATTATCAATATTCTCAAAAAGATTGGCAATGATGTCAATCGTGATTGGCACTTGAAAATATTCCCTACCCTTTGGGCATATCATATCAATCATCATACCTCCACAAGAGCCACTCCATACTCACTTGTTTATTGTATTAAAGCCATCCTACCCATTGAGGTTCAATTACCTTCACTGTGCATCTCTTTCAAGCATGTCTTAGATGATCATGACTATCGATTAGCTCACCTAAAAGAGTTAGACCTACTTGATGATAAATGTACAGCCATGTTCAACAATCTTTAATAATATCAAAATTGACTCAAAGGTCACTATAATCAGTGTGTTAAGTATTAAACATTTAAACTTGGTGATCTTGTTCTTAAAGAAAACCAAAAAATACCATAGCTAAGAAGAAGCATAAAGGGAAATTCAAACCAAATTGGATAGGGCCTTTCATCATTACTATAGATTATGGATTAGGAGTATACAGGCTTATCACACTAGATGGAGATGAACTTCTTGAGCTGATGAATATTATTCATCTCAAGTGATACAATGCATAAACACTAAGGTGTATTGTTTGTAAGGACCATTTCAGTTATGCCATTTGATTACTATTCTTTTGTACAAATACCATCCTTATCTATCCTCTTCATCGTATCCACTTTTCATTTTCAACCTATCATCCTAGTGTGTTCTAAAGCCTAGACTGTTTGACCTTAGTTTTTTCCATTCGTTACACACTTTCAACATCGAGATATCTAATCAATTTCATCCATTGGTTCAAGTATTTCAGATAAATATCATATTTTGGGATAGTGTGACAGAAGTTTCAGTAGTTGTATCTTTCATTTGTTATCCCTTTCTTACCACTAGTCCTACTACTAATTATAACCACCTTTGGGAAAATTAGTACCCTTGATCTATGCCATTGTGTCCTATTTATAACCACCTATGGGAAAACTAGGGAAAACATTAAGCCTTGACATACAAACTTGCCACTTCCTATGTCATCCTATGTCTTTTTACCAATTATGCCTATTTTGTTTAAATTGACTACTACATTAGTCGAATTCCTTCATTGTAAGGGCAAAACTATAGTGACTTGAAGTCCTACTCTAGGACTTTGTATGCAGTGCTCAAGACTTGTTGAGGTCAGCTCAGTCACTCTTTTCCCTATGCTCTCACCATTTTATGAGTAACTTAAGCCATGCTCTTGTCATTTTATGAGCAACCTTAGTTTAAATGCTCTCACCATTTTGTGAGCTTGAACCATTTAGTGTCTCATCATTATCAATTGATTTGAGACACTCCAAAATAATTCCAAAAACATTTAAAAAATCATTAGAAAAGAACAAAAATATTGACCACTTCTTTGCCTTAAGGATTCTAAGAACCCTTACTAAGCTATAAGAAAATCACTTGTCATTTAGTTTCCCCATCCTTTTTGGCCTTTTTTCTCATGCACTTGCCATTTTTTAAGACCATTCCTCTTCTTCTCTCACATCCATTCTATTTGTTTTCATCAGTTATCACATTCTTCCCATTCCTTGGGAGAACTACATTTGGCCTAAATTTTTTTATTGGATATTATATCCACGGAACTATGTAAGCAGTGTCCACTTGCCTAGTGCATATGGAGACAACTCAACCACCCCCTTCCCTTTCTTATGTTTCCCCCATTTTGTTCATTTGTTACGAATGTCATTTATTTACTAGGGGAACTATTGATATGGTTTCTTTTGAGTGTTTCTTTGTTTGTTTCTTTATTTTTTTGTTTGTGTGTCTATTTGTTTGATTTAAACACTATTGCCTTGATTCAGTTTATGTATGTTCATTGGGTGATTCCTTACCCACACTTATACTTGAATTTATCCATATTCATATGTTTATATTATCATCATGGTTTTTATCATTAGTGCATTTTTTTCTATTGAGTATTGGATTATGAGAGTCAGTCCTCATGCATATTTTGGCCAAGTCCTCATGATGTTATACCATGATGCCTATCGACATATGCTAAAACAAACTTCAGCTTCAAGAAGTCTATTCAACAATGGTGGCATCTCTTCGGCACTGACATCTTGATTCAATCCTAATCATATCCCACACATGGTAATTAACCATGAAATAATTTCAACCTTTATTAGTTTGAATGAGCATTTTCCTACTAGTAGGTTGTTCCAATTCATCATTACCCTCTATGTTAAGTTATCATCATCTTCAACCAAGTTTATCATGTTTTCCATAATCAGGGTCCAATGATTATAACTACCTATGGGAAAATCATTGCACACTATCCCACCTGCATTTCTCAATGATTATAATCACCTTTGAGCAAATAATTGTGTTATCACCACTTCACTTTTTTTCCCATACAAGGGCATGTTATTATCTTATTTGTCTATCCTAACATGGGTAGTTTCATCTTCTCAATGATTATAACTACGTTTGGGCAAATCATTGTGTTATTAGACCACATTACCACTATCGAGGTACAACATTTATAACCACCTTTGGGAAAACCATTGTATACCATCCCACTTACATTCTTAATGATTTTGACTACTTTTTCAATATCATTGTGTTTTCAACCCATCATTTTTCCTTTATACAGTTAGTTTATCATCATTATAGTTGTAGGCATATAGGACCTTTTCATTCTTTGAAAAGATATTATTGTGCTTATAGCTCACAATGTCTTTCCAAATAGGGGTAAACTATAGACACCTAAATCTAGCCACCACCGACCTCCAATCATGCTTTTGGCCAATTTCCACCCAAAATGCATAAGTTGGCCTATAAATACTAAATAATGTGAAATTGACATATTCAAGTGTTGATTTTGACTAGGGTATCATTAAATGGGGAAATGAATTTGTGGGGCAACTAACTTTGATTAGATCATTTCGAGTCAAAATGTAAATTTTGCACCTAGGTGCTCTGGATTGTTCTTTCCTATCAAATCTCTTGCATGAGACACGTGCCTTTGTTATTTGTTATTAGTAACATTCTAAATAGGATAATAGATCCAATTTATTTGACATTGCCTTCCAATTCTAATCCAATCAAATTTTGGACCAATAAAAAGGCATTCTGATCAATTTGAGTAATTTGTGCACAAAGTGCTTAATCATGCTTAAGAGCTAATTAATCGAAATCAAGGCCTAATTAATAATTCTATGAAAACTTGTTAAATAATTTTTTTATAAATGAATATTTAATATCTACATCATCAAGTGACCTCATTTCTTAGGAAGACATCTCTAGGCCATAAATGCCATAAATATTAGGATTCATGCCCTCCATGCCTCTTAATTTCCCCTTCTTTCAATGTCATGATGAGGATAATTATAAACTTAATTCCAAAAATTAAATTAATCCTCAACCACACATCTCAATCTCAAAATGGATAGTTCAGGTTGATTATAGACATTTGTAAAAATTTATAAATAGAGAGGCCATGAACATCATTTTTAAGCTATTTTGGTGCAAAGTTATAATGCACAAATATCTTCAAAAAGCTATTGCAATTAGGGTTACCATTCAAAATTGATTCCAATCCAAGCCAAGCCATAAGCGAAAGGTGCCAAGAATAGATGGAGGTATCCAAGCTTCCATTGTCAAGGACTTCATGAGCACAAGCCAAGCAAGCCACTACAACAAGCATTTTGGAGCATCCAAGGAAGGTAAAAGAGGTTTTTTTAATATTTTAATTGTGTGTTTTATTCATGTTTTTAAACTAAGCTCTCCCTAGTGTCTAGGCCTAGATATTTTATGATAGTTAGTGTGTTTCTTTCATTTTGAAACTAACACCATACTAACCATCCTCTCTTGAGTCAAATTCCTAGATCACAATAACAAAGATAAAACATCAAGATCTTCAAGTGAAAACCTAATTGAGGTGTTCATTGAACAAGGAAAAAATTTAAAAAAAAGGATAAAACCTTTAGTGAAAACCTATTTTAGGTGATATCAAGCGAAAAAAATTGCTCATCCCCTCAGGATATAGAAGGTCCACCAAGTCCTAGCTCTATAGCTAGTATAAGTATCTCTTCATAATAATAATAAATTTTTGAGCATCTCACTCTTGAGTTTCCATAGTTTTTTGCTACTTGGTCTTTACCAGAGATGGTGGATTTAGATTCATCACACTATCCAGAGTTTTGGGAAGAATCACAAAAGATGTAGAAGAAGAAGATGATCATGATCACACCTTGCCTATAATTCTAGAAGATGGATCCACCCTTCTTGTAGAGAACATAGTTAAAGTGAACTAGGGACATACGACATTCTCTTATTGAAGTAGAATGTGAACATATTATTTCCATTTTGATGGATTTCATTCACATTTTGCATGGACATACTCAGACATGCTAGTCTTAGACCCACACTAGGTAGTGCATCGACTTGTTCATCTAGATGCCAAACTAGTTAAGCAAAAATTGAGAAAGATACATCTATGCATCACCCTTTTAGTAAAATTTGAATTAGAGAAGTTATTAGGATTAGGCTTTATTAGTAGGCTAGAATATTTCAAATGGATATCTAACATAGCTCTAGTTAGTAACAAGCCACAAGGTATACATCTTTGTATATATTTCAAAGACATCAAAAAAGCATGCCGAAAAGATAATTTTCCTCTACCCAACATTGACGTGATCATCAATTTTACTACTAGGTATGAGATTTTTTCCCTCATGGATGTATTTTTTGGATATAATCATATCAAGATAGCCCAATAAGATCAACACAAGACTGCATTCATCACTCCATGGGGAAAATTTTGTTACTAAGTCATGTCATTTGGCTTGAAGAATGATAGAGCCACATATTATTATGCCATGACTATCATCTTCCATGACATGATACATGATATTTTTTAGGAATATTTTGATGACATACTAGAAAATTTAAGCACATGTGATGGACATGCTAACATTCTACATAAAATCTATGAGAGGCTTTAAGAATATAAAGTCTACTTAAATCCTAAAAAGTGTGTCGTTGGAGTCACTTCAGGGAAATTGCTAGGTTTTATTGTATCACAAAGAGGGATTGAATTCGATTCTACTAAGGTTAAGGCCATTGTTGAAATGCCTCCACCTTCAAATCTTAAATAGCTCTAAAGCCTGCAAAGAAAGATCTAGTCAATCCACAAGTTCATTTCTCAATTGGCAAATAAGTGCCACCCATTTACCCATCTCTTAAAAAAAGGGGTCATGTATCAATGGGATGAAGACTATTAGTTAGTATTTATTAATCTCATGATATATTTGGCTAACCTACCATTTTTGAGACTGCCAACACCTAGACAACCACTACTTCTTTACATATCAACAACTAAGCATGTAATAGGGGTACTTTTAGCCCAACATGATAAGCAATGTAAAGAACATGAAATATATTATTTAAGCCATATACTGGTGTCTTATGAACATAATTATATGCCTATTAATAAGGTGTGTTTAGCTATGGCATTTTCTTCATAAAATCTAAAACATTATATGTTGACCAATAAAACCATTATCATTACTAAGGTGGATCCTCTCAAGTTTTTATTATCCAATGTAGTTTTAATGGGATGTATGGATAAATGGGTCATGCATGTTATTACTAATCAATTTTTAGAGGCCCCTATTATAGACACTCAAGCACTCAGATTCAACTTTCCAAATTATTTGATCATGGTAGTGAAATAAGTACAACATGAACTTGAACTATGGAAGATTTATTTTGAAGGTTCCTTCACTTATCATGGATCTAAATTTGGCATATTGTTGATTACACCATAAGAGGATTTGATTCCCAAAGCATTTCACATTAATTTTCATTGTACCAACAATATGGCTAAGTATGAGGAACTTATTGCAAGACTTCATCTTTCAAATCAATGGGATTTTCAAAACTAAATGGTATATGTTGATTCCCAATTAATCATCAACTAAATCATTGATCAGTATCAAACTAGAGATGAAAAGTTTGTACCTTACAAGCAAATTTTGGATAATCTCAAGGTTCATTTTAAATCTCTATAGTTTGAACAAGTACCAAGGGTCAGTGATAGATCTGTTGATGCAATAGAAATAATTAAGTCAATGATACAAATTCATGGTGGTGCTAAAGAGTATCAATTTTTGTTTGAGAATATTCTACATCCTTCATATATTATGCTAGATTTAAAAAGGGTATGTGCCATTGCTAGTCCTAATCCTCCACATGCACTTCCTTGATATCAAGACTATTATAATTACTTCCATGATGACATTTTTCCACTTGACTTATCCAACAACCAATAGAAACTATTCCATCACCACTTAGCCTATTATACCCTCCTTGGAAACATTCTTTATTGCAAAGGCTATGATGGAACACTACTTCATTTTTTATCTTCAGGAGATCTAAGCTAACGCTGAATGAGGTTCATGAAAAAATGTGTGGGGCCTATACCAATAATTTAGTCTTAACTAAAAATATACTTAGAATAAGCTATTATTGGCCAAAAATGGAGATAAATGCTTGAAATTATGTGAGGAGGTGTGTTCCTTGTCAGTAATGTGGAATTTGGTACATGCACCTTCCTTACCGCTATAGCCAATCACAACACCATGGCCATTATCTACTTGGGGCCTTGATCTCATCAAGAAAATAAACCCTACATCTTCAAATGGCCATAAACACATTTTGGCTATTGTTGATTACTTTACTAAGTGGATTGAGGCTATTCTTCTCACTTATGTTATCAGGAAGTAGATAGCCAAATTCATTCATTACCATATCATCTATCAATATGGCATCCTAACACACATTATATCTGATAATGGTAGATATTTTGTAAATATATATGTTAAAGACCTTTGTGAAAAATTCAAAATCAAGCACAAGAAATCCACACCATACAACCCACAAGGCAACAGACAAGTTGAGGCATCAAACAAGACCATTGTAGCCATTTTAAAGATGATTATTAATGATGTTAGTCATAATTGGAACTTGAAAATATTTCCTACCATTTAATCTTATCAAACCAATCATAAAAACCCTATAAGAGCCACTCCATATTCCCTTATTTATGGCGTAGAAGTTATTATCGCAATTGAGATCGAACTATCACCTCTAATCATACTTCCCATGATCCTACTCATCCCTATGATCACACATCAGCTCACATGCAGACTAACAACCTTGGTCATCCTAATTTGAGACATATACCACTCTTTTATACCTATTCTACATCATATTATTACCCTCCATACATCCTTAGTCCATCTTGGCTCTTTTGCATGCAAGATAGGCCCTTTAGGGACCCCTTGGGGCCTTTCGGGAGCTTATTGACCAGCCTAAGCCCATGTTTGACCTAGGTTTCAGATTTTGTGAATGAAACCAATGGTCTATGCCACAGTTTTCCTTCACAAAATTAATGGCCTGGGCCACAGCCTAGGCAAAACACATGTAAAAGTGCCTGTTTGGACCCAAATGGTCAAAAATAGCTAGTTTTAGGTCTTTTAGCGGATTGGGGTTGGGATATATGCCTCATTCTCATTTATTTGATCCTATATCCTCTCTATTATCTCTCCAAACTCTCTTTATTATTCTTCCCTCTCTTGACTCTCATGCCTTCTTGAATCTCTCTTCATTCATTCTTGGCACTCTTGAGCTTGATTGGTGAAAGAAGATCCCATATGTTGCAACACATTTGTTTGGAGACTACATTGTTGATCTTAGTTGTTCATGCTTCCTTGTGGCTTGATTAAAACTTATGAATTTTTCATTGCACCTAATTTTTTCACTTGGTTGGATCTCTTACACCATTGCAAGTTCTCACTTCACCTCCTCCTTTGATCTTGGCTTTTGGTTTGGACTTCAGCGTGCACATAGTTTGGTCTTCCTCCTACATTGCTTCCTAGCTTGGATTATGGGTTGGTATAACATATTCACATCTTATTTGAGATTGATCTGAGTGTAATTTTCTATGAAAATTGAAACTCCATTATTTTGTGTAGTATATATGATAGAGTTTTGATTTGTTTTAGTGATTTAGCTGTTTTGTGCATTATTCAGAATAGTTTCTAAAGTTTATGCATTCATATGTGGTTAAAATATGTCTTAATTGCTTGAAATATTTACCATTATATGTTATTCTTGCATTTTAAACATTTTAATTACATATTAGGACTGTACATGCTCAAGACAAACTAGAAAATTTGCTTAAACATTCTCTCTCTCTTGCTAAACTAGAACATTGCATTGCTAGAAAATAATAGTATTGATTTGGAAAAATGGTTCAAATATAGAATAGGAATGTTATTAAACCCTTTATTGAAACTATTTATTTCTTAAAATTTCTTTCATTTAGCCTCAAAGTTCCTTAGCTTCTAGATTTACATTTTAGTTGTTATCTTTCTCCATTTGGTATTGTTATTTTCACTTTTTATATGCAATCAATAGTTTAGTCTTAACTACTTGTGTTATTGTGGTTGGATCCACTAGAGATACTTGCATCCTTTGTGTGCCTGATCATGATATCCCTAACCTAGTTCATAATTATATCTATATCTTGGTGCAAGCTATTAAATTTGATAGCCACTATAGACCTCTTATAGCCCATAGAAGTCCTGAGCCTTCTAGCCTCTTAGCAGTTTGCTTTAGCACCCTACCAAACATTGGTGGTTCCATCTAGATTCTTAGAGATACATTATGGCACACCTAGTGGGACCTCACATATGGTTTCACATTAGTTATATCCAATATATAAATTTCTTATCCAACTCCCCTCTGTTAGATGTTAGGCTTTACTTTTAGTTGTGTTTCAGCGCTCGCCTAAGTTATTTTCTCCTGCTTTAGTTTTATGTTATTATCCCTATTGGTTATTTTTTATTTTACCTTTTCTATTATCTTTCATGTTGATCTTGATTCATTTCATCCATGGATGATCTCCCACTCTTGGGATGCCAATTTTGGTGGATTCAGGGTCTCATCCCTGAGCTCATTCATGAGCAAGCCACACTTGAAATAGAATTTCATAGACACTATAGGATCAAGGATCTTCCCTCAACCCAAGATGGTAGTATACACCCTCTCACATTTAAAAGAGAACAATATTGGTAGGACTATAACCAATTAACTCAATCTCCTTTTCACTAGTTTGAGCATCATTCATTTGAGGATATTTTATTTTAGCCTCACACCACATCCAATTCACTCGTTTGAGATGATAAGGATCTCCTTACATAACTAGGACCTGATAAGCTACATGCAATCATTTATGATTTCCATAGATGATTTTAGGTGAATGAAGTGTATCCTTATTCCCCCTAAGAGTCAGCAGCATGCTTCCTTAGGAAACAAAGCTCACACCCACTCAATTTTGAGTGCCTTGACCAATTCTCGCATGAGTTGCCTACCTCTTTCCTAGTTGGAAACTCTAGAGAAAGAACATATTCATATCCATGTTATGGGTCATAGGTATCCAAATTAGTGAGGTACCCCATCATGGGGGTTCCTCCCATCCTTCTAGTCCTTTTAAATTTTTTCATGAGCATGTTGATTTTGATCACCACCAATGGACTAAAGACCTATGGGATGCATATCAAGAACATAAATAGCCATCGATTGACCCTCATCTAATGAAACATGACCAGTGTCATGGATATTTTACTCATCAAAACCATTTCCATGAGTGTTCCATGTCTTCCCATCATCCTTGTGAGGACTATCACACTTCCCATGGCCATTCCCCACCCTATAGTAGAGATGATTTCCATCATGACCATCCTCCCTATCAAGATCCACCTCAAAATAATCCTCCTTGTGATCATGGTTATGGTGATACTCATGGGCATAGGTATCATCATCACCATCATGATCCCCCTCTTAGATTTAATCATCAACCTAGTATCAACCATGCTTATGAGGATCTCCATCAAAATCCTCTATCCCTGTGGGTGCATGTTATTCCCCTTCCTACTCATATCCCTAAATTGCCTAAGTGCAATGGTAAGTGGGACTCTAGTCCTATAGATCATATTATGGCATTCATGATGGTGTGTATGGATTGGGAATAGGATGAAGGCATGATATTTAAGATTTTCACTCATTCTTTATAAGTTGAATCTCTTGTCTCATTTCAGAATCTACCTCCAAATTCTCTCTCTATTTTTCAACTCCTTATGGATGACTTCTTCCAATATTTTGATATTTCTAGACCCTTTAACCTTAACATCCAATCACTCACCTCCAGGGTGCAGGCCAAGGGTGAATCAAACTTTGATTTTGTGCATAGATGGAATTTAGTTGTTCATGCATGTAGGCATAGGTTATTGGATGATCATCTTTATGATATGCTCATGAAATAATTGAGTCAAGAGGTTCACTTTGAGGTCCTAAAGTGTGAACCTACCTCCTATGATGAAGTTGTTAATGAGTTTTTGAAGATCAAAGTGTTTTTTGTATACATGGGCATGTATCATGTACCTTCCCAAAAGTCATCCTCTTCATGCGATCATAACCATAATGTAATTGGTGATGGTGTCAGTAATTCTCCTCCTGAGAAGAAGGACAAGAAGTAAATTTGTGAGGTAAATGCTTTGAAAAATAAACTGACTAAAAAGAAGGTTTCTAAATCTAGCATAGTAAGATAATGGATGGCATTCCCTTATGACCCTACCAAGTTTTGTAATTTCCATCAGATGAGGGGGCATGATGATGCCAATCATGTTTCCTAAAATTTTGGTGCACAAGCCTCACCTCTGTATCAAATTTTTCCTCTTGAGGAACCAAATTATAAGTTGAATGTTTTCAAGGAGCCTTTGCCTGACCACAACAAGGATAATAAGAAGAAATCAAAGACTACGGCCCCATGTTCTCCTTGTTATTCCACCTCTTCTAATGCCTCCTCCTAGGTTGACCTGAGAAGGAAAGCCAATCATGAGAGTATCAAGTTTGTTGTCACTATCGACATAGCCTCTACTAGGTATGAGTGTTTTATCAACACACACTCAAGTCAAGCCACCAATCATGTTAGAGAGACTAGTGGTACAGGACCCCCAGTCCAACCCATGAGGGTATGGAACCTTAAAGTTAGATTTGAATTTAAGCACAACATTCTTCCCCATGATAGATAGCATCCTTACTCCATCATAGAGGAATTGCAGGGCCTCTTGGCTAGAATCTCCATTTGGGACCTTCTTTGCCTTTACCCTGATCAAAGGGGTCTCATCTTTGATGAGCTTGGTCTCTCTCATGAGGTTCTATTGTATGATGATGTCAAAGCATTGTTCAACTTTGAATTACATGAGCACCCTCATCCTCCCATATTATCTTTCAACCCAACCTCTTTGTCATATTCTTTGATTCTAGTAAAGAAGGCTCAATTCCCTCTCTATATCAAGACTTTTATTGATGATTGCCATATTAAGTAGTGCATCATTGATGAAGGAGATATGTTTAATATCATACCTTGCATGTGTCTAATGAGCTTGGGATCACTCATAATAATCTCTTTGATTCTTTCCATAACTGTGTTGATTTCAATAATGACATAGTTACGTTGGTGTGGAATATGAAGCTTTGGGTCAAATTTGGCGCCAAGAGATTTAGAATCAAGTTTTGTGTTTTATACCTTGACCTTGCATACAACATGATTCTTGTCTCTCCTTAGACCACTACCATGTAGGCTGTCATGTCATCCATGTTTTGCATGATGCAGTTTGTGCATGAAGGTGAGCTTCACACCATGGAGGCTAACCCAAATCTCTAGGCATTGTTTTATGCAAATACAAAACCCTCAAATGAGGCTTTGGATGTCTCTTCATGGGGCTATATAGATTCTTATACACCCCATATTTTTGAGTCTCATTTTCTCAAGGATGAACATTATGATCCAGTTGAGTACTGAGTAGTGTTCACTCCTTTAGAGTATAGTGTGCATTAGTTGACTCCCTCTTCCACTCTACAATACCAAGCCAACTCGTCTCTTTTTGGAGACCTCTTCTAGGATGTCTCCTTAGACATTGAGCTTGCCCTTGTATCACACTTTTCTCATCAAAGTATTGGATCTCTCAATGTGTCTCCCACTAAGGTCACTAGAGTAGTTGAGTCTGATCTTAAGTGTTATTCTATCCATATTAGAGTACCCAACCCAATAAATGAGAGGAGAGATTACAATATGCTCTTACCACCACATTGTATCCATCACCATCATCTTATTTGTTTGGGTTCAGAGGTCTCATTCACCAATAATGACCCAAACTTTAGTACTCTTATGTTTCAAGTCATGATTGGTGAACCTAAGGATTTGGATGCTCCATTTCCTTCTTTCCACCTTTTCCCTATTGTTTGGCCTCTTCATAGGCCAAGCAATGCCCTACCTCAAGGGAAAACCTCTAGTTAGGGTGAAGTGGTGCTCTTCCCTCAGGGGAAGGCCCGGGCCTGGGCCTATGGTGATTTGACAAGCCTCAGAGTTTATTAGAACACCATCTCTAGGCCCCCATTTAATGGATCACCCATTTTATGGCATCCATCATTAGACCCTTGTAGGTCTCCTTAGCCATCTATATTTTGCACTCCTCTTTGGATGCACCTCAAGATAAAAGTAGAGTCTTTTACTTCTTTTAGTTAGTTATGTTACTACTCACTTGTAGTTAACCCTCTACCAACTCCCTCTCTCCTTTTTTATAGTTCTTGTAGGTGGTACAAGTTAGTGGTTGTGGTTTCTTATGAATTAATCTAGCCTTCCCTATCTGGTCTTCATCTATCATGGGTCTCCTACCACCCCTCCTCACCTCTTATTATGGTTAACATTGAGGCACTCTCTCATGATTGGCTCTACTAGCTGAGGTGCCTTTTATATCCCTATCACTCTGACTCCTCCTTGTGTCTTCATGAGACATAAATATGACTTTGGATTACTTTTTCATGCCTTATAAAAAGAAAAACATGTTTATACAAGATAACAAACATTCTCTTCTTGTTTCCCCCTTTCCCTTCCATTTTGGCCAAGTTTTGGGCCCTGTTCAGGCTCCCCAGGCCTATTTTTAGCCTATTTTATTCTAGGTCATGGGTTTCTAAGCTAATCCATGGCTTAGTAGGGTCTAGGCCATGGTTATTTCTTGAGAAAGCCATGGCCTAGGCTAGAAGCTTTTTTTTTGACCTTTTTGGGCCTTCATTTCACCTTGTTTTGGATCTTAAAACCCTAAAACCTTCATCTTAGAGGTTTTAACCCATTCTAGATGCAATGGCAGGGTCCATTTCTTCTTTGAGGCCTCATTAGGTGTGTTTTGATACCATTCTATTCTCTTGGACTCCTAGGTTCTCTGACATATTAGGCTCATGTATTCCATGTAAGATGCACCTTGTAGGCCCTTGGTTGGGTTTCTAACCTATTTTTGCATTCTAGACCATGAAACCTCCATCTTAGAAGTTTTTGCATGTTTTGAGTCATTAAAAGCCTCTATTTTTTAATCTAAGGTTTTTTTGGGCCTGTTTTGGCCTCCCTAAGACCCCTTTTGGGTCCCCGTTAACTTCCTCAACCCGTGCCCCATCTCATGGGCACCCAAGGATAAAAGTTACTTATTTCACTTCTTTTAGTTAGTTACTTCTCTACTTTTCCATAGTCAATTCATTCTAAATCCCTCTCTCTCTTGTTTTTTATGGTTGTAGGTAGGGTTTTTAGTTGGTTACGATGGTTCAAGACTTGCTCTAGTCTTGTCAACTGGTCTTTATCTTCTCCAAACTTCCCCCCACTTTCCCTTGTTACCTCTTTCCACAATCACTATTGGTAAACTATTGTGATTGTAGCTTAGTTTCATTATTTTTTCCCTCATACAACTCACTTATACCACCTTAATTTGAGATTACCTTTTGGTAGTGGTTAGTTTTGTGTCCTTGACCCCCATCATGGTGCACCTCTTAGTGGTGATTCACACAGATAGTAGTAATCAAGGTAACCTAGGACCGATAACTATAGCTTGGGTTATCAATGATCATTGGGGCCATGAGCTTATTGCAGCTATTTTCTTCCTTACTAGTGAGATGAATAATCTTGTCAAGTATCACACAATCATTGGTGCCTAGACTGATGCCCATGAGTTATGCACATGCTATGTGTAATTATTCTCTGACTCACTCTTATCTGTGTCTTAACTCATCAGTGTCTAGGTCCTCCTTAGCTCTGAGTTGTGGCCCCTCTTTAAGGTGGCATATGATTTGCTCTATTTTTTTGAGGATGTCTAGTTCACCCATATCCCTCACAGAGAGAACACTAGGGTTGATACCCTAGTGAATTTCATTCTAGATAGTAAGATTTTGTTTGATATAACTTATGTTCCTTCTTTATAGGAGCTAGAGCTGGAACTAGAGCTAAAATTGGAGTTGGATTTTGGATTATGTAGTATTTTCATTCTCACCCATGGATCGCACCATCAACTTTTTCCACCGCCATCCTTATATGGTAAGTACATGTAATGTTTGCTTTTATATTTTTAGTTATTTCTTTCCTTTTCTTTGGTTTGGCTTTTAGGTACTGCATAATAATCCTTGTTCATTTGAACATCAACTAATTATACCTCAGGGGCATATGTAATCATACTTCTCATGACCCTACTCTTCCCTATGATTACATATAAGCTCATGTATAGACTAATGACCCTGGTCATCTCACTTTAATACATCTACTACTCACTTGGACCTCTCCTACATCATATTCTTACCCTTTATACATCCTTATTCCATCTTACCCCTTTCACATGCAAGACAGGCCCTCTAAGGACCCCTCAAGGCCTTTTGGGACCTGTTTACTAGCCTAAGCCCCTATTTGGCCTAGGTTTTGGCTTGTGTGAAGGAAAACCATAGCCTAGGTTGTACATTTCCTTTGTAAAATTTATGGCCTAGGTTGTAGCCTAGGCAGAACGTATGCAAAAATGCCTATTTAGACCTAAGAGTAAAAAATGACTAGTTTTAGGTATTTTGGTAGTTTGAGGTTGGGATATATGCCTCATTCTCATTAATTTGAGCCTCTCTCCTCTCTTTTATCTCTCCACACTCTCTCTTGATTTTTATTACCTCTCTTGACTCTCATTCCTTCTTGAATCTCTCTTGATTCTTTCTTAGCACTCTTGAGCTTGATTGGTGATAGAGGATCTCATATGTTGCTACACATTTGCTTAGAGACTCCATTATTGCTCTCAGTTGTTCATTCTTCCTTGTGGCTTGCTTAAGCTTATACATTTAGAATTGCACCTAATTTTTGCACTTGGTTGGATCTCTTACACCATTGTAAGTTCTCATTTCACCTCCTCCTTTACTCTTGGCTTTTAGTTTGGACTTCAGCTTGCACATAACTTAGTCTTCCTCCTACATTACTTTGTAGCTTGGATTTCAGGTTGGTATAACATCTACACATCTTCTTTGAGCTTGATCTAAGGGAAATTTTCTATGAAAAATGAAAATCCATTGTTTTTTGTAGTATATATGCTAGGGTTTTAATTTATTTTGGTGATTTAGTTATTTTGTGCATCTAAAGTTTATGATTTCATATGTGGTTACAAGATGTCTTCATTGCTTGAAATATATACCATTACATGTTATGCTTTCATTTAAAGCATTTCTATTACATATTAGGACTCTACATGCTCAAGACAAACTAGAAAACTTGCTTAAACATTCTCTCTCTCTTACTAAACTAGAACATTGCATTCCTAGAAAATAGTAGCATTGATTTCGAAAGATGGCTGAAATATAGAATAGGTATGCTCTTGAACCATTTATTAAAAACATATTTATTTATTAAAATGTCTTTCATTTGGCCTCAAAGTGTCTTAGCTTATATATTTAGATTTTAGTTGTTATCTTTCTCCATTTGGTATTGTTGTTTTTGCTTTTTATATGCAATCAATAGTCTAGTCTTAGTTATTTGTGTTACTGTGGTTGGATCCACTAGAGATACTTGCATTTTTTGTGCACTTGATGTTGCTATCCCTAACCTAGTTCATAAGTTTGTCTATATCTTGGTGAAATCAAGTAAACTAGATAGCCACTATAGACCTCCTATAGCCCATAGAAGTCCTGAGCCTTATAACCTCTTAGTGGTTTGCTTTAGTACCCTATCAAAACTAGTGGTTCCATTTATATTCTTGGAGCTACACCATAATTATGAGTATCTTTAGATCATATTAAAGAGGACAAAGAATACAGAGTCTGAAGGTTTTAAGAACTAAAACTTCTTGATGGTAAGTATTTGGTTGCCCTAGAAAACTTTCAAGACTATCAGAACATATTGTGGAGAAGCTATAATAAGCACATTATCCCTTGAGATTTTGAGATTGGTGATTTAGTCTTGAAAGATAACTATAAGAACACAAATTTTGAATATAAGAAAAAAGGTAAGTTCTAACCTAATTGGTTGGATCCATATATGGTCATGATGAACTATGGATTAGGGGCATATCAATTGGCTACTCTGAATGGTGAAAAACTTCTAAAGCCCATAAACATTGTGCACCTTAAGAGGTTCTATGCTTTAACAACTTCAAACCATTTTATACAAGACCCCTTAGGGGAAAATTTTGCTAAAGTATTTTATCCTACTGTTTCATCTTGGACCATCCTCTCATGGGCTATATTCTTTAATCTACCCTGCACTATTATTTTGAGCACCCTATTACTTTTAAGACTCTGAATAGTGAAGGATTTTGGGCCATTAACACTCTGAACACATTTTATCCTACCCTAGACCATTATATTTGAGAATCATATTCTTTCTGTACCATCCTATTTTGGACCTCATTCAATCTAGACCATTCTTTTTGAGAACCACATTTTTTGTTATGTCTTGGGCTTGTTGTAACTTGAAAACTTTTATCCCTTGACCAATTGTGATCCTGATTATGAATCATTGGAATTATGATAACATTAGATGCTAGTTGAATAAATTAGATCAGCATGGATAGTATTTATAGATTCTTTTATAGACAAGTGAACATGAATTCATCGTCAACTTAGGATCTTTACCTACTGGATGGTTCTTCAGATTCTATCTTATGTTACACATTGGTCTCTTATTTTTCTATTGCTTCTTAGGCATTGTTTCCTTATTAGGATTCTTCCCTCTTGTTTATTTATGATCATGGGACATTTAAATCAGATTTAGCTATTAATAGACCTTTTAATTAGCTCCCTGATCCATTATTTATATTCATGCATGTTTTTGCAGTTGGCTTGGTTGTTTATTGTAACTTCTACTCTTGGATGAGCATCTCCTTAATTAGTTAGTTCCCCTTTGTACACATTTATCCCAAAAATACAAAAACATTAAAAAACAATCCACAAAATTAAAAAAAACATTATCTTACACTTCTGTACATTCTGATCCTCACATCTTGCCATTTTGTAAGTATCTTATCACATTAAATTGTCATTTTGAAAGACCATTCTCATTTGTCCCATTAATTTTCTTTTCTTCCCTTTTCTTCTCCAACATTAATCCAATCTTTATGGTCATCACCTTTTTATTCTATCCCACTTCTTGAGATAACTACATTTGTAATGAAGTTCATGTTGGAACATGCATCCATGGAACTTTGTAGGCAGCATCCACTTGTCTTATACATCTGGAGTCAACTCGGCTAACCACTTCTTTTTCTTCTCTTCCCCCATTTCTTATGCATTGTTCCCTTATTATTTGGGAAAAACTTTGTGTCCTTGTTCTTGTTACATTGCTTTAGATAATAATGCCTCTACTACACGTGCATGAATAATTATTTTAAACCGTACTAACTTGGTTTTTGTTTGTGTGTGTTTATTTGAGTTTTCTTGGTGTTTTGTTATTTTTTTTCTTGGTGTTTTATTTTGATTTCTTGTCTCTACATTTTATTTCTTTCCTTTGGTTGTTTCTTATTCTTTTCTTCTTGGTCTTTTGTTTACCTATTTGGTCTTACTTTTTTGTTTTCTTTTTTCCAAGAACACCTTGATGGTCCACACATGGATCTAGATTATTTATATCTAGATATTGTGTTATTAAATTATTCTTGTTTTTTTTTTAATACATTTTTGTACTTACTTAAATCTTGATTATTAATATCTTTATTTTAAGTTGGGTTCATTTATGTTTTTTTTTAATTTTTGTCTTTGCTTTTTTATTTAAATGTAAATAGTTTTAACTATGGTTTTGGTCATTTTTTACCATTATCCTTAGTTATAGGTATTAACATTTGAACTGGCTCCGTGTAATTGAGATGAAATGTCATTATAAGTTACTCATACTCATGATGCCTAATTTTATTTTATTATATAAAGTACTTTGTGTTTTGGATTCAAGTCTACCATCAACACAACTTCAATGAACATATCTCAAAATCCCCATGCATAAACTAGGCTTAATAAGTTTAGCACTCTGACTCTATGCTTAGACGTGTATCTCTTGGCATACATCATGATTCTAATCAAACATTGGTCAGTTTTCTTCATCCCTCAATCCATTCTCTCCTAATTCTTTGTAAACTACATTAGCTTGAGATCCATTTGGACTATGTAGGTAGCACTTGGATACATGACGTATCTCAGTTTAGCTCAGCCATCTTCACTTTTCTTTTCATTTTTTTCATCACTTTATGCATTCTTTTATGCATGGTTTTTGTGGATTCATAACCATTATACCATCGCATTGTTGGGAGGATGGGTGGATGTAAACCGGAAGCACACAATTTGATTACCAAACCAAGCAACTTAATATGCGGAAATTAACCAGATTCACCAAGTAACTAGAATTCAGAATAACACAGCATATGAGAGACAATACCAAATTGTATTAACACTTTATACAGAAAAGAATACAATAAAGAAGATGCCACTTCTTCTCCACCACCTTACAGAGGTTTCCCACACCTCAAGTGAACAGTAATTCTCCTCCCCAAAGCTCTCCCTCTCACAGGTCCCAACACCCAACTCAAATACAGAGTTGGTGTTCACCTCCCATGCTCCACGCACACCACAAGTGCTCCACGCACTCCACAAGCACTCCACGTGCTCCACAAGTACTCAAGGTACTTCAAGTAGATCTCCCATGAATCTGCAACAACCTGCAATTCAACAGACCATACTTATGGAAGGAACTCCCTTGCCTTCCTCTTGCTCTATCCGAGTACACACCTGTACTCCAAGTAGATCCTGCCTGATACTGCTCCCTGTTGTGTTGCTGTCTGTATGACCTTGCACACCTGCAAATCAAACAATGGTTCTATTCACCTGTGAACCTCGACCTTGCACACACATACACCTGTAGATCAACGATCTTACTTACCATGTAGATCTCCTATATAGGCCATGCAACTGTGACCAAGATCCTACACTCTTGAAGAACCCAGCTGGCTCTCCAATCCAGCACCAACACACCTGGTACTGTGGCACTAGGAGGAACGCACCATAGCTCTACCTCACACACAGAAGGAGCTTATAATTATGCTCTCTTACTCCCTAGCACACTTTTCCAATACAACCATGAGTCTATTATATAGATCTCATCCAAACAATGATTAGACATCTAATTACCATAATTAGATCCGCAGCTATGAGTCTAAAATTAACGCTCATCATGTAAACTCTTGGTTCATTAGCTCACTGCCCGTAATTAACTCGCAGTCGAACTACACAGGCGACCGACGTCGGTCCCTGTCTGCCTGGGGTCGCCGACGCCGGCCGATATATGACTGACGTCGGTTGCCTTCCTGTCTTACCCTACCGACGCTGGTTGGCCAGACCAACGCCAAACACTTCTGACACTTAGCAACTCATTCTGCAACCTCCTCCATGTCTGCATCAGTGAAGCTTTTAGCTCCACAATCCTAACAATCTCCCACTTGGAGATAAATAGCTGCACTGTACCTGTACCTGTACTCCGTCTAATCTGTTTCCTGGTTTGTATCCCTCTTCAAGCTCCCACCTGAAGACAACCCACCACACAACCTGTGATGTACCACCTATCATCCGAGTAACCTGCCACATCCGAACCTACAAATACATGTAGTGAAGTCCTGACCCTGCATAGCAACACCTGCTGCCGGTCCCTCTCAGAAAACCTGAGAACCCACTTCCCCAAATTGGCTCCTAACTCTCTGACAGCTCCCACTGCATGGGAATACTCAGGTCTATACCAGACCTCATGTGATTTCAGACACTGTACCTGTCCAGCCCTTAGTGTGCTCCAGCTTTGCATCCTGAACCTCGCCAACACCTGATTCACATCAGCTCCCACTCGAGACAAAATCAACCTGTGATCTCCATGTCTCCCATGTCAAAGAATTCCGCTACTCCAAACTCCTCATGACATGCCACTGAACTAATCTTACCCTTAGCTCAGCAAAACCCTGTATGTACACCCCTGATAGCTAGCATACTATCCACATACAGCAACAGAATGATGTCGCGACTCATCATCCCCCTGGTAAGCCAAAACCACAGTAGTTACCCTGACATTGACTGAAGCCATGCTCCGCCCTCCACCTGTCAAAACCTGTACCACTGTCCTGCAACTCCACAAGACCATATACCTGATCTTCCGTCTCACGTATCCGTTCTCTCTATTCTTCTACTAAGGTATCCGTTCGTCTCTGTGCTTTCATACCTGCTGGCAACCCTACCAAAACACACCTGTCTGGTTCTCCTCCAAGGAATCACATCCTCATCCATGCCAAGCTCACACCTGTTTCCTGGATCCTTCCTGCTCTACAATCAGCAACAAAAGAAGAGGAACAATGAATTTGAGGGCCTACTTACACCTTCAGTCCTCCGTATGGGTGTTTGAGACTCCTTGACAGCTTGCTGTCCACCCAAAATTCGTTTACAGTGACCGACCTCGGTCACTCCACAGTTTGCATCCGACCGACGTCGGTTCCATGCGTCTGTACCTGACTACCAACCTGCCTGCACTGGTGTCCCTGCTGCCGACGTCGATCCTCCTAACCGACATCGGTCTTACATACTGCCGGCATCGGTCTTCTGACCGACATCGGTCTTACTCTGCCCGACATCGCCGGCTTCGGTCTGCACATGACCGACATCGGCACCTGTCTGTTCGACGCCGGTTCCTCCTGACTGACATCAGTACCTGTGTTCGCCTGTGAGTGATGACTTTTTACCCGTGAGCTTCTTTGAATCAAAACCCATGTCCAAACTGCCCTGCTCAGAAGTATCCAGCCACATCCACTGGGTTCTGTCCGCCATCTCCTCCAAAAACACCAAGGCTTTCCAGTTCTTAAGCCTGTCAAATATATCTGTCTTCCGCTTAAGAACATGCATCTCCTTCCTGCTCATGTGACCAAGCCTACGAAGCCACGTCTCCGCAACAAAAGAAGAATCAGTAGTATAAACAAGTAGATAAAGGATACCTGTTTTCTTACCACCAGCTAATTCAAGTGCATCCGCTGTGAGAGTTCTTGTGCATCTCTCATCACCCAATCTTTCTGAAGAAATTAGCCATATCTCCAAACCTGGGACCTGCATGACCTTCATCAACACCTGTGTGTTGGCCGCCTGCAATTTCAGCTTCACTTCCCCTTTGCCAATTCTTTGGCAAGGCTCACCAGCTCCTCTACCTGGAACTGCATGGAAAGAGGCAACCGAATCTTTTATCCAAGATTCAACTTTATCCAAGAAACCTGCAAACACATCCTGTGCAACAACACCTGCTACATCTGTATCTTCAGTTTCTTCATGCTGATCTGCTACCAACCAACAATAATCTTTTACCTGCTCTTTCTTTCCATGGGACCGTGAGTGACCATCTGTGCTTTTCAACTCCTCCATTCTTAGCTTACTTTGATCTGCAGTTGCTCTACTCCCACTCGATCAGAAACCCCTGAGAGTGCCCTGTAACCAAACACAAAACCTGCTTCCTCCAACCTCAGCTCAGATACCACTTGTTGGTATCAAGCTCAAGAACCTACAACCAAGGCTCTGATACCACTTGTTGGTATCAAGCTCAAGAACCTACAACCAAGGCTCTGATACCACTTGTTGGGAGGATGGGTGGATGTAAACCGGAAGCACACAATTTGATTACCAAACCAAGCAACTTAATATGCGGAAATTAACCAGATTCACCAAGTAACTAGAATTCAGAATAACACAGCATATGAGAGACAATACCAAATTGTATTAACACTTTATACAGAAAAGAATACAATAAAGAAGATGCCACTTCTTCTCCACCACCTTACAGAGGTTTTCCACACCTCAAGTGAACAGTAATTCTCCTCCCCAAAGCTCTCCCTCTCACAGGTCCCAACACCCAACTCAAATACAGAGTTGGTGTTCACCTCCCGTGCTCCACGCACACCACAAGTGCTCCACGCACTCCAAAAGCACTCCACGTGCTCCACAAGTACTCAAGGTACTTCAAGTAGATCTCCCATGAATCTGCAACAACCTACAATTCAACAGACCATACTTATGGAAGGAACTCCCTTGCCTTCCTCTTGCTCTATTCGAGTACACACCTGTACTCCAAGTAGATCCTGCCTGATACTACTCCCTATTGTGTTGTTGTCTGTATGACCTTGCACACCTGCAAATCAAACAATGGTTCTATTCACCTGTGAACCTCGACCTTGCACACACATACACCTGTAGATCAACGATCTTACTTACCATGTAGATCTCCTATATAGGCCATGCAACTGTGACCAAGATCCTACACTCTTGAAGAACCCAGCTGGCTCTCCAATCCAGCACCAACACACCTGGTACTGTGGCACTAGGAGGAACGCACCATAGCTCTACCTCACACACAGAAGGAGCTTATAATTATGCTCTCTTACTCCCTAGCACACTTTTCCAATACAACCATGAGTCTATTATATAGATCTCATCCAAACAATGATTAGACATCTAATTACCATAATTAGATCCGCAGCTATGAGTCTAAAATTAACGCTCATCATGCAAACTCTTGGTTCGTTAGCTCACTGCCCGTAATTAACTCGCAGTCGAACTACACAGGCGACCGACGTCGGTCCCTATCTGCCTGGGGTCGCCAACGCCGGCCGATATATGACCGACGTCGGTTGCCTTCCTGTCTTACCCTGCCGACGCCGGTTGGCCAGACCAACGCCAAACACTTCTGACACTTAGCAACTCATTCTGCAACCTCCTCCATGTCTGCATCAGTGAAGCTTTTAGCTCCACAATCCTAACACGCATCTATGTTTGCACTTGCTCATTATTTAATCTATGTAATAGGTTATATCCTTGAGTTATTGCTTTCTAATTTTCCCATGCTAGGGCATAACATTTGAACCTACCATAAGAATCAAATCAGCCCTACTAGGGAAAATTTATTTAACATGATCATATTTGCTCTAATGGAGTATTATTATTTATTCTATCTTTAGAGATAACATTATCCTTTTCTTTTAATTCTAAGCTCTCTGCACTTTTGCCCATGATTTTAATATTTTAGTGTGTAACTTATCTTAGGATTGATCAATTTCAAAGTGTGTATCTTGCACCCTAGCTTTGGGTGTGTTCAAAGTGTGTCACTTCTATTTTTGAATTATATCCTTCCCATTCCCCCCCATATTTGGGGTGCATTATATTCTAATTATATTTTGATCACTAATAGAATCAACACACGCAAGCATTAGCTCATCTGGATTTAATTTTTTCCATGGGTTAATCTCACTTTCTCTCTCTTTTTGAGAGTTCATCCTTCTCTTTCATCCTAGTATGTCCTCTCAAGGGGCATCATGGGTCATTTCAAATTTCTTCTTGAAAACTCTTTTCTTTGAAAAGACATTGCTTCTTTTGAATGTCTTGCTATGCTTTCTCAAATAGGGGAAAATGTAGACATCCAATTCTTAACACTATTTGTGTTAAAATTATCAATCTTACTCGAAGTGCACTCAAATGCCCAATTTAGGCCAAAATCACTTAAATGAACTAAATGGTTTGAGCTTGTCATATACAAGTGCCAATTTAGTCTAATGTATCCATAAATAGGGTAATGTAATTTATGAAATTCCTAATTTTTATTAAATCATTTCAAGTCAAAATGATGATTTCATATTTTGGTGCCCTAGATCACTCTTTTCTTCTAATTCATAAGCACATGTCACATGCCTTTGTTATTTTGTGTCGACAACATCCTAAATGGAATAATGATTTATACTCATCTAACATCATCTTCCAATTCCTCTCGAGTCAAATTATAACCCAATAATATGACTTTCTAACCATTTTAATTGTTTGTGCAGCAATTTTTAAAGAATTGCACTAAAATTGATTAATCTTACTTAATAAAATAAAACCAAATTATGAGCTTAAGTAAGAATTAAATGGAAAAAATTGAATTTTTCTTTATTGTAAATTGATTTTGAATATTTGCATCACCTAATGACATGATCAATGGTGTGGCATTCATAATCCATAAATGCAACAAATATCAAGTTTATGGGCACCCATGCCTAATTAATGCCTCTTCTTCCAAAATATTTATGAGGATATTTATGGATTTATTATGTAATATTATATTAATTCATGGCCACACATCTCAATCTTGAGATGGAAGGTCATGGTTGATCCCGAACCATTTGAAAAATCTATAAATAGAAGGGCATAAAACATCATTTTTAAGCTTAAATTGTATAAACTTATAATGCAAGATTATCTTTACAAGTCATTTATGTAGTTTGATTATCATGCTTTATTTTTAATAGGATAGCTTCATTTGATAGGCATATTAGTGATTTCATATCATGAGCCTAGATTATGCATGGTGATCTTGAGATGATGGAGGATCTTGCCATCTATTATTGAAAAAGATAAGAACACCAAATCAAGGGAAAAAATACACTTGGATCAGATTTTAGATGGTGGAATGTTGCTGGGAAGGTAATAGGTATATGTGCTTTCTTTCAATTGCTTACTATTGTCATTTTCAAATCATGTTGAATAGATTGGCCTATATTATTAGCTCTTATGTATTCTTTTGTATTTTTCATGATTAATGCTTGAACTAATCCTCTTTGTAATCCATCTCTACATTACCTACATAGATAATACTCCAAAGAAGGCCTCATATTGATGTAGTTCTCCCCTATGTATTGGCTTGTGTGTGAATCATGTAATATGTGGAAAATAGTATAATAGTGACATAACTTATAACTTAGAAAATTGGGCTCTTTGGCTAATTATTCAATACTTCAGACCTGTATATGTGTTTTCCCTATGATTGATATGGAAATAGAATAAAATAAGGGAGTTTTTATCAATTTAATGCTTGATATAATGTTTTTGATAAGTTGCCTTTGTCTCTTTTGGTCTTTTCTAGGTGAGGAATGAATGAGAGTTGATCTTTTATTTATATCAATCCCTTTAGATAAATAATTCATATTAAATAGCTTAGGCCGATCATTAAGATACATTTTATTTGTGAATTGGATGATTTTAAGGCACTAGACACTTGTGTCTGAGTAGGACACCTACAATAACACAGGTGTCTGTCTAGGATGCTAGTGTCCATAGAACATGAAAGTAGGTATAGGCTCAAAACTTGAAGAGGTGGAAGATAAGTAGGTTTTAAGCATTATGATAAAGATAGAAGGTTTGGGTCATCAACATAAGACTAGTCAGACCAAGAGATAGGCCAAGAGGCACAAGATAGAGAAGATATAATACTTTTGAAAGAAGTAAATATTAAACACTAAGAGGAATAACCAAGATCTAATTTTTCCAAGTATACAATACTGAGGTGTTATATAATCCATAAATATCATCTACATTCCCCCCTAATCTAGTAATGAAATTATTAGTTTGAAGAAAAGGAATGCATACCTTCGTGTGTATAACACACCTTGCCTTTGCTTTAGTATAACTTGAGTGATTTTATGGTGGCTGGCCTATGAATGAGAGCATGTTATAATAAGTAATTAGTGTATATAATCTAAAATTTAAAGTCTTGAAAATATTGAAATTGAAAGAGCAAGGTTTAAGAGTACACCTATGTATAGAAGTAATCATCTTGCCTATTGGCAAGTTGATTTGAAATATATATCATTGTAAGGTTGTGAAACTAAAATTTAGAATATATATATATATATATATATGTAAAGTGCATATATCTAAGGAGATAGAGAGAAAGATAGATTGGAAGTCACATGACCCCAACCTTGAAGAAAAGGTAAATTACCACCTAGAAATTGAGATTAGTTCAAGTCAATAATATTAGCCACATATATAGAGTAGAGGGAGAGGGACCACCCTAGATTAATATTATAGATTTAGATAGAGTCATATCTAATTAATAATCTATCTATGGGGTGGGGGGCATGGGGAGGAAGCCCATGCCCATGTATATAAGGGATGTGGCTTTATCTTTGGATCAAGGTGTGAGTGGTAATCCCTATATACATATGGGGTGTTGGATATCCTAATGGGATAAGTGGGGGTTTGCATGCAACCCAATCATACTAATAATCTAGTGAGCATGAGTGAACAAAGTCAACTCATACTATCAAAATGGTGAATCTAGATGATACAATCAAGTTCAACTTGAAAATTTGTCAAGATTGAGAGATTTAATCACTTCAACCATAGAAAAAGTGAATAAAATATTGTAATAGATTAGCTTAATATAGTCTTTAAAATTTCATCCAAGTGGGTGATGATAGTCCCTTAGTGTTTTGAAATCAGTTGATTTGTATTTTGTAATAAAAGGTGCACATTACATAGCATATGCATTTTAGATATGTATAATGTTAAAAATATGTATAACAATGGTGTTGATGTACAAAATTTTACCATGATTGTGAATATAAATTATATAATTGTGTGCTTTGGATAACTCATAAAATGTGTAAGTGTGGATAACATGCTTCCAAATCATGTACACACTATATATGGAGAAATCTAAAAACTAAAATAAGTGCCAATGTGGAGGACATGTTTCTAAAACATACCCCCACTGAATTTAGGTGATGTTGAATGCTAAAAAAGTGTGGAGAACATGCTTCCAAATCATGCCCTCACTATATCTAAAAATTATGCCAAATGTGAAAAACATGCCTCTATGGCATGCCCCCATTGATATGCCCCCCATTTGACATGAGGGAAGAATAGGAACTAGTAGTTACCTCACCTCAAAAAGATTAGACAATGTATGATTTGTGAATGGAACCATGTATCATACAGAAGAACATGTCTAGGTAAATGTAGAATTAAAGCACATAGAACAATGTGATCACATGAAGACCTAAAATGCATGATAAAAATCATGGTAATTTCTAGATAGTAACAGTAAGCTCAATAAGAAAACAAGCACACACATAAGAACACTCAAAATCAATTCAACATATAATGGTCTTAGGAGACTGCAAACAAGGGTAATGTTGAAATGCCATACAATCAAATGGACATGAATTAGTCTAATGTCCACAAAAGTAAGTGTGACATATTCAAATGTCTATACAATAAACAATGGCATGTTCAAATGTTAAATAAAGTATGCATAGGCATGTGGACTACAAAAAAAGGATCATATTCAAATGCTCAAATAAACAAGATAATAAAAAGGCAAGACACTCAAAGAAGTGCATAAAGGAAAGCATAAGCAACAAACATTAACATATCATAGTAGTCCATGGATCAAATGTGTTAGCAAAAAATGTCAAGTGCATAGCATATCAAGTACCTTGTGAAATATATAATCATGGATAAATGCATGTAGAAGTACATATAAGGTCAAACATGATAATGAAAAGTGATCCTTGAACCATATAACCATGTGTATCACGATCATAGAGGTGGATGCCCCCAATGTCCATATGACATGAGTATAAGGAATGGCCCAAAATTAAAAATAGGAATAGGTCATGTATTTATGTATGCTTGTATCACATTCAAGTATAAGCATGACACACATGTCTATGTATAAGTAACTAATATGTCATTCATTAACATATAACTAACACATAGATGCCAAGGGACCCATAGAGTATGTAGGTGATAGAAATATTTTTGGATTTTTGAATGTTTTTTATTTTTTTGGTATTTTTAGAATATTAGAATTTTTATGTTCCCAAGTGAGATGTGTCAATTTTAGGATAACCACTATCAACTATGCAGTATATCCTCTTATTTAGATCCAAACAATGGTTTATTTGATGCCTTTGCATTCTATGATATGCACAATAGTATTTGGATCTATGTATAAGATGTATATGAGGTAATTTGATCACTTTTTTTTGAAACATTTCTCTTAGAATTTCACTTGGTCTCTTGGTATCCTTTTGGTCACTTTTAGAACCACTTATTTTGGATGTATTATATTTTAGATTTTTATTTTAATGTGAAACCTTGTGTGGCACAACATCGGTAGATGAGGGTACAAACACATAATGAACCCTACCATGTGTTGTATTTTGTAGGAGTGTAATATGATTTTATAACTCCTTTATTAACATGCTCATACTGGTGATTTTATATTTAAGGGTTTCACAAGACAAGCCCTAGGTACCTCAAATTGAACATGCATACATACACCATCCACCTTACCCATTGAAGGAGAGATAGTATGAAACTAATTAGAAGGGATGATAGTTATCATCCTCCTTAGGGTTAGAGGAGTAAGAGGCTTTTCTTTATCCATTTGAAATGTTCTAAATACCAAAATGAGAAAAAGATATGAGAGAGACACAAACTCTATGAAGCAATCCATTTTTTTGATGTATTCTTTAGATTTTGAAAACAAACTAATTTTTGAAAAAAAATTATCAAATTATAAATCAAAAAAATTGACAAGTTTCTAGAACACCCTAAGAGTTTCATGAAAATACATAGAGATTGGTTTCACCAAATGTTTAACCCTAAAAATATAAATTGGGGTTATATAGGTTTAAAGGGGATAGAGATAGCCTAAGGTACAATGGTGATAAATTATCTCTATTGCGGGTCAATTAGATGATAAACTTAGATATAACATATGTTTAATTCATTAAATTGAGATAGGCTAAAAATAGTAAGTAAAACTATGATAAATGTGGAAATGACAAAGAAGCATTGTACTTAGTTGGTTTTAATGTTGACATAGTTTTAGATTCGGAACAAGCAGGAAGCAAACTAGAAGAAGATTCTAGAATAGTCACCAAATTTTGGATTGAGTGCCTCTAGAGCTATAGACATTAATGTTAGCCTTAGATGGTTGTGTCGATGCTACTATCTAAACCTGATACAAGTGTTGTACATATAATACCTATTGTAAAAGGATATAACCACATGGATGATTTTGGGTTTGTCTTCACCTTCATTATATAGTATGTAGATCTGGGTCATGGACTATCACTCCTCATGAAACTGTAAAACCCTAGTTCTTGATATTTATAGTGACCTTGGGGGAAAATATCTTAGTGGGAACACAATTTTGATCTAACCCTAAATACCCCTATATCAATGAGTGTTTCCTACATAACCAATACTCTAAAGAGGGCCTCAAACTAATGTAGTTCTCTCATATGTGTTGACTTGTGTGTGAATCATGCAACATGTGGAAAATAAATAAAATAGTAATCTAATTTGTAACTTGGCAACACACTCTTGGTTTTCTCATTTAGTAGTTTAAACCTTTATATGTGGTGTCCCTATAATTGATATGGAAATAGGAGAAAATAGGGAATCTTTTCTCAATTGAATGCTTGATAGAATGCTTTTGATAAGTTACCTTAGTCTCTTTTACTATTTTCTAAGTGAGGAATGAATGAAGGTTGATCTTGTGTTTATATCAATCCCTTTGGATAAATAACTCACATTAAAGAACTTAGGCCAACCATTAGGATACATTTCATTTGAAAATTAGATGGATTTAGGGCACTGGACACTAGCATCAGAATAGGACACATGTGTCAACATAGGTGTATATTTGAGATGTTATGTCTAGGGAATAGGAAAGTAGGTACAAGCTCAAAACTTACATAGGTGAAAGATAAACAAGTTTTAAGCATTATGGGCAAGATAGATGCCTAGGTCATAAACATAAGACTAGTCAGACTAAGAGATAGGCTAAGGGGCATAAGATAGAGCATATACGAGGCTTTCAAAAGTAGGAAAGGTCCATAACTAAGAGGAGCAACCAAGGTCTAGTTTATCTAAGTGTACATGATTGAGGTGCTATATAATCTATAAATATCATCTACAATGGGTTGCATTAGTGTGGTGGGCCCAATATTTGCATTTACCTTGATCATAAGTAAATATGGTGTTATTGTGTCACTTTTGGCTTTAAAAGGGCTAATCACAAGTAAAATTGACATGAAGGGGTGTCTTATATGTCTAAATCCAAATCCATATATGTAAGGAATACAATTTCATCTTATCATTTAGTTGATTTATTGCTTATTTATTCTATCTCGAGATCTAGATACTCGCTCTCTCCATGGTTTGGGCATGGATCACCATATATATCTTTGAATCCCATAAGAAAATTAGATGATATATCTAAGTTTCTTATTTGATTAAAATAGGATGAATGAAATAAGAGTTTTATTGGTCTTATTTGAGTGATCAAAATTTATAATTGGAACATAAGCCACTCAAGCACAAGCAAGAATCCACTGCACCCACCATCAAGGTTTTGGAGGAAGTGATTAGGGAGGAGGAGGGATAATAAAGGAATGATTAGGGATGGTGTGGGATGATGGAGGATGGTGAGGGTCAATATGGTAGTGATTATAGATGATGAGGGAGTGATTAAGGATGATTAGGGTCAATGAGGATGAGGAAGGAGTGATTAATGATTATGAGGGACAAGGGGGAGTGATTAGGGATGATGAGGTAAAATGAATAAGTGATGGTGAGGTTCAATGAGGGAATGATTAGGGAAAATGAAGGAGTGATTAAGGATGATGAGGGTCAATTATGGAGTGATTAGGTATGAAGAGGGATAGGAGAGAGTGATCAGAGATTGTTAAGGATGAGGAGAGAATGATTAAGGATGATGAGGTATGGTTGAGTGATTATGGATGATGAAGGATTGTGAAGGTCAATGAGGGAGTGATTATAAATAATTAGGGAGTGATTAGAGATGATTAGGGTTAGTGAGGGTCAATGAAGGAGTGACTAGGGATGATGAGGGATTTTGAGGATCAGTGATGGAGTGATTATGGATAATATGAATGATGAGAGAGTGATTATGGGTGATGAGGGATGAGAAGGAATTGATTAGGGATGAGGGAGGGATGATGAGCAAGTGAAATTAACACATATTTTTTGTTTGATGTGCATAAGTCATCAATGCAACTTATGCTACCCCAATCACACATTTTAGCTTGAATTCAAAGTGAGTGGTTTGTAAACTTTAATGTTAACAAACCTAGGACTCCTAAAAATGCCATCAATTAATCTAGAAGGCATAAAACCCTATAAAATGACTATATGTTTACCCAAAATAGACATCAATTGTAAAATTTATGCCTTAAAATCCCTAGGTTTAATATTGAAACCTTGAAAATGCCTAAGTACTGGCTGAAATAGATTTTGAAAACCTATCTTCCACATCGTAAGGCATGTAACTGTGAGAACAACTCTATTAGATGCAAATTGATACTAATTTATTATATTTACTAAAATAAATTTAAGGTATAATTTTACATTTATATTATACTTAAGATGTATTTTCTTAAACCATATACCCCTTCCAATATATCTTTTATGTTTTTTCATACAATGTAAAAGTAAACGCATATGCATTATAGCACATACACACTATGGTTTCTTTGGATTTCAAGTGCATTCACTTTTGATGATTCAAACTTGCACTAGCTAAAATTCATACGTGTTATAATGCATACACATTATATCATGTACACATTATAGGCTTGGTATTTATTGAGCCTAGAAAACATAACGTGTATACGTTATTGCTATAACACATATACATTATGTAGTAATGCATACACATTATGATAAAATGTCCACAGAGCTATCCCCCAAATCCATGCACTTACTTGTATAGACCACCTAGAGTGGCCAACACCACCACTACTAGTGGTCAAATCGCTACCACCAACACCACCATTTCCACCTACTTGAAGACCTGAAGCTGTGAAAGGAAAATTTCATTGAGGGGAGCCACTATGGTGCTTGATACAGGAAAAAGTCCTCCCTTTTTGTCCATTCCCATGGTCACATAGAGGCAATTGATGATGAGGGGAGTTTTAATGACTCTACTAATAATTCAAAGGGCACTACCCCAATCATCTAACAAAGTTTGGAGGTGGGTCACCTCTAGATTAGTTTTCTCCACTTATACTTGAATCTGAATCATAACATTAGATATAATGTTAATCTTGTTTGTTGTAGAAAATTAATCATCAAGAATAGTATGAATAAAAATAGCTTTATTTATATTTTTCCATAAGTGAAAGAGTACTTGTCCATGCAATATAAGTGAAATTTTTGTGCATAGTATAGGAATTATGGTCGAGTCCCCTAGAAGTACCATCTGGTAGCTAAACATATCTGGATGAAAATGTTGGAATATAATGTGAGTTCACTACTAGGTTAGTTGGTCAAAATTATAAAACAAAAAAATATGCTTTAAATATTCTTTGTGGTTACAAGCAGAATAGTTATGAGTACTTGGTGCAGGTTACAACACAAAAAGTGTGCTTATTTTGGCTCAATGATATTTTTCCAAACACAATAAAATATTATGATATAAACTTGTTATATGGAACTAACTTTAAATTTTTAATTAAGAGCATCAACATGAAGAGATTATGGAGAGAGGAGTTGATAACCTAACTAAGGTTTATTCTAGAGGAAGGGTGTCTTAATAGGCCATTTCCAGCTAGTCCACCATCTGGAATATATTTGAACACCTATCTTGTGGATATGGATATCATGTATTATGTTATAGATTTCATGAATAGACTCTTGATCACTATCCTATAAATTAAATTGGTTCCCTAAGGTATGCCAATGCAACCAATCTCTAATTTTGTTACAAAATAGGTTAGAGCTAACTTTGATACCCTTTCTAAAAATATGAAGAATTTTAATTTGAGGCACAAAAAAAAAGGAACCTCATGAAAAGTAATAATTGGAGACCACCATTACAAATGGGAACTGATAGGTAGAGCCTAGATCTAAACCCATCACCATCCCAAATTAATTGGATTTTGAGAAGATCCCAAGCCTTCTAGATAGTCTTAGCAACAAAAGTTCCAACTATGGTGACAAAGACCTAAGTGATTAGGAGTGTTTATAAATTCAAGCCTTTCTAGGATTCTTTTCCTTAGGACTTCCATGAGTAATGCAATTCTTGAGTAGTTTTTCTAGGCCTCATTACAATCCAATGTGTGAATGATCCACTCAACACACTGGGCATAGTCATGGATTTCTATATCTAACACACCTATGCCTCTTAGAGATATTGGATCACAAAAAAAATCTTAAGTAATTTGATGAAACCCTCTATTTATTTCAAATTTTCCCCATAGAAAATCCCTCAAAATTTTCTCCAACTTGGCATAGGAAACCTTAGAAAGAGCCCAACAAGAGGAGTAGTAGACATGTGTGGCACCCAACACCTTAGAACAAATTTAAAATTTTCCTACTAAGGAGAGTGGTAATAGAATTATTTCCGAATATCAAAATATTAACGTTAAAAACAAGTAATGAAATTTCTTAAAAGAATAATGTTACCTTAAAAAGTGAGCAAACCAAAAAATGTGAGACAAGATATTTCATAAGTGGGTAAACTATTGAATAAAGAAAACCCCACAATATTATTAGAATCCTTGTAACAATGAATCAAATCTAATTACATAGCAAGTGGAAGCTATGAGAGAGAGAAGAATGGACTTAAGCCAAAAGAACATTACAAGAATGCAAGATCAAGTCAAGAAGAGAATAGATTGCTAATAGACTCTCTCTATATCTGTATATTGTGTCACCCCACCCCCCACCCGTGAAGGATCTAGTAGGTTGGGTAGCTTCCAATATATTCTCTTCCATTAGGATTTCTTGTGATCCTAATATCTTGGGGCATCCCAACAATTATATACTTGCTAATCCAATGGCCACCCTGCCTCATATTGTGTTAGAATGGTATTCCCCACCAATCCATGGCACTCCTTGTAGTATACCTAACAAATCAGGAGGTGTAGCTGAAATAGCACTAATTTTTCCATCTCTGTTGGCTCTACCTTTTATGAAAAATTTGTATGTTCCTAGCTCAAGTTTTTTCCTGATCTACAAAAAACTCTTTTGCTTTTTCCTAGTGGATTGCTTACTATCAGGTCGAATTGGAATGTGAACCCATGGAGGCACCATATGTGACTATTAGACAAATTCCTCTAGTAGCTCTCTTCTTGTTATTCATCCTAATGCTTAGTAGAAGGAGATAGGAGAGCTCAATAAATAGAGCGATAATAGAAAAAATGAGTTATATAAACAAGCTTCATGTGTGTGTCGAGTATCCTAATTATCATACAAGTGAGAAGGATATGTGTGACATGTGGAAGGAGGAATTACTTATGAAAGTAACTCTTAAATCCAATAAGTGGGCCAGAGAGGTGAGATCCACCTTATAAATCTGAGATAAGTGCATATATAAATATTATAAATGCATTAAAAAGACTTGGGATGAAATTAAACTATCATAAATGATCCAAATAAAATTATTTCTCCAACACTCCTCTTTAAGCTTAATTTGGGGTTACAAAGAGTGTAGAAAACCTTTTACAAACAAGAGAATTGAAATTACACTATACTCCCCCTTAATAGAAACTTCCTTCAAGAGGAATTACAATAGATTGAGAAATAAAGAATAAGAAAAGGTGTCACCAAAATTTTCAAGATGAAAGTGTGACCATCAAGAATCTTCAAGAATCCTCTTTGGACAATGTGGTTGATCTACAATGGAATAACGATCAACAAGAAGCAGAAATGGTCTACAAAACCCTGCAAAACTAACTAACTAACACCAATATTTCAAGTTAAGTAACCAATATGCCCAAAAAAATATGATCTACATATATAATATAATAAAATTAGATTTATAATAAGACAAATAGAGAAAAGACAACTTCCATCATAAAGTGTGAAATCTTGCATGAAAAATAAGTTAGTCAAAATAGTCAAAGCATGTTTATTTACAATAAAAAGTAAGGAATGCATAAAAGTGTTTAGGTTTATCAAAATAGAGACAAAGAAGATATGTCACTTGTAAAATATATATGACATGAAGCCATATAATAATTATCACCACAAGACCTATCAAAGTCTCTAGAATATACATTATTTTTAGGTGCCCAAATTGTTTTAACCTTAAAAGAAGGGGATTTATTCATTTTTCAACAATGCAAAGTGTCATGAGTAGATTTATCACTAGATTTTTATGGATGCAATTTCTAATATTTAGAGGTATAATATTCATATTTTACACAATGCACATAAAGTTTAGCATCTTTAACCAAAGCATGAACATTCCAAGCATTATAATCAAAATAAATTGGATTATAAGTTATTTGATAAGGAGGACAATATGATTCTGAATTCACATGAAAATCATTTGAATAATTAAAACTAAAACCTTTACAATTTTCATTAGAATTGGGCAAAATAGGTTCAAGAGTACTAGTCTTGCACTTACCAAGGGCACTGTCAGAATAGCCTATAGATTGCATTATTTTGAAACCAAGGTTAGAAATAAGATTTGGAAAAATAATACATTCATTAAGAGAGGAAGTAACATTTTAAGTTTGTGTATTTTTAAAATTTTCAAGTTGAGAGATTATAAAGTCAATTAAAATTTGCATTTTTATTAGTTTTTCATAATGAAATTTGTAATAAAAGAATAATTTTATTCTAACATTCAATTTGACAATTGAGAGCGCTAATTTTATTATCTTTCTCAATAATTTGTTACCTAAGATCATTAATCAAAGCAACATCGTGTTTTCTAAGCCACATCATTTCGAATGAATAAAAGGCTAAAATAAACAAATGATATGTGTCGTAAATAAATGATTTATAGCTAATAACCAAAAAATGACATTATAATATTAATGAAAAGTAGGCCAAAAAAGGCTACTTATATGAAAACTTTAAATAAATGTCTAATATCATGAAATTTCTTTGGAATAATGAATCAACTCCAAGTACTTAGCAATTAGAAGCTAGGAGAGAGAGACTACTGGCCTTAAGTCAAAAGAGCATTACAAGAATGCAAGAGTAAGTCAAGAAGAGAATAGATTATTGTATAAAGAGAGATGATAACTCAATAAATAGAGCTAAGAAATAAAAATGATGTACATAAGCAAGCTTCATGTGTGTATCGAGTGTCCTAATCCTCTTACAAGCGAGGAGGATGTGTGTGATATGTGGGGGGAGAAGTTACTTGTGTAAGTAACTCTCAAATCTAACAGTGGACAAGAAAGGTGAGAATCACCTCATAAATCTAAGATAACTACATATATAAATATAATAAATACAAGTATTAAAGAGACTTAAGATAAATCTAAACTATCCTAAAGGCCCCAAATAAGATTAATTCACTAACAAGTCGTAATGGGCTAATTCTAAGCAAACTAGAGGTTTTCATAGAGTTACATGAGATTTTTATCACCTCCCACAAGATAAATGAGTAATGGGTATCATATAAATATACGGATAGAGCAATACTCTATGTGCCAATGGGGTTGTTTACGGCATTGATGGTCCTAAATCTTGTAAAATCTTACTTTGACATTGCATAGAAATAGACTCACCTTATGGTAAGACTAGTTAGAAGAATATTAGGTTACATACTTTTCTCATCACCTGTAACCTTGTTAAAATTGAAGGGGTATTTTGTAGCCAACATTATTTGGAAATCTTTTGAAATGGTTAAACCATTTCACAAATGGGGCGGAGATGGGTTAAGATATGGTATTTCCTTTAACAACCATAATTTATGGTGATCCCCCATTATGACTAGTTATATCCTTATTTGTTGAAACTTTAGGTATAAAATCCTTTTGGTTGTTCAAGAAAGGCATTTGCATAGTGCATACTCTTGTCTCTTCTAAAGATTAGAATTCATAGCCCATCATGTAGGAAAAGTAAAATTTAGTAGCTTTTGATATACCTTCTATCTTACGCATTTAGGAGCTCATGTTATGTTGTATAAATTGTCTTCCAACAAGAGTTTCATTGTGAAAATATTGGTGATGGAATTGTGATACTACTTTTAAGAACTAGTCTCCAAATTTTATATATTAAATTAGGAGTTACTTCTCCTCAACTCTTGGTAATTTAAATAGTTGATAGAGTCATAACTCTTCCCTTAGACATGGATTGTTTGTCTTAACAAGATCTAGGATAATAAAATTGAGTCCAAGCTTGTTCATTTTATATGGTGTTTAGTCTACAAAGGAATGGTACTAGGGAGAAATGCTCAATTACATTAGGGCACCTCATCCCAATGCCTTGTGTGCTCTAGTGATGCAAGAGCATATCTTGTGGAAGGCATAATTTTTGATACAAGAATTTATTTGATTCTTTTTTTTTTAAGGAATTTCTTATTGTAAACAATGCTAGCTACTTAACAACTTTTTTGACATTTTCAAGGTTGAAATTTGACCATTTGAAGGCCAAAAATTGCATTTTAAGTTTTTTTTGCTATTTTTATAAATTTATATTTTTTTATAATTGGGCGTGAAATTCTAATTGTAAACCATCCATGGGATTTATTTAGACATATAGAAAATAAATGACAATTGGTTAACCCACCCAAGCTCGTATGCAAAAGTTACCAAAAATATGAAGTATTTATCAATAGTGGGTTATTAAAAATAGGTCATTAAAAATAGTAAATTTTAAAAATCACTAAAAAAAACAAGTTCAATTAACTCTAAAATTAGATTTTATTTTAATATGAGCTAAAAATAGCAAGTTCATATCAATCTAGGATTAAGTTTTTTTTAAATAAGATTTTAGTTGTGCATGACAACTCTATCTTTGAGTTGTACATTATTAAAAGACTATGTATTGTTTTATAAGAATAATGAGTAATGAAGAATTATAGTTCTATTTTTTTCTTCAATATTTTTGTCTATAATTTTAATTCATGTTTTGGAATTGTTGCACGCTTGGCTTCATCATTTAGACCTAAGACCTTCAAACACTTATTCTGGACATGCCCTCAGGACCATATTTTTTATAAATGAATACAAAGTTTGTTTTAGCCTTTCCATTCATAGTCCATAAAGATTGCTTTGCTTGGAGTTCCTTCTTAGTTGCCAACATACATAATATTTATATAGAAATTTTTCAAAGCTTAAATTCTCTTTCAACTTTGGAAATCTAGGAATGTTGTTACATTTAATGGTGAGGCCATTTTTAGAATTTTTTTATTAATGATAAAGTTGTTGTGTTCATCTATGTATGTTTATAGATCCAAGCCTAAGTCGAGAAGGTGGCCTTAGAATTTTTGCATTCATATTTGGAAAGTGCCTCGTACACTATGAGTAAAGTCCCTCCAAATATGTTGCCACATGGGTATTTACCACCAACACCCAAATGTGCACCACTTGTGTAGTCATTTCTCCTTTCCTCTTCCTCAATGGAGGGCATGGAGTCCTTAGCTGTGTGGAAAAGCTTTTTCCTGGTTGTCTTGTTGGACTTCTTTGATATGTGGTGGTGAACAAATTAAGATAGTTATGCCTCCTCTATATGGGTGGTTGTGCTCATACCTTTGACTTTACTAGATAATTCTCAAGATATTTAGGTGGCTCTAGATCCACCATCGGGAAAATCTTCTTCTTGGATTGTTCTACCTCCTAAAGATGAACTACTACCATCTCTTTTTAGTGTCATTTCCTATACTTAATATTTTACACTTATTAATATGTTTCGATATTATATTATTTTGAGACTTAAATATTTAATCAGAGATATTTATAATACTTTATTATTTTTCTTTGTTTATTTTTTATTTTTAATTAATAGTTTACTATATTTTTAGATGAGACATTATTTTTGTTTTTCATGTATGAATATTGTGAGAGTTTATGATTGTGATTCGGAGCCCATTGAGAAAAGCCCAAATCAGCTTTAATCCCAAAACGCTTTCCCCCTTGTATTCGAATAAAATCAGTCATTAAAAATTGTGTATTTGTAACAGTTGGGCTCATTACTTAATCTGCAATTTCACATCTGCATTGCCAAATAAAACATTTGTAATACAATAAACATAACATAATATTCTATATCGAATGAATAATTTCAACAATGAACAGTTGTTTTTCTGTGGCTTTCATTGGAGAACAAACCAATCCTAAAGTATTTGGTGCAGAATAATCAGTATCCTTTATTTAGTTCTTCAAAAGAATTAAACCTTCATAAACTTTTTATTAACTAACAATAAAATGGTCGAGGTTGTACTTAGAACTCTTAAGATATTAAGAAGGCTCTCCATATTACCATAAACATGGCAGATCCAAAAACATTCTCCACCAATCAAACTCTCTTCCTCTATAATTATTATTATTTTTTCAATCATCATCCACTGTAATCTTGAACATGTCACCCTCACCATCTATATTGAGATTGTGCTTATGTCTTGAAGGCGAGATGACAGAAGCCATACAGAGAGGACACGTGGCCTTCATGCACAACCACTGGGCGATGCAGTGTTTGTGAAAGCAGTGAGAGCAGTGAGGAAGCATACACCCTTCTTCATTATCTTGGATTCCTGATAAACATATGCAACACCTCTCCATTTCTCCTTCTTCTTCTTTGCTGGATTTTACTTTGTATTTGAAAAATCTGAGATGTTTTATTTCCTCACGGGACAAACCTGCTCTGCCCTGAGTCATTCTCATGGCTATAATCATTAATATCCATCCTCCCATAATCAACCCCCACGACATAATTAGCAAATTAATCTCCATCTGCTTCATATCTTCTCAAATAATTTTAAACTCCTCTTACCCTGAATTCTGAATTTAAGTTCTGATTGGACTATTATTGTAAACAGATAAAAAAAATTACCTGATACTAAAACAAAAACAGTGTACAAGGCTGCTCCATTAAATTTGTTTGTCAAGACTTCAAATTGACACAAAACTTCAATATCTCTCTATATAAATGGATAAGCACATAAATACATTATGTATATCTATTATAATAATATATATATATATATATATATATATATATAAAAGCACATAAATACATTATGTATATCTATAATATATATATATATATATAAAAAAAAATAAGCACATAAATACATTATGTATATCTATAAAAATAAAAAAAATAGCAGCCTTCTAAATTATGTGATGAACCATGTTGGATATTCTAAATTAATTAACTATTATATCTGGAGCTCACCCACACGCCAATAATCTGAGTCTTTTTTTTTTTGAGCTGGTGGTTCCTTGGGTTGTTCTGTGTGTTGAGAGTACAGTTCACCATTTTGTAAAACTTTGGAATACTTCAACATATATCAGAGAGTTAAGTTTATTATTTAAATTATGGGTAGTGATAAGAAACGTTCTGATTCTAAAATGAAATATAATTATTTTAAAAATTATATTGATTGAAGTATATTTTATTTGTATATGTTTTTATAAGATTAGAAAATATTTTTAACATTTATTTGTTATGGAGTTTATAAGCCCTGAAAAGATTTGAACATTTATTTGTTATGGAGTGCGATCTGTTCGTTGTTATGGAGCATGATTTGTTGGTTCATTCTTCTTTTTCTGTCAATATAGATAATTTTGTAATATAATCTTTTATTAATATATGAAAATAAGTTTTTCAATAATTTTTTTAATTTTTTATAATATATATGTTAGATATGTGACAAGAAAGTTAAATTTTGGATTTTTTTGTAATGTAGTCTATAGCCCATTCTTAAGAAGGGGAGTGGGGGGGATAATGCATCCCCACTATTGTCGAAGGAGGGTCCACGGAGTCAAACCCATATTTTTAGGAAGACGAATTCAAGCTAATTCTATTTTTACGAAGGAAAGTCCTAATGGCATTTTCCCACTATTTTTAGAAGGAACCCTAACGATGCTTTGTCAATTAGATGTATTTATCTTTGTAGAGTTTGCATGTAATCTACATAGCGAGTTCATATGTAATTTGTTCATTTTGAAATTAAGAAAGCTTGATATCAAGTTCATATGTAATCTGTTTATTTGTTATGGAGTTTATAAGTCCTGAATGTATTTTAACATCTATTTGTTATGGAGTGTGATTTGTTTGTTGTTATAGAGCATGATTTGTTAGCTCTTTTTTTTTTTTTTTGGGTAATATAGATCATTTTGTAATATAATGTTTTATTAATATATGAAAATAAGTTTTTCAATAATTTTTTTAATTTTTTATAATATATATGTTAGATATGTGACAAGAAAGTTAAATTTCGGATCTTTTTGTAATGTAGTTTATAACCTATTTTTAAGAAAGGGAGTGGGGGGGATAATGCATCCCCACTATTGTCACAAGAGGGTCTACGGAGTCAAACCCATATTTTTAAGAAGACGAATTCTAGCTAATTCTATTTTTACGAAGGAAAGTCCTAATGGCATTTTTTCACTATTTTTAGAAGGAATCCTAATGATGCTTTGTCAATTAGATGTATTTATCTTTGTAGAGTTCGCATGTAATCTACATAGCGAGTTCGAATGTAATCTGTTCATTTTGAAATTAAGAAAGCTTGATATCTTGTACTTTGGATATTTCCTTAGCTTTACTAAAGTTTTACCACATAAATCTTATGTTTTATCTCATACATATCGAGTATTTTATTTGTTTAAATATCTCTATTATTACATTCTATTATTCTTTTGTTACTAATAAAAAATATATATATAATTTATTTGTAAAAACTATTCCTATAAAAGAATACCTTAATTACATACAATTTATAAAATCTGAAAATATTATAACATCTATTTGTTATGGAATACAATTTATCCATACTAATAATTTCGTAATATAATATTTTATTAATATAAAAAAATAAAAAAATTCATATTTTTTTAATAACACGTATATAAAAAGTTCACCTATAGTATAAATATAAAAATTAAAAATTAAATTACAAACTTTCATAATCTCTACATATCCCAGTTTTTAAGAAAAGAATTTATCTAATTTGCATTAAAAAAAAACAAACAGGTACTTGCATGCATAATTGTTTAATACAAATTTAAATAAACTTAGATAATTTTGAATTTAAAAAGTTGTTTGCTACCTTAAATAAAATAAAACAGCTCATACAATTCATACATATATATATGATAAGCAGAATTACCTATTAAATAAAATAATTTCTATCAAATGTCCAGGTGATTGGCATACTGATTTCTTTCTCCAAAATAATATTTGTTTTACAATTCCAAATATTTGCATCCTTTATATCTGCAATGCTCCATGCTTAACTGAATAATATGTGCTAATGATTTAAATTTTTAATTATTATTTTATTTAAAAGCATAAATAATAGGTTAATAAAAAGTTATGTTTTAAATTAAAAAATTAAATATTATATAATTTAATACTGCAATTTATTAAGAGTTTGATGGAATGGTAAACCCCTTGGAATGAAAATTCCTCCTTCAAAGTCAACATCTAATTGTTAAATGGTTGGCAGGTAACAATAAAGTTTTAATGTCAATTGCATCAGTAGATAAGATGTTATTAACCACCAGAACGCAGTGGTTAATGACTAACAGATTATGTTTTATATATGAAAAACCATTGCCGTTAGCTTTGGTGATTAGTAATGGCATCCCTAGGGTCAATGCTCCCTATTTTGGGGTTGGTAGAGGGTTGGTATGGCTGTGAGTGTGTGACAATCTTTGCCAGTCAAGGAAGGCATTTTCATCACCCAACCATAAACTACTAACAGAGGTCCACACAAATGAGTTGCAGTCGCCATCTAAGAGCTTAAATAGGTGTAGAGATTCAATGGGGGGCCAATATGTTCACATTATTATATTGTTTTTTACAAAGAAGATAAGCCAGAGAAATTGTGTATCTTGCTGTTATATGAATAAATGGATTTTAACATAAATTTTCAATTATAATTTGGTCAGATAATATTTAAAATATAGAAATAAAATTTAATTAATTATTTCTAAAATTAAAAGTAGGATAAATATATAGAGTTTAGATTTATCTTTCTGTTTTTTTTTTTTTAATTGGGTGATAGTCATAATGATGTGAGAGTGGAATTGTGCATCTAATAGTGACATAGAAATTTGATAATGAATAAAAGTTTTTTGTGAACATTTTTTACTCCCCTAACAACGTATAAAGTATTGTAGACACTCCACATAAAATATAAACATGTTTAAAACGATGTGAAGATTAAACACCTCTTATTCTTTTTTTAATTGGGAAATAATAAATGAAAACTTAAGTGGTGCAAGCATAAAAATAGTAACCAATTAAGGTCTACCTTTATCTTTGTGTTGTTAGGGCCGAACATTCACTTATGGTCACACATTAGCACTTACTCAGCATTGACGCACTTAATAGATTTCGTTACATTAATCTTTAAATATTACGACAGATCTCACACACACTCACACATACTTCTAAAGGCTTATTACATTACATAAAAGAGTTTTTGACTCTCATACAGTGCCTCCTAAACTGATACAACTCTTTGTTCTACTATTGGAGAGTTTTGCTCCTTCACAACATGTCTCTCTCCCCTCAACTCTTTCTTTCAATATTGAATCCATATTGACATCCAAATATTCATGGGGTATCTCTTGAACTTCCTTGACCTCCACGTAACCTACAATTGTCAAGGGGCCTTCATTTTTCAAGATCAACACCTCATTGTCAATAACTGTCAAGTGACGTTTCAGGGTAAATGACAATTTTAAAAATTATCATAACTTTGTCATTGTTAATCTAATTGATATTAAATTTTAAGTACAACTTTTAGAATAAATTTTCCATCACCACTCCAATTTTCATCATCTAACTTTTATCGCAGATTATCAAAGGTAAAAAAACAACCTTGCCAAGTGTCTTAGACTACATAAATGACATTTTCAAGTAACGATAGTTACCAAAATTATTGTAAATTTATCATAGATCCAATTTATTTGAAATTTAAAAGATAACATGATAACTACATTTTACATCAACCCACAATATTTGGTAATCTAATTTTCAGCGTAACTCTTTTGAAAAATAATGAACCTTCAGACTAGACATGTGCATTTTCTAGCTAAACGACAATTCAAAACATTATCATAACTTTTCCACCACTTATCCAATTGATTTGAAATTTTGAACACACCTTATAGGATACATTTTATTTAACCTATCCAAATTTAGTAATCTAAATATTACCACGGCTCTTTTGCAAGGCAATGAACCATCTACAAACTAGACATATTCATTTCTTGTTGAATAATAGTTACAAAATTGTCATAATTTTTCCAGCACTAATACAATTGAGTTTAAATTTATAACACACTTTGCAAATTATATTTTACATCACCGCTACGAATTTGGTATCATAATTATCACTGCAATGCTTCCGCAAGGTTAAGATCTATCTACCAAGTGTTCTAACAAAATCAAGCGATACACCTCCAAAATAACTGCAAATGATCTAAAAAAATATGTAGAGATTTTGAGTGTCAAGTTCTATGATTTCACCAAATGTCATCATAAAATTATAATCGTATTTTACAGCAAATAAATAAACATCTTTTCAATTGTAACAGTTGGTACGTTTCTGCAGTAGCTCCAAATAATCTAAAACTTAGTAAAGATGTTATAAATGTCATATGATATGACCTCACAAAATTTCATCATCTAATTATTAACATGTTTGAATAAATATTTATGAAAATTATTTATGAATTAAGAGTCCATGCAAACTGATAAAAATAGTCAAAAGATCTTTACACTTTCCTGTTGTAAAGGAATACTTTTACAACATCAATTTAAAAGGTAAGAAAGCTCACACAAATAAAATAACAAACTAAATAACCCAAATAAATACATCACACTCTATTTTTGGTTGATGTAAGATTGCACAAACCCTAGAATGCTCCTACATTAAACACCTAAGGTTTATAAAATATGAGCTCCTACTCACATAGATGAAATAAGTGAAAAACTCACTCTTTTTATCATGAATTATAGTGATCATGGCATTCCCTTCCAACACACCAAGTATTTAAGTTGATTGTTGTACTTGTTCTTCCATTTCCACCTCCTTGGTTTGAATTCAATTTTTCTCTTCTTACCTTTGCTCTTTTTTTTACCTTATTTTCTCTCTCTCCTTTTTCTTATCTTTCTTCAATCCTCCTTTTGTGGGTTTAGATTCACCATAGTCTATCCTCCTCCACCAAAGGCACATCTTTTTCGCTATTCATATTCTTATTCTTACCACATCTATCAAGATGTTTGTTCTTGCATCTTACTCTTTCTTGTGGGTTTAAACCAACACAGACTAGCCACCTCCTTCTAAAGCCATATTGGCTTTGTCTACTCAATATACAACCTATTGTTGGATTACTCTTATCTTTTTGTAGCTCTTCTCTCATGATTTTTAGTTCCTCTTCCATTCTAAATATCATCAAAATAGACTCAACATAGATTTGGGTATCCTAATGATAACCCATAGTCTATAGTACCACCTCAAAGATAGTATTTACCTTCTCATCTCTCATTGTCCGCATTTCTATTTCAAGAAATTTCTCCACCTCTACTATAACATCATCTTCTTCTCTGTATATTTTGGCTGATATGCAAATCAACAACTCATCCTCACACCTTGTGATCTCAAGTGGCTCACTATATTCACCTTGGAAGGCCTTTTTGAATGCCTCCTCTCTCTCCATTTCTACTCTTTCACACTAGCTACAATCACAAATACTTTATAAACCTAAGATTTAACAATCCCCATCATTGCTTCTTTCATCTTCACACTATTATCCTAATTCTCATCAGGCCTAGGCTTCTCAAAGCCTTTATCACTTTGTCATTATTCTTATGATATCTCCTTTTTTATTCTCAAAATATTAATATCAACACTAAGATGATTTTTATCTCCTTATTTCATCTCCTTCATGTTTTGTGCAAATGATCTTGCACTCTCCTTATCCATTTCATAACAATGTAAAACTTGACTCATAAGAGTCTCTCCTCTAACATCTATGTGGTTTGCTTTCACATATGCAACACCGCTTTCATCTTTCAATCTTCTTGGTAGAAACATGACCACCATTACCATATCCATATCTTTTGTTGTACCTTTACATTGAATAAACATATTAAGGGAATCAAGATTTCTCACAATCAATTCTTTCATCTCTTCTTCACACTGTAAAGATATATTATCCAACTATTCTTTGTTACTCATAATCTTCTCATAAATTTTTCACTTTTGATGGACTCCCATAAGCCCATTTTAAACAACCATCATGGTTGTCCTCTCTACATCCATATTTTTACTTTCTTTTCCTCTAAATGTATGATCTATAACCATACTCTCTTCATGTGCATTGAATTTCACTTCTACCATATCTATTGTTTTTTTCATGAAAACCTAGAACTCCTCATGGCTACTCTCTCCATTCACCTTTTTTTATTTCATTTAAAGAAACATGTATTTTTCCTTGTTTGTCATCAAATCCAAAATATAAAATATAAATGCATTGCCTTCATTCACCAAGGATGATTTTGATTTTTCCCACTCATGGAATACCACAGACTCATTCCCATCATTAAATAATGGATCTCTTTTTTCTATGTCAACTAATATCATCTCCATATCCTCTTGCATGAGGATTCCTTCCTCTCTAGGCTATTCACCTTTTTATTTTTCAAAACAGACTTGAGCTTCTCACATGAAAACCTCACCTTCTTGTTGTCTTCCAAGACAACCTTCTTCTCTACACACACATACTTCTCTTTTCTATTTTTAAAAGTAGACTTAAGCTTCTCACATGGAAACTTTTCCTTCATATTGCCTCTCTTATAAATATTCTTCTAATTTTATTCTCTTTCAAGCCTCAATACATGAAGCTTCTTCAGCCACTCTTTCTAAAATTTTGGGTGTACAAAATGATCCAATAACTTCGAAACCATATGTTCCCATTCACTCACCTTCTTCTTACCCTTTCCTTGTCTTCTCACTTGAAGATCTTTCTAATACATAGTTACACTTCCACATATTCTTTTACTTGCATCATTTACCCTCATAAGGTCTTCAATATTCTCATCTTCAAAATAAACTTCTAACTCCACTACATAATTCATTAGCTTATTATGGCTCTCTTTACCACATCACAAATAGACTTACCTCTTTCTTTCACCATAAGATTTTTTGGTAGTTTTCTTTTGTTGTAATATTTTCCTCCACTTGCTTAGTTATTTTTCAAAACATCTAATCTCGCTTGTAAGGACATCAACTTGATCATTATCTCTTCTATATCATCTTCACTCACAATTATAACATCACTACTTTGTGCAGTCATCTCCATCATATCTAATCTTGCCTAGAATATTTTTAACATCTCGATCAAGTATTCTATCTCTAGTGCTCTTATTCGTTTGTGTGTCATATCTAACCCCAATAAGTAATCTTCTCTTTCACAACCTACAACAGACTCAAAATAAATCCTCTCAAACTCCCTCTCAATTTTCAGTACTTCTCTCACGCTTGCAACAACTTATGCAAGTTTCTCTTTCATAACTTGCAACTCACTCAAAAGAATTTTATTTCACAGCCCTAAAATTAATGTATACAAGATTTTCATACACAAAACCTACAAGGAAAAAACCTCGCTTTGATACCACTTGGTACAAGCACAAAAATAGAAACTAATTAAGGTCTACCTTTGTCTCTGTGTTTCTAAGACCAAACATTCACTCATGGTCACACATTAGCATGTACTCAGATTTGACACACTTAACAAATTTCAATTGCATTAATATTAAAATATTAAAATAAATATATTTACACTCTTAAACACACACACACACACACACACACACACACACACACACACACACACCTCTAAAGGTTTATTACATTATATGAAAGAGTTATAGACTCTCATACAGTTTCTCTTGAATTATATAACTCTTTATTTTGTTCCTAAAAAAAATTCTCTTTCATAGCTCATCTCTCTCTTCCTCTAAATATTTATTTCAATTATGTATTCCTCTTGGCATTCAAAGATTCATCGGGTGTCCCTTCAACTTAACTGACCTCCATATAACATAAATAGTTAGGTAGCCTTCTTTTTTCAAGATCAACACCTAATTATCAGTAACTATTAGGTGATGTTTCAGGCTGAATAACAGTAAAAAAATTACCATAACTTCATTGTTGTTAATCTAATTGATGTTAAATTTGAAACACAAATGCTACACCCTTAACCTATGATGTGTTTAGGGATATGTATGGTTGAATTGTGGCTTACATACCTCTTATATTATTATTTTGCATCTCTTTATGTTCTTATTAACATTAGCATATAGAATAACCATGGATAAGTAGAGTATATATAGGCGGTATTGATTAGTATTTGATTATCATATTATGAATTCTACTCTTATTGCATTATCGTGGAGGTTTCCCCCTTGAAGTGGCTCGGTTATATTTATCAAAAATTATGCTCTTTTGTCAATTATTTTTATGGATCTACATATTCTTCTCTTATTTATAAAATATAATATTTTATTATGCAAACATCTAAGTATTTTTAATAGAATTTGTATTACTGTTTTGATTTGGGCAAGTTTTTATGATGTCATTTTTTGGATCTGGTTTTATAGGGGTCATGTGAGCAAAAGAATAAAAAAAATAACTCATGATCAGGGAATAATTTAATACTTTGGTCACTACAATATTATTCGAAGTGTTTTTTGAAAAAAAATAGTATATAAAAAAAGTTTAAAAAATTTTCACCCTTGTGAAAATTAGCAGTCATTGGATTCATCTCAATGAGATAATCATAATAGTATAATCTACTGGTATAATTTTGGGCCAAAATATTCACCCTTGTGCATATTAGCTGTCATTTGATTCATCTTGATGAAATGATAGTAATGTTATAATCTACTGATACACTTTTTTGGGTGGTGAAAAGCCTTCATCTTAGAGTTTGTGCATGGTTGGTCCTCACACTCATAGATGCAGGAAAGGGAAAGAAATTCCAAAAACTTCTCACAAATATGACATGGATTCTAACACTTCTAATCCATTTCTTTCTGAGGTAGTTTGCCAACTTCAATCATATTTATAAGCCATGATGTGGAAAGATTATCTCTATGCAATCAAAGAGAACTTTATTAAGGTAAGAGGGGACTTTAATGTTTTAAAGGATTAATTGACACTTATAACATTTTCTAATATTATATCTCACCCTTTACAAAATAATCCTTCACCACTCAAGTTAATTTCTCCCCATTCAAACAATCACACCTCCAATCCTGGTCCAAAGTAGTTGTTACCAAAAGTGGACTTGCACAAGTTTGATAGTAAAGATCCACTCACTTGTATCAATAAAATTAAAATTTTATTTGACCTAAATTAGATTCTATGTGTGAAAAAGGTGGTCATGGTCTCTCTATATCTAAAACCTAAATATTTCATTTGGTATAAATGGTTGTGTGCTCAAAAGAAAAAGAAGGGATTCCAGGTTACCTGGTCTATATTTTCTAAAGAGTTGTAGCTCCACTATCATAACAATGTCTCAGAAAACTACTTTAGTTTGCTACCCAAACTATGTCAAATAAAGATTGTGAAGTATTATATTAACTAATTCTAGAATCTCTTCTTACATGTGGATGACATCACTAAGGCAAATTTGACTGACATGTTCTTGGGTGGACTCAAAGATAGCATCCAAATAGAGGTTTGCATGTTTAGTCCTAGTTTATTATCTAAATCAATACCAATGGTATGCATAGTAGAGGAAAAATATCTAGTCAAACAAAGACCTTTCACTTATATTTATGAACGTAATTTCCTAAACCTATCATTTCCTCAACCTGCAAGATTGAAGAGAATCATGAAAATGGGTTATTTTTTGGCTATGATACAAAATGGATCAAAGGACATAGATGTGCTCAAAATAGTTAATTTTTAATCCAGGGTGCCAATGAGGATGAATAAGACGAAGAGGCCCAAGATGTAGGTCTCAAAGAACCTGAGGATGAACATGAATATTTTTAACCTACTATTTCTTGTCAAGCACTTTTAGGTATTAGTACTCGTCAAATTCTTAAGGTGATGGTTTTCCTCAATAAATAGAAGATGACTATGTTGATTAACTATACGAGTACACAACTTCATCAACAGTAAGTTGGCTACTCATTTGAATTATTTTATTTACCTAGCTCTAAAATTTTAGGTCATGATTACAGATGATGGTACAATTAGTTATTTTGGTAAATGCCATAGTATTAAGCTTCATATGGGATATTATTTGTTAGATTATCCTATATTTTATATTCCCATGGGTGGGGATGACATTGTTTTGAGAGTGCAATGTCTCATCACTTTGGGCACAATTAAGATGATTTTTTAAGAATTATTCATGTGCTTTCATTCATAAGGAAGCACATTTTAACTACGTGGTTTATGAGTAAAATATTCACAACTAGTTAGTTCTCACCAGATAATAAAGATGCTCAAAAAAGGTGTTAAAAGATTTATTGCAAGATTTTTTTCCATAGAAGTTTAGCCAACCAAGGATTCTACCCATTTTAAGTTACAACTAGTGTTGGATGACCATTCTAATGTTTTTGGTGCCATGCCAAAATGACTTACACCAAGCAGAGTTCATGATCATGCATCATACTACTTCTAAGTAGTAAACCACCCAACATCAGACCTTATATGTATCCTATGCTCAGAAGAGTGAAATTGAAAATATGGTACAAGTGATGTTGGAGATGGGAATTATCAGACACAACCAAAGTGAATATTCCTATTGGAAATATTGTCATTGATGTCAAAGGTCTAGCATTGGTGATAAAGGCCCCATAGCATTTATTATCTAGAAGTGTTTTTAATGTTCATATTTTGGCTAAAACATATTGATATTTATTTAATATTAATGAATATATTTTTGGTTGCATAAAAGTCAAAAGAGGGCCCATGGAGAAGTCAAAGAGTTATGGAGTAAAGACAAAAGAGGAATGGGACACATTTTCCCAAGAAGAGTCATCTTAAATAATTCTAAGAGTCACCAAGTCAAGACAAAAGAGGGTATGGCACATTTTTCCATGAAGAGTCATCTTAAGGAATTCAAAAAGTCACCAAGATAAAGACAAAAGAAGAAAAGATGCATTTGCTTATGAAGGGTCACCATATGATTTTTCAAATACAAGGATTCGAAGGGTCATGTAACTTTGGCACCATTTTCCATCAGAAGTGAAGAGTCACAAAGGGTGAATGTCAAAGGTCATTTGGAAAGCTATAAATAAAGGCTTGAGAAGCCATTTGTAATATACAAGAGAATGCATGGTTTGTAATTATTTTATATAAGAAAATGGGAGAGAATAGAAAGAGATATTGTAGAGTTCTATTATTTGTTGAGGAAGCAACATTGAGAGATAGTTGTGTTTTATACACAAGAAGGGTTGGTGCTCACAAATATTTGCAAGGGATTGGTGCTCCTATGGGTTAGTGCTCACAAATAGTTGTTGTGTTGGTGTTTGGAAAAGGGGTTGGTGCTCTTGTAATTTGGTGCTTGCAAACTTTGTAATTTAAGTTGGTGATCTTTCATATACTTAAGATTATTCTCCATGGTTTTTCTCACTTTAGGTTTTCACATAAAAATATGGTCTCTCTCTCTCTCTCTCTCTCTCTCTCTCTCTCTCTCTCTCTCTCTCTCTCAAACACACACACACATATGGTGCATATTATTTTAGTTTTATTGCATATCTTGAATGTATGGTTAAGTGGAGTTTGATTAAGTAAAAGATTTATAAGATATATGATATACTGATTCACCCCTCCCTCTCAGTATATGCCATGTTTAACAATTGATATCAAAGTAGGTTCTTTTGGAAAGAGTTTTACATCTTGAGGGTAGATCGGGAAAAGAACAATGGCTAGACCACATGAAGGTATTTCTATAAATAAGGCACTTTTGTTTGATGGAACAAATTATGTTTTTTTTGGAGTATAACGATGAGGACTTATTTGATGTCTCTTGGATTCGACATTTGACAATTAGTTGTGGAGGAATATGAAAAGCCATAGACACTTGTGATTACTTCAGCAAAAAAGAAGGCAAGTGAAAATAATGCTAAAGCTTTAAATGATATTTTATGTGGTTTATGTGAATTATAATTTATTAAAGTTATGCAATGCAAATATGCTCATGAAACTTGGGTAAAGCTTGAAAATATTTACAAAGGTGATGGAAAGGTTCATCAAGCTAAGCTCTAGATTTTTAGAAGACAGTTTGAGAGTTTGAAAATGGAAGAGGAAGAAAATATAGTGAGTTATATTTTACGGGTTGATAAAATAGTTAATCATATTCAAGGCCTTGGATAAAAATTAGAATAATCGGTGATGGTGCAAAAGGTTTTGAGGTCTCTACCAATGAGATATGATGTAAAGGTTTTGACAATTGAGGAGATGAAGGATCTAGCCAAGCTAAAGATGGATGAACTACATGATATTCTTATGGCATATGTGATGTAGATTAAACAAGAGAAACTCTCAAAAAGGGAAACTACTTTCAAGACATCAAAAAAAGACAAGGCTAAGATTCAAGAATCAAGTGATAGCTCTAGCGATGATGAAGATGACAATGGAGCTTTATTCATCTGCAAGCTAAAAAAGGGCATAGGTAAATATCAAGGAAAATTACCTTTTAAATATTTTAATTATGGAAAGATTATACATTTAGCAACCAAGTGCTTAGATAAGAGTAATGTTGATAATGAAGAAGGAAGGTCTACATAAAAAAAGAATTTGAAAGGCAAATTCAAGAAAGGATTCGAGAAGAAGAGTTTATACTCTAAAGATCCTAGATCAGTTGAAGACAGTGGAGTCAGTGATTTAGATGAAGAGATTCTATTCATGATCATACATGAAGATGCCTCCATAAGTAAAAGGATAGATGATCAAGAAGAAGATTAAAATGAAGTTGAAGTGAATCTGGAAGGAGAACTAATTTTTACCTTAGAATAATTACAAGCTCTTGAGAAGAAGAATCACATATTGAAGTGCTAACTAGAGAAAAATGAAATGGAGTTAAAAGAAATAATTGAAGATCTACAAGCACACATTAAAGAAGCCAAAAAAATTGAAGAATATCTAACATCTCAATTACAAAAAGTAATTAAAGAATTTGAAAGATATGTTGTTGAAATTACCTTTTTAAAAGCAGATCTTGAGAAAATAAATAAAGCAGTCAATGATAGAGTAGCCAATGATTCAAAATTTTAAAATATCACTAATATATTAAATAAGATATTAGAAAGTCAAAGATCAATGTTAGATAAGATAGATATTAGATTTGAAAAAGAGAAGGGAGAGGCCACTACTTTTACAGACAAGGTTAACACAAAAAAAGGAAAAAGCTATGTTGAAGCTCTTTAAAAAGAAGAAATGAAAAAGAAAGAAGTTAAGAATACATAGGACATCTCAAACAAAGAAGGATGGAATGAATAGAGCTACAAAATGCAAGTAGGTTAGAGATACACAAATAGGTTTTATTTTTATGGTTACTATTTTTATTGTAATGGATATGGTCATAAGAAAATAGAATGTCATAAAAGGGCTAACAATTTTAGAAACAAGGAGAAGGAAACTTATACAGAGTCAAGCAGAAGCCACAAATTTTTTGATCCTCTATTAGAATTTAATGAAGAGGCCATAATATGTTATAATTGAAATAACCTCAGACACATATCTTGGTACTGTAGAAGTGTGTTCGAGTCATTCAAGAAGGACCAGAGTTTCAAAGCTCCATTCATCAAGAAGAAAGTTCAGATAGGTTCATGACAGAAGAAACAACCTAAAAATTTTATGTTGGTCCAGACAACTTTGCATGCAAGAAACAAAGAAAATCCATGGTTCATTGACAACAGATGTTTGAGGCATATGACAAAAGACAAGATCAAGTTCATAACCCTAAATAAGATCAATGGTGGCACAGTGAAATTTGGAGATAATATTACTGCCAAAATTACTAAAAAAGGTACACTAAGTTTGGATAATGTTCGAACTAAGACTGAAAATGTTCTATATGTATAAGGTCTTAAGTATAATATTTTGAGTGTAAGTCAAATGTGTGATCAGGGACACACACTAAACTTTTATGCAAAAAATTATGAAATTAGGAGAAAAGATTCAAATGTGTTGATTGCAGATGCTCAGAGAATAGGTAATAATTTGTATATGTTATCAAATATCAAAGGTCAAAAATATTGTTTGAGTCAAGTTAAGGAAAGTTGGCTATGGTACAGGTGATTGGGACACATAAATTTTGACAATCTTGTCAACATCAGTAAGAAGCAAGTAGTTAAAGATCTTCCAAAGATTACAAATCTTTCAAACACACTTTGTGAACCATATCAACATGGGAAGAAAATTAGAAGACAATTCAAAATAAAAAAATATTCAACCACTCAAATGTTAGAGCTTGTTCACACTAATTTATTTGGACCTATGAGAACTCAAAGTACTCAAGGTGATAAATATTTCATGTTTCTTATTGATGATTTTTCATGTATGACTTGGGTGATGTTTTTGAAGAAAAAATTAGAAGCTTTCAGCCACTTCAAAGCATTCAAGGCTTTTGTTGAGAATGAAACTGATTTAAAGATTAAGTGCCTGAAATCAGATCAAAGAGAATTCATGTCACTTGATTTTATTGAGTATTGTGAAGACCATGAGATAAAGAGACATTATTCAATAGCCAAAACTCCACAGTAAAATAGATTAGTTAAGCAAAAAAATAGAATAGTTTAGGAGATAGTGAGGACAATGCTAAATGAATCTAAGATACCAGATAAATATTGGAGAGATGTAATAGGTACAATAGTGTACATTCAGAACAGGGCATTGTTAAGATTCAATAGTGATAAGACTCTCTATGAGCTATGAAAAGGCAAACCAGCTATAGTTAATTATTTAGAGTATTCGGTAGCAGATGCTTCATAAAGAGAATCGATGAAAAATTAGGTAAGTTTGAATCTAGAATAGATGAAGGTAGATTTCTTAGATATTTTTGTAAAAGTAAATCTTATAAATTTTATAACAAAATAACTAAGAAGATTATTGAAAGTGCAAGTGTCAAGATGGATGAAGATGTAACACAAAGAGTCAGTGATCCAGTAGACACTCCTAAAATCATTGAAGAAGAAGATTTTGAAGAGTCAGATGAAGATGAAAAAGAGAAGCAAAAGGACACCAAGACCCTATCCAAATATGTTTAGAGAATTCATAATAAAAGTGACATCATTGGAAACATAAATGAAGGAGTTCACACTAGGAAAGGATGATGGTAAGTAAATCTGAGCAAGTAAATTTTTCTTTGTTATCCAAAATTCAACCTAGAAACTTTTCATAAGCTAGACATGATGAGCATTAAGTTAGGCAATAGATGAAGAATTAAATCAGATAGAAAAGAATGATACTTGGGAATTAGTGCATAGACCAAAATATCAATATATGATAGGAATAAAATGGGTATATAAAAATAATTTGAATAAATATGGTGAAATTACCAGAAATAAAGTAAGGTTAGTATGTAAAGGATATGCTCAGATTGAGGGTATAGATTTTGAAGAAACTTTTACACCAATGGCAAGGCTAGAGGCTATTAGAATGTTTCTTTCATATGAAGTGTTTAAAATTTTCAAAGTGTTTCAGATGGATGCCAAGTTTGCCTTCTTGAATGAAAATATAGAAGAGGAGGTCTACATTGAGTAGTCTGAGGGATTTATTCTCTCAAATGATAGTATCCACGTATGCAGATTGAAGAAAGACTGTATGGATTGAAACAAGCTCCTAGAGCTTGGTATGTAAGACTTGATAAATACCTACAAGATCAAGGTTTCAACAGAGGTTTTGCTAACAATAATTTCTACATCAAAATAGAAGGTGAGCATCAGTTGATTATTGTGGTATATGTTGATGACATAATATTTGGAGGTAATAATAAAATAATGAAAAAAGAATTTTTTGATAATATGCAAAAATAATTTGAGATGTCTATGCTTAGAAAATTGTCATTTTTCTTAGGGTTGTAAATATTTCAGTGAGATAAAGGAATTTTCATATTTCAAAGTAAATATGCCAAGAAAATGTTGAAAAAAATTGGTTTTGAAGATTGTGCACTAGTTGGCACACTAATGGTCATAAGGAACAAGGTGAGTAAGGATGAAGATTCACCTATTGTAGATCAATATTTGTATATATCTATGATTGGTAGTCTTTTATATTTGATAGCATTAAGGCCAAACATCAAGTATATAGTAGGCTGGTTGGGAGATATCAAGCAGCCCCGAAAGAGAGTCATGTTCAGTTGGTGAAGAAAATATTTAGATATGTCAAGGGGATATTAGATTACAAATTGTGGTATTCCATAAGTAGAGATTTCACTTTAGTTGCTTATACATTTTTAATTGGATAGGTTACTTGGATAATATAAAGAGTGAAAGTGGAGGAGCTTTATTCCTCAATAATAGCTTAGTATCATGGCTAAGCAAAAAGTAGAATTTAGTATCACTTTTTACAGCTAAAGGAGAATATATTGTAGTGGTATTGTGTTGTAATCAAGTGCTTTAGATGAAGAAAACTTTAAAAGATATCAAGGTAAAATATGATGAACCTATTTCTATTTTTTGTGACAACACAAGTGCTATTAATATTTTTAAGAATCTAGTGATGCATTCAAGAACAAAACATATTTATATCAAATATCACTTCTTGAAAGAGTAGGTTACAGATCAGCAGGTTAAGATGAAATATATCAGTACTACAGAATATATTGCAGATATTTTCATAAAGGCACTACCAAAAGACACAATTGAGTATTTACGAAAGAAGTTGGGAGTAATTTTTTTTACTTCTAGCCATTGAGGATCAACATCAGTTGAGAGGGAGCAAAGTGTTAGCTCCAAGATAGGCCCTATTCCATTGATGTCAAAGGGGAAAAATAATAGAAATAGGTACATGAAACAAGTACAAGAATAGGTATAGAGAACAGGTGCAAAAACATGTGTAAAAATAGGTACAAGATGTTACAGTAAGGGGGAGTTATTGTATATTTTTTAGATGACAGTATGTGCAAGTTGGCATGTGCAATACAGGTTTCAAGGTGTGGTAGTTTTAGTTTGAGGTTGCCATCAATGACAAAGGGGGAGATTATTGGAAATATTTTCATTCATGTCAAAGGTCTAGCATTGGTGATAAAGGCCCCATAGCATTTATTATCTAAAAGTGTTTTTAATGTTCACTATTTGGATATAATGTTTTGATATTAATTTAATATTAATGAATATTTTTTTTGTTGCATAAAAGTTAAAAAAGGGCCCATGGAGAAGTCAAAGAGTCATGGGGTAAAGATAAAAGAGGAATGGGATCCATTTTCCCATGAAGAGTCATCTTGAGGAATTCTAAGAGTCACCAAGTGAAGACAAAAGAGGGTATGACACATTTTTCCATGAAGAGTCACCTTAAGGAATTTGAAAGGTCACCAAAGATAAAGAAAAAAGAGGAAAGGACGTATTTGCTTATAAAAGGTCACCATATGACTTTTCAAATACAAGGATTTGAAGGGTTATGCAAGTTTGGCACCATTTTCCATGAGGAGTGAAGAGTCACAAAGGGTGAATGCCAAAAGTCATTTGGAAAGCTATAAATAAAGGCTTGAGAAGCCATTTGTAATATATAAGAGAATGCATGGTTTGTAATTATTTTATATAAGAAAAGAGGAGAAAATAGAAAGAAATATTATAGAGTTCTATAATTTGTTGAGAAATTGACATTGAGAGATAGTTGTGTTTTATACACAAGAAGGGTTGGTGCTCCTGTGGGTTGGTGCTCACAAATAGTTGTTGTGTTGGTGCTCCTATAAGTTGGTGCTGATGAAATTTGTAATTTGAGTTAGTGCTCATTCATATACTTGAGATTGTTCTCCATGGTTTTTTCTACTTTGGGTTTCCACGTAAAAATCTAGTGTCCCTCTCTCTCTCTTGTGTGGTGCATATTATTTCAGTTTTATTACATATCTTGAATGTATGGTTAAGTGGAGTTTGATTAAGTAAAAGATTTATAAGATATATGATATAATGATTCACCCCCCTTCTCAGTATATCTCATTCTTAACAATTCCTCCCCAGTGGTCATGGTACATAAGAAGGATGACACTTGGATGATGTGCCCAAACTAAAGAAAACTCAAAAATTACACCATCAAAGATAAGTTTCCTATTCTAATAATTGACGATTTTTTAGATTAATTATATGGCATTGTTTATTTTACCAAATTAGATCTTCACTCTAGGTATTATCAAATTTGAATCCACAAAGAGGACATACCTAAAACATCTTTCTAAGCTCATGAAGGCTATTATGATTTTATGGTCATGCCTTTTGGTCTTACAAATGCACCATATACATTTCATAGTTTGATGATGTTTATTTTTATGCCATTTTTGAGAAATTTTGTGTTGGTATTTTTATGAAATTCTCATTTACAACAAAAATTGGGAAGACCATTTAAAGATTATGAAATAGGTACTTTTGGTTATAGAACAAAATTAGCATTATGTCAAACCTTCCAAATGTGCTTTTAGCATCAGAGAGGTGGAGTAATTGGGCCATATTGTTTCACATGAAGGTGAAATTTGATCTTAAAATATTCAAGCAATGATGGAGTGGCAAGTACCCAAGACCCTCAAGAACCTTTGGGGATTTCTAGGGATAACAGGTTATTATTGTAGATTTGTTAAAATTATGGCAGCATAATAGGCCCACTCACATACTTTTTAAATAAATATTCCTTCTAGTGGACTAAAATAGCTACTAAGGAATTTAAACAGCTGAAATGGCTATGTGCACCACTCTATTTTTAGTTATCCTTGATTTTTATTTAACTTATTTTTGTTGAATGTGATGCATCAAGATATGATGTGGGGGTTGTACTCATGCAAGAAGGTAGACCACTTCCATTTGAGAGTCATAAATTAATGGGAAAAATTAGGCTCAAACCAATCTATTAAAAAGAGATGGTAGTTATTTTAAACATAGTCAAGCACGGGAGACCTTATCTAATGAGTCAACATTTTCAGGTAAAGATTGATCATGATAGGCTTAAATATTTTTTGGAACAACTACTGTCATCAAAATAACAAAATAAATGGGTGACTAAAATGTTATAATATGATTTTGAAATAGTATATAAGAAAATAAATGTTGTGGTAGATGCACTATCTAAGTGGGATGAATTAGTTGAGGCATTGTTATGCATAATGACCATTTGGTAGGCAAATTGGATAGAAGAAGCAAGATCAGGATGAAATAATGACAAGATACTCAAGATTTGATTAAGAATATTCAACATGGTTCTAGTGGGTCTGAAAAAATTGCATGGAAGGGAACAAATTATGGTATAAGGATAAATTATACTTATTTAAGCATTCTCTCCTCAAACATAAAATCTTTTAGGAACTTCATGCATCTCCAATAGGAGTTCATTCAATATTTTTAAAAACACATCATAGAATCAAGCAAGATTTCTTTTGGGAAGGACTCAAGGGGGATGTCCATAAATATGTGGATGAATGCATAGTATGTCAACATAACAAAGGTGAAACCATTAAGACCTCAAGTCTTTTATATCTTTTATTCATTCCTATCTAGAGGTGGGATGAGGTTTCTATGGATTTCATTATTGGTTTACCATGGTCTAAGGGCAAAACTATTATCATGGTAATTATGGATCAAATCACCAAGTATGTTCATTTTTTTCCTTATCATAACCATTTATCGCTAGTATAGTAGCTTTTGATTTTCTCAATACATTTCAAAAATGCATGGTACTCCAAAGATCATTGAAGTGGCCGAGATCTCATATTTATTAGTAATTTTTTGACTAAATTATTTACATGTTTGGGCATTAATTTGACTCATAGATCATCATATCATCCTTATTCTAATGGAAAAATAGAGTTATTTAACACATATCTATAAGGGTATCTTCATTATTTTATTTTTGACAAATAAGATAAATGTGTTCATTCATTGCCACTTGTAGAATGGTGTTATAACACTTATTTTCATACTTATTCTAAAATATCTCCCTTTGTGGCATTATATGGGTATTACCCCTATCTAACACTTTAGCCTTGAATTTTCATCCCAAGATTTGAGCTATTGAGGAACACATTCATCATGAACAAGAAGTACCTACTAGTTTGTGAGAGAATTTAGCAATAACACATAATAGAATGAAGCAGTAAGTAGATCAACGTTGTGGTGAGAGGTATTTTGACATATGTGATTAGGTCCTTATGCATTTGTATCCATATAGGTAGATATCTCTAAAGCAATAAATAAAGGATAACAAGTTATCCCCTAAGTATTATTACCCTTATCATCATGAAAAATTGGTAGTGTCGATTACAAGCAGTAATTTTCCCTGTCCACTCGTATACATCTGGTATTCCATGTCTCTTGCACAAAGAAGGTAATTGGACACATTTTATACTTAGACTGAGTTACATAAATTAGATAAATAATTCTAAGTCATTTTAGATCCTAAATATATCTTTAATACGTGCACTAATCAACTACAAACCAAAGCAATTAAAGAATATTTAATCAAATAGAAGAATCTACATTCTAAAAATGCAACATGGGAGGATGAAGCGTTCCTACAGAAACATCCTAGTTTGGTTTAAAATTAAGAATAATGTTTTTTTAATAGGAGAGGCATTCTACACCCTTAACCTATGGCATGTCTATGGATATGTGTGGCTAACATGTGGCTTACATACCTCTTAAATTATCTTGTCATGTCTCTCTATGTTATTAGTAATATCGGCGTATAGTATAATCATGGCTAAGTAGAGTATATCTAGGAGGTACTGGTTAGTATTTGATCATCATATTTATAATCATAATTTTATTAAATTTTTTTGGAGGTTTCCCCCTAGAAGTGGCTCAGTTGTATTTATCAAACATTATGTTCTTTTGTCAATTATAGTTGTGGATCTACATATTCTGATCTCATTTCTATGGTATAATATTCTATTATATGAACATCTAAGTAATTTCATTAGAAAATATTGTATAATTAATTTTCCATCATCCCTCCAAATTTAACCATCTCATTCTTACCATAGATTTACCACACGTAAAGAATAACCTTGCCAAGTGTCACAAACTACATAGATGACACTTTCAGGTTGAACGATAGTTACCAAAATTATCATAAATCTACCTAATTTTATCCAATTGATCTAAAATTTAAAAAAAAAACATGCTAACTACATTTTATATCAACCCAAAAAAAATGGTAACCTAATTCGTACTGCAGCTCTTTTGCAAGGTAATGAAACATCAAACTAGATAAATGCATTTTATGGTTGAACAAAAATTATAAAAATTGTCATAACTTTATCTTCACTTATATAATTGAGCTAAAATTTGGAACACACCTTATAGGATACATTTTATTTTACCTATCCAGATTTTGTAACCCAAATCTTATCACATATATTCTATCAGGTAATGAACTATCTGTAGACTAGACATATTCATTTTCTCACTGAATAATAGTTACAAAAACTATCATAACTCTTATTCCACTTATCCAATTTAGCTAAAATTTGTAACAATCCTTGCATACTAAATTTTATATCATTGACAAAAATTTAATAGCCTAATTATTACTTTACCTCTTTCAAAAGGTTAAGAACCATCTATTGAGTGTTCTAACAAAATTAGGTGGTATGCCTCTATGGCAACTCCAAATGATCTAAAATTTTATGTAGAGGTTTTAAGTGATAGTTTATATGATCCCACCAAGTTTAATCATCAAATTATTATCATAGGTTATCGTAAGTAAATAAACCTACAGTCAATTGTAATAGTTGGTATGTTTCTATGATAACTCTAAATGGTTTGAAACTTGGTATGATGTTATAAGTGTCATATGCTATGACCTCAAAAAAATCATCATTTGGTTATTAATGCATTTGAAGAACCATTTTTGAAAAGCGTCTGTGACGTAATGGTCCACACAAACTAAAAAAATAGTCAAAATATCTTTGCATTTTACCATGGCAAAGGAATACTCTTACAACATCAATCTAAGAAGTAAAAAAACTGACACCAACAAAGCCACAAATCAAAAAACCCAAATAAACACATCACATTCTATTTTTGGTTGATGCAAGATTACACGAACTCTAGGATGCTCCTACATCATTAAGGAAAACAAAATATGTTTAATCAAACTATTTTGATGTTTTTTAAGCCTTTGTACAATAGTAATATCCAAAAAGGAAAACCTCGATAATTGGAATAGCTTCAATAGTATGCAAACCAGTGTCTTGTAGTGTGTGTCTAAAGATAAGCTTGTATACTTCAATGAATGCTCTAATTATTGTTTGATTTCCTCTAGAATGTTTGCAAGTGTTCAACAATATCTATATAATGCTCAGTCTACTTCTTAATTTCTTATTGTTCCTTATCCCTAAATGACTTAGATGCTTGTATATTTTATATATAATTTAAATTTAAACTAGAACCCTATTAGTGCCCAAACCAGCATCCAATGGTAAAAAGATAAAAATATGGAACATAATTCATATGAACAAGACCCAGACGAGACCAAACCAATGAGCACAAAAGTGTCCCAACACTAAGTCAAAATTTAAGTCACCTTAAAGTCATCTTTAAGTCAAAAACAAGAAATTTTCAAAGGCCAAATTTTATCCCTAAAGTCAAATGTAAAGTTAGACATGTGTCTTTAGTCTATCTCTAATACCAAATTTAGATTATATAAATACAATGTCAAGCTAAGCATGTCCTAAAAAGACATTAAATCCACATCAAAATTACTTGTTATCATCTCTTGGGTGACATTGGGGTGAATTTAATGTTGTCTTTAGGGTGAAGTTTCTAACATCACCATTTCCAATATTGATTGATGAATTTAAAACCACATTTAAATGCGACTAAAACTTTATCACTAAAAAAGAATTTAAATCCATCATTAATTATGACTTTAAATTTGTCACTAAATATGACTTTAATTTTATCGCTAAATGTGAATTTAATTTTGTTACTAAAGTAACTTCAAGTATTAAACTAGGTCTCACTTGATGTGTGACACTAGGTCCAATTTTAACGTAACATTAAAGTGACACTAGGTCTAACTTAAAGGGGGCTTTAAGCACGACACTAGGTTGAATTAAAATTTGACCAAAGTCTTACTTTAAGTTTTTATAATTATATTAAAAATAATAATAGTTTAAGTAAATTAAAGTTACTTAATATTATTATAGATTATAAAATTATATTGTTATATTATACCAATATACATATCTTAGATAATTCTATGTAAAATACGTCAATAAATATCATTCTCGAGGCACCTATATTGTATTATTATTTTATTAATGTCATAATTCAATATAGTATAGGTGCCTTGAGAATGATATTTATTGGCGTATTTTACATAGATTTATCTAAGATATGTATCCTAGTTATCTTAGAGCGAGATTAGTTTTTAAGTAAAACATGAAAGTAATATAATTTTAAATATTCAACACACATCAAATTATGTATATAATAGTTCTAAATAATAAAATAATATTTATTTTTTTTTATAAATGATCGTTGTATAAATAATACATATATAGATAAATTCAATACATATCCTAGATAACATATTAGTCAATGTTCTTTAAAATAATGTTACTATATGAAATAATATGTGTGAAATTTTATTTATTATGTAAAAATTTATTTAAAAACTCCAATAAAAGTTAAGTTGAAAATGGTAAACAATTTTATCTTTTTTAATTTTCTTGTATTTTTTCTTTCCAAGCCATACTCAATGTAAAAATCATAAAAAGCTCTGATAAAAGCTAAGTAGGAAATGGTAAATAATTTTACCTTTTTTAATTCTCTTGTATTTTTTTCTAAGCCATATTTATGTAAAAAATCATTAAAAACTCTGGTAAAATTTAAGTAAGAAATGGTAAACAATTTTATCCTTTTTAATTCTTTTGTATTTTTTATTTCCTTCGCTACTTTGTGTTTACTTTTTATTTTATAATATCAGCTCTAAAATAATTAAAAGTTGACACACTCATGCTATTATAGCTCCCCAACCCTTGGATACCACTGTAGGAATATCTTATCGACATAATAAATATTCTAATATATACAATTACATAATTATAATGTTAATATCAAATGTAATAGTATACATAAAAATGAAAATATTTTAATTGTGACTTTTTAAGTAAAAAAATAGGAATTTAAAAAAAAACTAAACGTGTATTGAAATAATAAAAAATAAACGTGATAATAAAATAACACAATAATAAAGACAAAGTCGGTATAATATAAATAAAAAATAATCATAAAGGCATAAAGATATGATTGAACCCAAACAATAGGATCATCATGATTAACTACATTTTCTCATCCTTGATCCCACCTTTGAGTAGCATCACTCTCACTCAAACCTCCTCAACCCTCCCTAATGTCAACACCCCCATTCTTGAAGTTTTTTGGGGCTAAGTTTATATATAAAATATTGTGCATATAAATATGGATCTTACATGCCCTTCTCTCACATCTATATGCATTCCATACATTTAACTTTCTAAAATATCAGTCATCTACAAAAATTGTATATTTTGTGCATAACATGTTTAAAATCACACTCATTCTATCTCCAAATCATCAAATAAATATTCCTTCCTTTTAGATGAGTTTGTTAGACTCAAGTGCCTTTGAAATTTTGAAAGCATCCAAATGTGATGAATTTGTCTATGTGACAAGCAATAGTCATTTTTTAAATTCAAATTATCTTCATAGGTTGGCCCATATGCTTCACATGTCAATGGCATGAGAAATCACCTATAGAGTCCCATATAAATACACAATAAGTCTAAGTCTATTTCCTATCTAGAAAGCATTTATCATTCACAAGAAATCACTTGCACCTTCAAAGGGACTACCCTAGTCTTTCCAATTTAGAAATCAGCCACAAAGATTAGGTTCTAGCCAAATCTAAAGAACCTCAATCTAAGCCAAAGTTTCCCTTTTCAAGTGTCAAAATCTAAATCAAAGGTTACATCTTTTAAAGGAGCCCTATTTCACACATATGCATAATAGGAAGAACTATGTGTAGTTTGAATTCTCTCTTCAGAGTATTGGATATGTAAGCATCTTTTAGCCATTCATCAGAGAATGGTTGGGTTAATATCAACACACCATTCATCCCCCTTTTAGGCTTAAACCTAGTGTCAAAAGTGGACTTAGAGGTTCAAAAATAAAGAAAATTATTTTTGTAAATCATGCACACAATAAACCCTTAGATCACACAAATACAGATTACAAGTAAGCACAATAACCTGAACTAAAACAAAAAATCAAAACCTACTTAGATGAATTTGATAGGATACATACGCTAATGTTTGTTGATATTGTCTAAAGGTTGATAATTTTGTCTAGATGCATCTAAAGATCCAATTCCTGATCTGAATTATTATTGATCCAATTTCCAACTATCCATTTCATTTGCATTCAATGTTTAGCTTGCATAGTATAGAAACATGCTAAGTATCTTAATCCCTTAGTACTTTTATAATTAATAAATGCAATTGATTAAATCATATTTTGTCTTTTACATTCATATTCATATAGTATTTTAATATATTAAACAATTTGAATTAGATCAAATTTATATCTTATTAGATCACATATAATTATAAAAAGTTAAAACATATTAGTGAACCCACATATTGTTTAGAACATAACAAACCCTAATTTTTCTTTAGGATTTAATCCTTATTTCTAGAGTTTTCTCTCTCTCTGTGTGTGTGTGTGTGTGTGTGTGTGTGTGTGTGTGTGTGTGTGTGTGTGTGTGTGTGTGTGTGTGTGTGTGTGTGGTTATAATGGATATATATAGTTTTTATTTTCTAACTCAAGCTATGATTGTAATAATTATATTTTTTCCTTTACTATGTTAAAAATGTAACAACTATGTAATTTCATGGATCAAATTTTTATATATGTTTTAAGCTTTTAGGACTTAGTGTATGTAAATCCTATATTGTTAAAGGGACTGAGTATAGTAAATCAGAGTAGAAATATGTAATAAATACAACCACTAATTTGTAATAAAATTAACTTAATTTAACCTTTCTAAAAAAAGTAATAAATAATATAAACAAGTACTTAACTATAAAATGACTGAAATAGGAGATCTAGAGGCTGTAAACTAAGACAGATGTTAGTATGAGTGTCACAAATAGGATCCAAGTATCAAAACCCTTCCTGGTTAGTAGCAACCTAATTGGACAATAACACCATGTGGCACTAGTGTCCCTATTTTGATGGTAGTGTCCTCTATGTAAAACTATTTTGAACTTTTGGGTGCACCTGGGTTTGGGTCTGTCAATCTTATTCCAATGTGCATGAGTTATAGATCTCTATGGATGACATATTTTGATTGATTTTATGTGAAAAACTTAATCATCCATGTTGTGAGTGCATCAAGTTGATACAAATATTAAAGTGTGTTGTTAGTGGGGTAGGCTAGACATCCTCAACACCCTGTTGTGATGAGAGTTTCCTACATACCTATACTCCAAAAAGAGATCAAATCATCTACAACATTCCTAAGCTAAAAGCTGTAGATGGTGGTTAGAGAGCTAAAAGTCATATATATATATATATATATATATATATATATATATATATATATATATATATATATATATATATATATATATATACATATATATATATATATATACATATATATATATATATATACATATACATATATATATATATATATATACATATACATATATATATATATATACATATACATATACATATACATATACATATACATATACATATACATATATATATATATATCTATATACATATATATATATATATACATATATATACATATATATATATATATATATATATAATTTTGGTGCTTGTATGGGTCTTAAAAGAGGTGTAGGTCGACTCTAGGTGGTCTTAGATTTAAAAAGATATCCATTGATAAAAAAAGAGGGAAAGGAAAATAGCATCAAAAATGGGACACTAGTGCCATTTGGCACTGTTGTCCCTATTATGGTGCTAGTGTCCAAGTGGCAGAGCCTAGGGCACTAAGGACCAGGATGTCAAGATGAATGTCTAGGATTGTTTTAGGGATGTTAAAGGATGCTTGTGTCCCACATGAAGGCTAAATAAGTGTAAAAATATGCCCTAATATAGGTCTAGGACTAAGCTAGGGATGAGTTGTTTCAAGTAGCACTCTTAGCACTCAAGTGTCATTTTTAGGTGATTACATTTACCCTTCCTTTATTCTAGAAATTCAGAAAATTGAAATGACTATAATAAATAAAAAATAAGCATACTTGAACTTACCTAAGAGGCAAATCCCATGAATCTAGATCTGAGTATGTGAAACATGTTCTATTGTGTATCATATAAATAAAATGTGCATATAGCAGTACTTAAGAGATATTAAAATCAGAGACAAAGCTGATTAAAGAGATAAATTTGAGTAAAGAGATAATAAAGAGGAAATAAATGAATACACCTCATTGAGTATGCAAACCAATGCATAAACATGTTGATAACCTATATGTATACATGTAGATAGTGATCAATCAGTGAATAACTTAGACTGAGTTGATGGCTTGCTCAATCCCCATGTATGGGTGGTTCAAGAACTCAATTCAGTTTTGAATCCATCATTTCCCACCCCTCTTGGTGGATCATGACCTATGAATAATTCGGATTGGACTGATGGTGTGTCCAACCCTCTTATGTAGGTGCATCAAAAATTCAAGTAGACCATGACTCCATCATTTCCTACCCATGTGTAGTAGATGCATCTAAAATGAAATTTGTGTAATGTAGCTAGAGATGTGTAACTGGAGATGTCAGTTATGTGGCCACTCAAGAATATAAGGTAGCTCTAGACCATTCAGGAATGCCAACCACTGCAGATGGAGTATGGCATGATTCTAATTTATAACTTAGAACATGGTGTTTTATGTATACAATATAGAGAATGATATAGAGTTTGTCATTCTATCTGATCAATTGGTGTATAAGTGAGCATGCAAAAATAATGTATCACACATATACCCCCAAATCTGGTATCTGAATATATGGATTCTTGATTGAGTTGTAGTAATATATATCTAAGTATTTAAACTAAAATAGGAATTATCATCCCACACATGATGCCTCTAATTTGATCAAATTGGTATGAATTTGAGCTAAACTAAGTGAAAAATGGTAATCTATAACTAAACTTGTGCAAACCTAGATTGTACCTACTATAGTTTTCTAGCCTATCTAAAAAAATTAAAACAGAGGCTACTGAACAGTAACTCCATATCTTGGACAATTACATCATGTGGTGCTAGGGTCCTAATTTGGGGGCTAATATCCAATTGTTTGGATTTTTGTGTTCTAGGTATGTGTGCTAAAATTGTACTCTAAGTGCATCAAGATAACCTGATCTCTATGAAAAACCCTTATGAGTGCCCCTTCTTTTGAGGGAAGTTGTTTTACCTATGTAATAATTGTCCTTAAAATAAAAATCTCTATAAAATATGTGTTAGTCAAAGCATATATGATATTTGTATAATAAACCAATAAAATGTGCATACATTGTAGACGTCTAATTCCTATCACTATCATTCTATAATTGTCAATCTAAGCAATATCCTACAATAATGCACAATTTGGGCCAAAATCATTAAAATACACTAAAATATTCAAACTTATCACGTATAGGTGCCAATTTAGGTTAATGTATCCTTGAATGGGGAAATGCATTTTATGTGATTATTATCTTTTTTTAAATCACTTTGATTCAACTTATGATCACGTAAAATGACACTCTAGACCACTAAATTCTTCTAATTCAATATCACGTCACATGCATGTGTTATTTTGGGTCCATAATACCCTAACTGGGGTATTGTTCCATATGCAACTAACACTTTCTTCTTATTATACTCGAGTAAATTATGACTCGGTAAAATGACATTTCTGACCAAGTTGATTAAACGTGCAATAGATTTACAAAGAATTGCAAAAAATTAATCAAAGTCACTTAAGCAAATTAAACTAAATCAAGAGCCTAAGTGAAAATTTCATGAAAGTTCTTGAATATCTATTTACTAGAAATTCATTTTTCAATTCTACATCATCCCATGACATTATCAATGGGATGGCATCCATAAACTATTAATGGCATAAATATTAGGATTAAGCCCTCCCATGCCTCATCAATGCCCCATTCTTCTAATTATTAATGGGCATATTTATGGCTTGTCACTCCAAAATGAATTAGTCCATGGCCACACATCTTGATCTCAAGATGGATGATCATGGTTGATTCTAAAAATTCTTAAAAATATATAAATAAGTGAACCAAGACCACCATTTTTAAGCTTCATTTATACAAACTTATTATGCAGAAATTGTTATATAAAATCTTCACCTATTCGCACAAATTGACCAATCTTGTGAGCCTAAGCTATTGGTGTACTAGGAAATAATGGAGGAGCATACTACTCTTTATTGATGTAGACTTGGAGCACCAAATCTAAAGAAAAACATGTTTTTTTATCCACTCTTGGAAGGAGGGATGTTATTTATAAGGTTTGGTGGTATTCCTTTCTTAAATCATATGATAGGGTGGATTAGCATTTTCTGGATTTGGTGTTGGGAAATTTTAGTTTCATAAACATATCAGGTTAATGATATATAGTTGTATTTCTTCTGCAATGTTCTTTATTATCATAAATGGATTTCTTGCTAGTTTTTTTGGGAGTGAAATAGGCATAAGACAGGGTGATCTTTTATCTCCTTTATTATTTATTATTATGGTTGAATCCTTGAGTAGGAACCTCTTGATTGCATCATAAATGGGATTTTAAAAGGTTTCAAACTAGCATCTAATATTCAGCCTTACCTTCATCAATAGTTTGTGGATGATATGATCATTTTAGCCATAGCCTCAGTGAGGGAAGCCAAGGAACTAAAATTTATTCTTGTTACATATGCTAAGTTTTCTAAGTAATTGGTCAACTTCACCAAGAGTTCTTTATTTTTCTTGAATACGTTGAAGCCAAGGCAACTCAAGATTACTAAAATTCTTAACTACCAAATCAAATAACTTCCCTCGAATTATCTAGCCATGCCTTTGTTTAAAGGTAAAATGAAGGAGGAATTTTGGAACCCTCTCATAGAGGGGTGTCAAAAAAAACTTGATGGATGGAAAGGTGATCTTCTCTTAGGTTTTAAAAGTAGTATTACTTAATGGTGTCCTATAGAGACTTCCTGTATATCTAATGTCCCTATTTAAGATGCCCAAGAAAATTCAAGAGAAAATTGATATAATTCAAATGCACTTTTTATGGATGGGGGTTGAAGATACGTTAAAATTTTACCTTATGGATTGGAAGAAGGCTAGCATTCCAAAATCTTGTGGAGGTTTGGGCATCAAAAATCTTTCCATCATGAATAAATCACTTGTCACTAAGTTATGTTGGAATTTTATAAAGGACTCTAATCAATGGACTAAGATGTTTAGTGCTAAATATCTACAAAATAGTGCCCCTCTGGATTTCTCGTATGAGGATAACTTTATCAAAGGTTCTTCCATATGGAATTTATTCTCCAAGAATAGAGACAATATTCTATAAGGCCATACATGGAAATTAGGTAATGGCATGAGTATTATATTTTAGAAATACCCTTGGATCCTGAAACACCCCCGAGAGGTTCTTGAACCTCGTCACTAAATAGGCTCCCATTTTTATATTATTCTTGGTGAGTGGGTGGTAGATTATTTCCAAGAATTTAATGGTAGAAAGTGTTGGAAACACCTAAGTATTGATATGATGGTGCTAACACAGCCACCATTATCTTAGATCTAAATTTCCTACTCAAAGGTATTCATATACCCAATTTGATAAGGGAGGATGAATTAGTCTAGGAGGATTCGTCAGATGGTATTTACCAAGTTAAATCAGGTTATTCACTTCTTCAACCCAATTTTATGGAGGTTAAACCAATGGCAAAAGTGTGGAATAAATTTCTAATTCTAAATATTAACATTTTCCTATGGTTGAGTGTTCAAAATAGGATCCTCACTATGGATAATCTTTAAAAAGGAGGGATTACCTTGGTGACTAGATGTGTCCTTTATGAGGGAGATGTTGAATCTATCTTCCACATATTCTTGAAATGTGCCTTTTCATTTGATAACTAGGGCATGTTGTATATGAAATTCCTTGTTAGTTGGGCTCACCCTTTTTCTCTGTTGGATGTGTGGCTTGTATAGAAGAGCCCTTCTACTCACCAAGAACATAAAGCTTTATGGAAAATTTCATTCCCTCATCTAATTTGGGGGTTATGAAAAGAATGTAACAAATGAATATTTAGGGATAAGAGAAATTCATGTCTCAAAGTTGCCAATTTTATATTTTAACTTATTTATGATAATTTCAAAAACATTAGTTGGGGGAAGAAGCAACATTTTTCCCCATCTAAGGAATGGTGTATCTCCCTGGATGATAGACCTATGGTGGATCATGAGATTATCCTTAGGCCAAATGTGAGATGGCATGTTCCCCATCCTAGTTGGATCAAGATTAACTTTGATGGCGCATCCAAAGTTAATACTATCATATCTAGGGGTGGAGGGGTGTTTTGAGACAATCAGGGGGTTTTTATAGCTGCATATGAAGGATGTATGGGTGTTCAATTGAGTCATGTTGCAAAATCCTTAGTAGCTTTATGGCATGTCCAAACAGCTCTTGATTTAGGATTTCAATTTATTATGTTTGAGGGGGATTCCCTCAACATAATAAATTGCATCAACAAGAACAATGTTGTTAGTTGGTTCATTGATCACATTATTGAGGAGATTCATCACTTGGTAGAGAGTTTTAAAAGTATTAACTTTTAGTACACCTATTGGGAAGGCAATATGCTTGCAGATTCTTTTTCCAATAGAAGAGTTGATGCTAGACAATTCAAAGTATGTAATGATATGGAAATCCTACATAATAATATTAATGTCATTTTAAATAAGGATAGAACTAATTATAATCATGTGGAGAATGATTAATATCATGAGGTAGATAATGGTACACATACTTTGTAATGATTGTGTTTTGAAAGAAGGCACGGGGTGCATTTTGGGCATTAATCATTAAAAGTACAACACTACCAAGTCTATATTGGATATTTTGAGACACATTGGGATTTATTTTCAAGTCATTCTGAGGTAGGGGAAAATCTATATTTTTAGTTTAAAGGTCTTTGTGGGTTTACAGTCTACTATGGGTAGAGATTTGAAAAGGCTAGAACATTTATCAACAGAAAACATCATGAACAAGTTAGAGGTTTGGGAAATCCTCTATACTAGGGGCATTACTAATTTCATTGACCATATTTATGGTATCGACAAGCATCTATCTAGGAAATTTGCTAAAAATTAGATAAATAGAGTGGTCTTAATCAGAAATATTTTGGTGTAAATTAGTAAGGATCTCATCGCTACAGTCACAGGCCTCAAAATTGAAGAGCAAAAATTTAGCAAGCTTACTAAGTATTTTGAGCATGAGAAGGAGAAATTTTTGGTGAACAATGAGTGTCTTATGCCATTTCAAGGGGGTTTCAAAAGAGAGGACCTTCCTTCTCCGTTCAATGAGGTTGTAAATCATTTGATAAGGTATGTGACTCTTAATGGTCATTGCAAGGTTATATATTTCTATCATTTTCCATTTTTAAATTACCTTTGACACAATATTCCCATTAGTATTCCATTATACATCCTTTATTTTATGGAATAATTGATTTTGGAAGTAAAGCAAGGTAAGAAAATTAAGGAGCCACTTCATCAAGTAGTTATTTTCCTTATTTACAAATATTTTTAGGCTCTTCATCCAGAGCCTTGGGGTATGGTTGATGAAAATAGACCACAGCAAGCTCCTCCATCCTGGCATGTATCAACTCAAGTTTGAATGGAGGTTTAGAGTTCTTAATAGACTCCAGCAATTAGGCATTCTTCTAGATTTATTTGTAGTAACATTGAGTCCAAACCCAAACAACAATCTAAGGATTCTCCTTCTAAAATGCACACAGAGAAGCCTTTTCAATATGATAATATTTCTATGGTAGACCTTGATGAGCCCTATGTTAACCAAGATAATCATAACCCTATTATTGATATGTCTTCTCTTGAGAACAATAGGATTTTGAATAGGGGTTCTGGTAGTAGAGCTGTGGAGATTAGGCATGAAGACAAGGATGGGGAGCCTCCCTCCAGTAATCATAACATTATAGATCCTAAAAACATGGCCGAGTATGTCAAAAATTAGAGTAAGCTAGAATGTTTATAATATGAATTCAATCTTCACAAAGTGTTTTGTAGATGGTTTATGAAAGACCATACCTAGCTAAATCAAGATGTCAACAAGTTCAATCAAATGGATGGTCTCTTTTGTACCAAAGAAAAGGAGGTTGAGCTTTTCTCCCTTATTGAATCCCTCAATGATCAAGTTAATACCCTAGAGAGGGAGAACAAAGACCTCAAAAATAAGTTTAACACCCTTGTTAATTTTAGTAAGGTTACTATTAACAATGTTATGCACAGCATGGAAGCCTTATCCATATGTTTCAATAAGGGTGTTACTTTTGAAGAAATCATACCTAATAAGAAACTCAAAGGCATCATCATTGGCAGTGAGGAAGAGAACATCAACAGGATCATTGATAGAAACCTTAAGAGCATGACCAAAGATTGGAGCAAAGCTTATGAAAACTATAAAATATTCAATAGGTGAGTATTTCATGCCTAGTTTGGGTTGTGTGAGTGTTGTTGTTTTGTTATGTCTCTATTATCTTTTTATTGTTTCTATTATTCTAGATTCCTTTTGTTGTTTTGAAAGCTGGGCTTTCTTATGGCTTGTGGTTTTCCACAAGTGTGATACTATTTTACGGGTAGGGTCCCTTTAAAACCCATTTTTACCTTTAATAAAAACACCTCTTGAGGGATTAAGCTTGATGTTTTAGTTTCAATATGATTTTTTATAGATGTTTTCTTGACTAATGATTAGACTAATGTATCTCATAATCTTACTCTATATTTTGGCACGTTCAGTGGGACTCGCACCTCACACAAGTATTTATACCTTCTAATTTTTCATTCAAACCCTCTTTGGAGGTTGTTTTGCACTTCTGTTTCTCTCATTCTATGTTTCTATGGCTTCTAATAAAAATGGCAAATTTAACCTATAAAATGGCAAACTCACTATGGAAATCTATAGAATCAACCTAAATATTGATGAGAACACCTTGAGGAATGGTGAAATCACATCCATTAATAGTGAAATCATATTATCTACTCTTTGTTTGCTTGTGTGTCTAGCATAAATGGTAGGATCGCACTTCCAATTGATGGGATCATAATGTGGATCGGTAGGATCACACTATGGATCAATGGGATCACATTGTGGATTGGTGGGATCACATTGTGGAATGGTGAGATCATCCTAAACTATAAACTGATAGGTAACTATTTTTTCTTTTCTCTTTATCATTTTTATCACTTTGACAAAAATGCCCTGCTAATCAATGAGATCACCTTATAATTGATGGGATCACAAAATAGTGTTTTCTCTATCTATGTCTTTCAGTAGAATCAAACTTTGGAATGGTGGGAAATTAATGCATAATGGCAAGATCATTTTGTGGAATAGTGAGATGGACCTACACATAAAAACAAAGACCTTGAATAGTAAGTAACAAGTTTTTATAACAATTTCACACCCTAGTTTAGACTTTTAACACCTTGTTTACAAGATTTTAAGTCACTTAGTCTCCATTTTAAAATAAATCAAAGGCAAAATTCATTACATACTTAAATTTTGGTGCTCTAAAATAAACACAAACCTTCACTAAATACTCATAAGAGTTCCATTTTTATGCTTGTTTATTGAAGAGTTTTTTAGCAAGATGAGTGACGCATGTATGCTCTCCCCCATCCATTTTAGGGAACTCAAGTGACCAAAAATGCTCAATATTTGATTTTTATTACCTTTTCCAAAGGTGTGGAAAGAAATTTTCTAAGGCCCTCCCCAAAATCCATATGATTTGGGTGACCCTAAAATAACCCTAAAGTCTTTTCACTTGTCTTTATTTCATGCACTTTGACTTGTGAGCAGGAGTTTATTGCCTCTTCACATGTTCTCTAGGGAAGTGTTGACCCAAGAATTCATCTTTCATCATTGTTTCAACCCCACTCCATATTGGGGTATATAAATTGAGGGTGACCCAGTGGGATGCTTGTTTTGAGCTATTAAAATAAACAATGTTAGTGGTACTCAGCCTTAGACCATAAGGGTAACTCGAACATCGCACTACACTAATCAATTGATGGATGTAATGGTTATAAAAAAGACAAGACATTTTCACAACAAGTTATTTGATGTAGATTCAAATGACATGATTGCATCTCTAGTTTTAGTCACACTTGGGACCATTTAGATGCACAAAAATTTAGTTTTAGATAAACCCCACTTAGTATGGACATATTGTTGATGCAAGGCAAGTAGCCTGAAGTTACATGTTATTTTACAAACTTTTGAGAGAAGAGGGGGTGTAAAAACCCTAATTTTCATGCCCTTTTAATTTGTGTATTAATAATTTAAAAATTCTATCAAGAGCATGTATATAGATGGAATTCAATAGTATGATGCAACATTGTCAGTTCTAAGATTTAGGACGTTATATTTAGATGTTTTTTTCATTTTATCCTTTACTTGCATAGTCTTTTTAACTCAAACCATTTGTGTGAAATCAAAAAAATATGTCAAGAAACCAAACACTCTTTATACACAATATCATTTGAACAAAGAGGCGTTACACTAGTCAAATCCAAATCACTTTTTACCTTGTTCAAATATTCATTCAAAACATTGTGTTTGTATTTTTTGAATAACGTTTTTATGATGTCCATTTGATTTTAGACCTCTTATCCACTTTGCAAAATCTCAAAGTCCTTCATTTTTGTCTAAATTTAAAATCTTGTCTTTCTAATTTCTAATCCAAGGTGTCATTGGTTTACCTTTTGCACTTGGTTTGAGTAAACTTGGGTACAATTTCCCTTTTGGATTGAAGGCCATTACCTAGACTCATCCTCATTTTATTCTCATTATAGACTTATATTATCTTGCATTCACTCACACTCTAATTTCTTGGACCATTCTACATCCTTTTTCCATGTGGCATCATTGTGCTACCTATTTAGTTTTGGCTTTATAATTAGGTGTTCTTGTGTTAATTCACATTTTGAGCTTCTTAGTTTGCATTTTTATCTTCTTGATCAAAAAGGCCATCTTCTAGTTTCTCTATTTGTGACTCACCATAGTTATATCTATCTTTTTTTATGGTATGGATGTACTTTTGACCTAAATTTATTATGTTATCCTACACTTTAGGTTCCAAAATTGTGTTACCTTCTTCAAATATGATGATTTTGACCCACCAAAGTTGAGTAAATTTGTAACCACTTCTAATTATGTGGTGTTATGCCACTTCTTTTTATAATCTTGTCTTACCTTGTCTTTTTTTTGAATAAATACAAGCACCCTTTATAAAATATTTTTGAACCACATTTCACATCTTAGCAAATGTATAAAAAACTATCTTTGATCATGACACAAAAGTATACTCGTAGTGGGGTCTCTTATGGCCCTAGTTACGAGGAAGAGAATTATTATGATGGACAAGAGAACTTTGTTGTGTTAAAATATATCCCAAAAATTCTAGGGTTTGAAGATGAATATTATGAGCATTAACCCTTAGAATACAAAGATGAGTCTCTTTTAAGGTTGTTAGAGTTAGGCACTAAGTCGCCACCAAATTTCCCAATAGAATAATTACACACACTTGTTAGGGTAGAAGATCAACAACAAGAGCAATCTCTCACCCATATCATAAAATCCAATATTATTTATTCTAGCAAAGGAAAAGAAACACTTATAGATTCTAATCTTAACAATCAGGATCTTGCTACCAAGATCAAGAAAATTAGTCAACGATATGCAGATCAGCTTATTATAAACTTATCAAACTCTTTGGTCATAACTTCAATCAATAATAATTCTTTTAAAGAGAAATAAAATATGATGGATAAAGCACATCATTCCTAGTTGAGCATATATCTACAATAAACCCTGGAATTTCCTTTAAACAAAATAAAACTAGAGATGCTTCGCAACATGTTTCACTTGATATGGAGTATACATTCTTCAATCACCATGAGACTCTTGTCCCTTCACAAAACTAAGGGATGAAAAAATTAATGCATATTGGGGGTATTGTGCAAAACACTTTAGTTAGTTCCTCCCAACTATCATGTCCTTTGGTAAACTAAATGCAAACTCCTCAAAACTAGTATATGTATAGCTCACAATGGCAGATTCGAGGAAATGTTCATCAACCACCTAGGAATCAAAGGTTGACCTACTCAAATCAAGGAGTGAACAAAAACAAAATATTTGATCTTATGGTTTATATCCCTAACAAAAATAAGAAATAGGGGCACATACCACCCCACCAAGATTATATTCCACCCACAAATGCACCAAACATGTAGGAATGGAATTCAATGAAAGGAATAGTATCAAGACTAGAGATGAGAAACTGAGTAAAGAAATATAAGTTTGACAAGATATGTCTATATCCATTTGACCTAAGTATTCTTGAATTCCCCTTTCCACCTCATTTCAAGGTACCCAACTTTGTTAAATACAAAGGGAAGGGTGACCCTTAGAGCATATCCAAGCATTTTTTGTACTATGCCAAGAGGTAGCCTATAGAATTATTTATTTACTTTGCTTATTTCCATGTAGTTTGGTTAGACAAGCTTTAGATTGGATTATAAAATTACCTAAGGGATTAGTGGTAGATTGGAATGATTTATCTAAAAAAATTGTCAACCATTTATCTTATAATATTGAGCATGAGTTAACAGTGGTTGACTTATGCAAATCAAAACAACGGGATGGAGAAAGCTTTGCAACATACCTGGAGTAATGGAGAGCATTAGCTGGATGCTTTCAACACAACTTTCTAGATAAAAGTTTGGTTGATATGTTTACACAAAATATACATCCTAAGGTAGTTCATAATTTATGACTCACTTATGCCAACACATTCAAGGAGATCATTAGAAGGCACTCATTACTAAGGACCTTGTAAAGATTTATTCACAAGTTCAAACATCTAATCAGACCCAACCACCTATTCAATCTATTATTGCAAAAAAACCTAAAGGGTTTAATAAAGATAAGAACATTATGGAAAATAGAGTGGCAAAATCTAGACACGTGCAAAAAGTGCAGGCTTCAATGGCTCCAAATGTGCATGTAGCCCTACCTAATCCATCGAATACTTTAAAAATATCCCCTCCATGAAGGTCATTCAATAAATATAGGGTATTACACAAGATGGGAGAGTCTATTGAGGCCATGTTTCAAAAGCTGGTGATGACCAATCTAATTGTGTGGCCTATACCAAGGCCATTCCCTAAAGACAACCCAAGCCCAATTGGGATCGATAAGATGAGTTTTTTAATTTCCATCATGTTATTAGCCATGTTGTTTACTGATATGTTTAATTGAGACATCTCATTGATGACTTAATCAAAAGTGGTGAAATTGAAATAAAAAACATGGCACAAAACACCAATTAGAACATGGGAATTTACAAGGACCCATTTCTTAAACACAATCATTAGCCACCAAATAATAATCAGAATCAAGATTAGAGCCAATGTTAACAAGCATAAGGCCAAAATTATAATCAGCATGATCATAATCAGGATCATAATACCCATGCCAATAATCTAGGTTACAAAAACATGCCATATGATTATAATAGTATTATGGGACGTATTTATACAAATCATGTTACCATTATCACAATCAAATATCATTAACTATCCAACTCTTCTCAAATTACTAGACCCCCCATTGTAGGATCAACACCCTCTTCCTCAAATAATGCCACATCTAGTTTAGGCAAGTTCATTGCACCTCAATTTTTGTGGGTAACTATTTCTAGGCCATCACCGGCTTCTAATTATAATGACTCCTTACCAACTCAAAATTGTGTAAACATAGCTAGATACTTGTGATTCACCATCCAAGGCCCTTTGCATTTTTCCTTTAATTATCATGGATCCTTGCCGACTCTAGATTGTGCAATTGCAACTAGACACTCACAAGACACCCTCCAGGGCCCTTTGCCTTCTTCCAACACTAGACCAAAACTAAACACTATTCTTTGGATCCAAAACTAAACACTATACTGACTACGGCCAAACCCTCTCATTCTTCCATCAAAAAGCATTATAGTATCTCAGACCAAGTAAAACTCTTGTGCAAATTTCTATCATATACCTTTTGCATACATCAAAAGTCCATCAAACTATTTTAAATGACTTCCTTCAATAGTCAACTATTCCTTAGGACATTAACCCTAAACAATTTCTGACACTTTTATGGCATTTATATCTTTTGTAACAAACTACATTTGATCAAATAGATATGTCTACTCTTGGCCCTAGCCATAACAACCCCTTATACATTGAGGTCATTATAGAAAATCATAAAATGAAGCAGGTTCTTATAGATAATGCTTTAGGGTTGAACACAGTGTCACTTAATTTAATATAATTATTAGGTTATACTGTTAAGGACATCCATCTTGAGACAATCATGATCAAGTTATATGACAATGCTAAATGGGAATCTTCTACAACTATTTATTTGCCAATCATTATTGGGTTTGTATCCCATTATGCTTTGTGTCATGTCATGGACATTGAATTTCCATATAATATACTTCTTGGTCATCTTTGGATCCATGAAGTATAGGTTATCATGTCCACCTTACACCAGTGCCTCAAGTTCCCCCATGCTAGAAGTGAAGTTACCATTCATGTTGATTTGCAGCCATACCAATATTTCAAACACCTAGAAGTTGAATTTTTCAATTATAAATATTTCCCTGGTTCTAAATTTATAGTGAATAAGAATAAATAAATAGTTTTTCAACCACCTAAGTCCAATTATATCAACTCAAGTGATCTTTCTTCCACTTCGGTTGATCCATTCCCTACAACACTTGCACAACAGGTCATTATCGAGGACATGGGCATTTCCACGTGCCATTTGAAATATTCCTTTCACATTGTTAAGTTTCCCAAGTATCCTATGTATTTTAGGAAACCCAAGCCTTTTCAAATCCCTTGTAGGCCCAACATGATTTGACAAAATAAGAAAGACACATAGAAACCACCAATGGTATTTGTACTAGCAACTTCACCAAATCAAGATCAAGAAGCTTTTATTGAAGGAGACTAATTATATTCTGATGGCCTTGTTAATTTTTTTCAAAATCATAAGTACCATATCCCTGATCATATTATGGATAACTTGGCTTCTATAGGTAAAGGCCTAGGGCCACGAGAGTAAGGAATCCCAAAACCATTATCAACTGGTAAGTCTAATATGAGCCAAGGTCTCAAATTTGTACCACCTAGGGGTGACCTCATGTATTTTGATAGTGATTCTTCAAAATCTATTAGTAATGAGACTCTCAGTAGTGACATATCATCCCATTATAGCATTTATGATGAGCTTACTAGCACTGCCCTATTTGACTCTAACTCTATTATGAGACAATCACATCCCATTATCCCCTTTGCCTTTGCCATCTTGACCTCATTGATTGGGACCATAAAAATTATGTTATACCCCTAGATAAATTTTAGAATGAGGAATATATTGTTGAGGACATGGGCCTCAAAAATGGGTTGCCAATTGGCAATCACAAGCAAGGCTTTGACTTCTCTTTAATCTTTGCCACCTACTTTGGAGAGTAGGAAAACTTTCTTAGTCACACAAAAGATAAAACATCGATATCTTCAGGTGAAAACCACTTTGAGGTGCTCATTGATCAGGTAAAAAGTAAATAAAAAGATAATCCCTTGAGTGAAAACTTGTTTTAGGCATTCTTGGATGGGAAAGTTTGCTCATCTCTAAAGGAAGTGCAGTGTCCATTAAGTCCTAGCTCTATAGCCAATGTCGGTATCACATCTGAACAAAATAAATTCTTTAAGCATCTTACTCTAGATTTTCCTGAGGCATTTACCAATTGGTCATTACTTGAACTAGCAGACTCATATTCATCCCGTTATCTAGATCTTTGGTAAGAACAACTAGAATTTGAAGTAGAAAAAGAGGATCAGGATCAAACATTACCCACTATTTTAGAGGATGATTATATGCACCTTGTATAAAATCCCACTGAATTGAACCTTAGAACCTATGAAGATCCCAAAAAAAATTATCTTAGGTCATCCCTCACCAATGAAGAGCGTGACTACATTGTCACCATTCTAAGGGATTTTTTTGATATCTTTGCATCGGCTTATTCTGACATGTCAGGTCTAGACCCTGATTTGGTTGTGCATCATCATGTTGTACATCTAGATGCTAAGCCAATCAAGCAAAAATTGAGAAACATGCATCCACACATCACTCTTTTAGGAAAAATAGAGCTCAAAAAACTATTGGGAGATGGATTTATTTGACCATTGGACTATTATGCATGGATGTCAAATATAGTCCCAGTAACCAAAAATCCATAGGGTATATGTATTTGTATTGATTTTTGAGATATCAATAAGGCATGTCCCAAATATGATTTTCCTCTACCCAACATCAACATGATTATCAACTTTATTACTGGGTATGAGATGTTACCCCTCATGGATGGATTCTCATGATACAATCAAATCAAGATAGCTCAAGAGGACCAGCATAAAATTTCATTTCCCATACCGTGGGGGACATTCTATTACCAATTCATGCCTTTTATCTTGAAGAACACTGGTGATACCTATCAACATGCTATGACTGTCATTTTCCATGAATGATGCATGATATTGTTGAGAACTATGTTGATGACATCCTAGTAAAATCAAGAACATGTGTTAGGCATCTTAATGTTTTACAAAGAATCTTTGAGAGACTTCACGAGTACAAGGTTCGTATGAATCCTAAGAAGTGTGTATTTAGCATCACTTAGGTAAAGTTGTTAGGATTCATTGTGTCATAAAGAGGGACTGAAGTAGATCCTACTAAGGTCAAGGCCATTATGGAAATGCCTCCACATTCTAATCTCAAATAGCTTCGTAGCCTACAAGGAAAGATTCAATATATTTTTAGGTTAATTTCACAACTAGAAGATAAGTGTCATCCTTTCACACACCTTTTGAAGAAATGGGTCACTTTTTAATGGGATGTTGAATGTTAAATAGCATTTTCAAAGCTCACAACATACTTGGCCAACCTATCAATTTTAAGACCACCAACATCTAGACAGCCATTAATTCTTTATATATCAACCATGGAACATGCATTAGGGGCATTCTTGGCCTAACATGTTGAACAAAGTAAGGAACATTCAGTTTACTATTTGATTCACATACTTGTGGCTTGTGAACATAATTGTACACCTATGGAGGAGGCTTGTTTAGTAATGGTGTTCACATCCCAAAAATAGCAACACTATATGCTGAATAATAAAACCATTGTTATTGCTAAAATGGACCCTCTTAAATATTTATTATCCAAAGTAACTCTTATAGGTTGTATGGCTAAATGGGTCATGATTTTGAGAAAAATTGATGTTGAATATAAGAACCAAAAGGTTATCAAAGGGAAGGTCATTGAATATCAACTTGCAAAAGGTATTATTATAGATACTCAACCACTCACATTTGATTTTCCATATGATTCTATTATGACAATAGAAGAAGTGTTGCATGAACCTGCACAATGGAAATTATACTTTGATGGATCCTTCACATCCCATGGATCTGGGTTCAGAATTTTGTTGATTACACTGTAGGGGGATATAATCCCCAAATATTTTCATATTAACTTTCATTGTACCAACAATATGGTTGATTATGAAGCTCTTATTATAGGATTTCATCTTGCATACAGTGGGATATCTAGTGATTAATGGTTTATGGGGATTCTCAAGTGATTATTAATCAAACCACAAATCACTATATACTCAAGATGAAAATATTGTACCTTACAAGCACATTGTGGATAATCTCAAGTATTAATTCAAATACCTATAATTTGAACAGGTATCATAGGCCAATAATATAACAATCAATGCAATGGCAATAATTGGGTCCATGATACAAATTGTTAGCAGTTTTAAAGAGTGTCAATTCCTTATTAAAAATATTCTACATCCTGCTCATGTATTTCCATATTCAAAGAGGATATGCACCATTGTTATTCCTAATCCCTCATCCAAACTACATTGGTTCCAAGACATTTATAACTATTTCCATGACCAAGTCTTTCCTCCTGACCTTTCACATAATCACCAGAAACTCTTCTTCATCACATATCCCTTTATACCCTTCTTAAAAACATGATTTATCATAAAATATATGATGGAACACTTATTAATTATTTATCTTTGAGATAATCCAAGTTATCACTTACAAAAATTCATAAAAGAATGTGTGGGGCCCACACCAATAGTGTAGTCTTAGCAAAGAAACTTCTCAGAACAAGATACTATTGGCCCAAAATGGAAAAAGATGATTTTAATCATGTTAAGAAGTTCATTGCTTACCAACATCATGGTAATTTTATATACGTACCTTCCTTGCCACTCTAACCGATCACTACACCATGGTCATTCTCTACATAGGGCCTCGATCTCATCGATAAAATTAACCCAACTTCTTTTGATGGCCACAAGCAAATTATCATTGCTACTGAGATTTTACTAAGTGGATTGAGGTCATTCCTCTCACTTACATCACTGGTAAGTATATTACCAAGTTTATCCATTACCATATCATCTATCGATATGGTATCCCAACCCGTATTATATCCAATAATGGCGGATCATTTGTAAACTGAGATGTTAAAGCTTTTTGTACCATGTTCAAAATCAAGCATAAGAGATCCACACCATATAACTCATAAGGAAATGGTTAATATAATTCATTTAAAAAAACCATTTTCATAATCCTAAAGAAGATTTTCAATGATGCTAGGTGTAATTGGCACTTAAAAAAAATTGTACCCTCTGGGCTTATCACACTAGTCATCGAACCCCCATGGGAGCCACTTCATACTCTCTTATTTATGGTATAGAAACTATTATCCTAATTGAGATCAAGATGCATTCACTACATGTATCCTTGGATAACATTGAGGATGATGAAGAATATAGAGTTAACAGGTTGTAAAAACTTGAACTCCTTGATGGCAAGTGTTTAGCTATCCTAGAAAACTTACAAGCATATCAAAATAGATTGTGTAGAAGCTATAACAAGTCCATTCTCCCTCAAGAGTTTGAAGTTGGTCACTTGGTATTGAAAGAGAATCAAAATAACACTAATGTTGAATGAAATAAGAAGGGTAATTTTTAACCCAATTGATTAGGTTCGTATGCAATCACAGCAAATTATGGATTGATGGCATACCAATTGACTACTCAAAATGGCAAAGATATCCCAGAACCCATGAATATTATACATCTCAAGAAGTTCTATGCTTGAGAGCCTTTTTAACCATTGTCTAAAAGAGCCCTTACTTGGGGAAAACTTATACTAAAGTCATTTATTCCACCATTATATTCTAAACTGTCCTATTTTGGACCATTTTTATTTTGTATTGTTTTATCCTAGACCTTTGTCTTAACCTAGACTATTCTACCTTGAAAAATATTCTTTTACTACCCTAGACTATTGTAACCCTGGATTGTTGTCATTTGGATCATTTATATTCCATTGAACTCATTTTCCTTCCACTCTGTCCTGTTGTAACCTGTTCCATTATATCCCATAACCACATTTATGATCTTGATTATGATTCTTAGGCATTATGGACACACTCAACACCCATTCTAAAAAATAGTTTAGCCTGAACAATTTTTCATAGCTTCTTTTTAAAGATAAGTGTACATGGATATGTTAGCACATGGTTTTTGTCTATTGAAAGGTTCTTCAAATTTATTCAACACTACATACTATTCTATTATCATTTTGCTGTTGTTTGGTAGGAATTGTTGCCTTGACAGGATCACAAGTACCGTTGTAGTCAATTTAGTTATTTCCTTGCCTGTGGATGTGCAACTCCTTAACTAAGAGGTTTTTCGTACCATTATTTATATTCATGGTCCCCATTATAGTCGGTTTAGCTATTGTTTGAACTCTTACCTGTGGAAGTGCATCTCCTCGGTTAGGTAGTTCCATGTACCTTTTATTAATATTTTTTTTCTATTGATTATCCGAAAAATAGAAAAACATTAAAAACTAATATGATAAAAGAACAAAAACATTGCCTTGAACCTTTGTTTATTCTGATCCTAAGCACTCTCATTATTTTGTGATCAACTTGAACCACGCTCTCATCATTTTCCAAGTTGGACCAATTAGTCTCTTGTAATTATCAATTGAGTTGAGACACTTAGAAACTCCTAAACATTTGTAAATGTTCTTAAAAACACTAAATAGCACAAAATCATGAAAATTGGCCTATGATTTCCATGAGAGATATAACACCATTAAAAATTTTGGGTGGGGTATCTTAGGTTAGCTTGGCCACATTCACACTTTCTTTTTTTTATTTTTTGACCATTTTTTGCCTTAAAGATCCTAAGAACCCTGGCTATTTCATAAGTAACCATTTGTCATTTAGTTTCCTCATCCTTCTTAGCCTTAAGCTTTATGCTTTCATCATTTTGTAAGTTTCTATTGTGCGCAATGTGTATTTACCTTAGATATGTTAATGCCCACTTGGATTTATTTATGCTCTCACCATTTTGTAAGTAAATTCTTTCCCACACTCACATTATTTTATGACTAAACTTCTCCCACACTCTCACAATTTTGCGAGATCCTTGTGTGCATTGATTCGTTTAAAACATAATACATTATTGCACCCTTGGCTTTTCTCACGTTCTCATTGTTTTACGAGCCTTTTCTATTTCTCAACCTTAGATGCAATAGGCCCTCAAAATTCCCAATTCATTTCCTCTACACCTACTCATCTTTTGACTTTTGGTGTGGTTTTAACCTAAAACCATACTCTCTTTTTCTCACTCACTCATCATTTTACAAGCCCATTTCCTTATTCCTCTACAATACAATCATGTTTTCTTAATCATCATTTTTTTCTATCCCATATCTTGGGAGAACTACATTTGGCCTAAATAACATGTTAGATATTACATCCATGGAGCTATGTAAGTAGCATCCACTTGTCTTGTGCATCTGGAGTCAACTCGGCCACCCCTTCCTTTTCTTCTCTCTTCCCCCATTGTGTTTGGTGTTGTTTCCCTATCACTTGGGGGTAACTTTGTATCCATTATTCTTGTCTCATTATACTAGTCTCGTTATTTCTTAGCTTAGGGGTCACCCTATCATAGATCATAATTCCTCTATTACCCATGCACAAATAATGTATTTTATGTTTGCACTAACATTGTGATTAACCATTATTTATGTGTGTTTATTTGATTTTTATTGTGTTGCCCATTTATTTTTATTGTCATATTATTATTTTGTATGTATTTTTATTGTTGTTTTATTGTGCTTTGTTATCTCTCCTTTTATTTTTGTTGGTGTTTTATTGTTCATTCATTAGTTTATATTTATATTGTGTTGTGTTTTTATTTTGTTTATTGGTGTTTTATTGTGTTTTCATTGTTGTTTTGTTGAGTTGTTGTTTTCTCTATTGTTATTTTGTTATTTATTCATTTTTATTGGTATTTTGTTATTTGTTTCTTGGTGTTTTGTTGTGCTTCCTCTTTAGTCTTTTATTTTACTATTTTGTCTTGTTTATTAAATTATTTTTTTGTGGTCTTTGAATACAGATTGTAAATATTTTGAGTCTAGGATTAACTTGCACTTGACTTGTTTACATTTGTATTTAGATTATTATTATTTGTTTATTTTTCAAGTACACATTTTTAATACACGTGGATCTTGATTACTCATATCTTGATTTCACGTTGTTTCCTAATTTGTTCTTACTTTGATTTTATACATTCTTGTTCCTACTTAAATCTTGATTTTAAGTTAGGTTACATTTTTGTATTGTTGTTTTTCTCTTTATTTTTTTTTTGTTTTTTGTTTAAACATAAATAGTTGTAACTTTGGTTTTGGTAATTTTTATCATTATCCTTAGTTATAAGTATTCATATTTGAACTAGTCAAAGTACAAACAGAAATATAACATTATTATAAGTTACTCATACTTATGATGCATAATTTCAATTTTCTATAGTAAACACCAAGTGCTCCAAATCCAAAAGTCAATATGGCACCAAAAATCATTTCTGAACACAACATACCCAATACATAACACAATATATATCCTTGGCCAATTTTGGAAACAAAGACTCTATGTCAAATGTGCATCTCTTGACATGCATTATGAGTCTAATTGACTATTCTTATGATTAGTTTAGGACGTGCATCTCCTAAATTATCCTCTATCATCTAGTCATACATGAAATAAAACTATAAAAAATACATCAACATCCATATGCTAATTAAGGACGTGCATCTCCTAAAACTAACCTATCCAAACATATCATAACAAGATCAATATATATGTAAACATCATGTGACAATAAAAGAATATTAAGAGTCCATGTATAAGTAGAAATAAGCCAAAAATGAGTGTCATATATATATTATCTCAAAATCATGTTGTATACATCACAAGAATATCTATACATCTCAGAACATAAAAAAGGAGAGCTACAAAATAGGCTCTAATCATGGTCATCCCTAGGGGGGCTCTACTGAAAGCTCTGAGCCATCCCTGGCATTGGCATTATTTGTGGACATGGTGGTGGAGGCCCATGACTACCCGTTGTGTTACTTGTTATGTCATTGATCGCTTTGACTCAGTCTCATGTCTAGACCTATAGGTATGGCTCATCTGATGTGATCTTGTAAACTCCATATAAGAAGCCACTCTTCTCTCTATAGGGACTGTCATCTCATATGCCCACCTTCAATATTTTATCTCATCCTTGGCACATAGGACATCATCTTTCGTATACAAAGCATCATCTTTGGTTGTAATCACGTCGGCCAAGGCTCTAGATGCTCTTAAACCTATTTTTTTCCTAGCTCATTGAGCCTCATTTCACTCCTTTATGAGGCTCTCCACTTGAGATATTAGTCTTTCCCTATCCACTCAATATCTATCTCACTCCCCTAACACTGTTAGTAGCTCCATATCTTGTGTTGTTAACTAGGCCTAAACCCCTATCAACTGTACCATCTATCCTCTCAGAGTAGAAATCTCTACATCTCTAGTTGTAATAAGACCATGTCTCCTAGTGGTCTCTCCTTGAGCAATCACCAATTATGCTTGCAACCCAGCCGTAGTTCTCCATAATCCTACAATATCTAAGAGGCACGTAGTAATCTCCCTCTAGAGTCTGTCTATCAAAGCATGGTCCTATGTGGACCTCCCTATGCCATAGGGCCCTGCCCCTCCTGAACCTATCCCTATACCTATGTCAGAAGTCTTTGCCTCTCTTGTACTTATCTCATGGCCCCCATCACCACTTGGGGAATCCCCCATAACCACATCTTTCTCACCTAGCTTGACCATCTCTATATCATCTCCTAGACCTTGTGTCTTTGACTACATTACCTATAATGGTATAGCATATGAGATCATTGGTTAAACAGGCACATGACCCTGTCACTATGTTGGGACCCATCCTCGATCTTTCCTCATCTTGAACCACCATCAATCAGAGTGATCTCACCCCAATCCACCATGTAGCAAAGCATCAGTCACCTTACATCTAAAACCCCTTTGACATAATCCCATAATATATGGACCACCTTGGCATAGTCAACAATAGCCTCAACCCTATGCACTAGTGGCCCTCAATCCCTAATCTCCCTGGTCATATGAGCAAAGTAGTGTGGACCCTCTGTGACATCCTATTACATGTCTCACTATTGCTAGACTTGATCCAACTTGTACCTCTTCACTACATAGTCATGGTGACCTATGATGTAACATGGAGTGATCATATACCCAATCATGAACAATTCATCCACCCATATCCACTGTGTCCCTAAGTAGGGGTGTCAAGTAAGTTTTCATCCTCTATCTCATATATGGATCATCGATAATAAGGCAAGTCCCCCAAGTGTCCCTGCATACCTAGTCCTATAAGTTACCATCCCCAATCTAAGGAATTATGTGGTCACTTATGGTATCTTGGCCCCACTAGCCATGCAATGGCTATGTGCTCCCATGCCCATACCTACAACAGTGTGTTGTGCAATATGTTGCACCCTCCCTGATATGTCATCATGTGTAGATCCTTGTACAGGTGAGTTAGGATAACTAGTACCCAAGCAAAACGTGTAAGTTAATCAAACATCTCTTACACCACACCAATCAAACCCAGTGGGAAGAACCATCTACTCTTATTCAAAATTAGATAGTCGCTAAAAAGAGCTATCAAAACTACAACCTCTAGGGAAATTGTCCCCTATCCTACTCCATCCTCTAGGGGTCAAGCCAAATCCTGTAGTGTATTTATATCTATACAACCATCCATAGTCTCTAGGTCCACTACCCCAAATAGGTCATCTAATATAGACCATCATCCAGTTGACATCCAAGTGATCCTTGTTCCTCACATCAATACCTGTAATTTATGGTGCACATCCTCCAATGTCACTTTAGACTCCCCAATCAACATATGAAATGTAGAGGTCTCTAAGTGCCACCACTCTATGAGTGATGATAAGTAAACCCTATTTATCTAAATCACTAGCAATCATGCCAGGTGATATAAGTCTACTACCACCAGGATGCCCATGAGGTCATCTATCATGAACCCCTATCACCATAAAACTTAGGAGTGTCACTCCCATGATGTGATAACTCCAACTCACTCCTGCAAATCAAAAATAGTGCATCAGATCAATTATATTGCCTATCATTCACATAATTCATCTAACTTAGAGGCCTCGACTAATCATTTATAGGTCTCTCTCTCTCCTCTAATTTTGGGTCTGGATTAATCTCTTATGGGTTTCATTATATCGTCTTCTGACATTCTTGTTGTTGTTTTGGTGATCCCATCATTTAGTAGGTCATTCTTGTTACTTTACAAGGTGATCTTGCTAAAGGAAACAAATTGACCATTTATCAAGTCATTCCCTCCAAATGATAGGGTTATCTCATTGTTCTTTGTGAATTCACCATTTAAAAGGGTGATTTCCACCCAAAAAAGCAAAATCATCGATGTCATGATGAACTCACCATTTTAAACCATGATCTCATCTAAAGGTTAGTGAAATCATTGATCTCATGTTAATTCTGTGCTTTTAGCGATCAAACTCACCATTCTTCAAATTGGGAAAATCATGGGATCACCCAACTACCTACTTCATATACCTAATAAATGCAATAAATGATAAAATTAAATACAAAACAGGTACTTTCTAATGATCTACTCCTCAGTGGCCACTAATACTCTGTCACATGCTCTCCAAGGTGATGGTGATGTTGGATGTTGGCTATTCTTCTTAGTTCTCTCACATGAAAATCTCATATCTCTAAATTTACTATAGCTAGGGGTGCAAATGAATTATTTTTACACTCAGGGGTCAAAATATAGTAATTTTTTCAAATTTTTTACCACTAGGCCTATATTTGAACCATTTTATCTCTTTGGGACTACTATTTTATCCCCTATTATTGTTAGGTTGTGGAGCTAAAAGCTTCACTGATGCAGACATGGAGGAGGTTGCTGAAGTGTCACAGACACCGGCATCGGTCAGGCCAACCGACGTCGACAGGTTTAGACAGGAAGACCAACCGACGTCGGTCAGGGATCAGTCGGCGTCGGTCACCTCCAAGTAGACAGGGACCGACATCGGTCACCTGTGTGGTTCAGAACTGTGAGTGTTACGGATAGTTAGTTAACGAACCAGTTGTTTGCATGATGAGAGCCAATTTTAGACTCAAAGCTATGGATCTAATTATTGTAATTAGGTGTCTAATTATTGTTTGCATGAGATCTATTTAAGAGACTCATAGGCTGTATTGTAAAGGGTGCTAGAGAGTAAGAGAGAAAATATTAGCTCTTTCTGTGTGTGAAGAGAGCATGGTGTGTTCCTCCTAGTGCCACAGTGTCAAGTGTGGGTAGTGGTTTGGAGAATCAAAAGGGTTCTTCATGTATGTATGATCTTGGTCATCAGGTGTGCATGGCTACGTTAGGAGATCTACATGGTAAGTAAGATCATTGATCTGTAGGTGTATGTGTGTGCATGATCCAAGTTTGTAGGTGTGTAGAACCAGATTGATTTGTAGGTGTGCAAGATCAGGGAGGGCAGCAACACAACAGGGAGCAGGATCAGGTGGGATCTACTTGGAGTATGGTGTGTACTCGGTCTAGAGCAAGCGAGGAAGGCAAGGCAGTTCCTTCCATAAGTAAGATCATTTGGGTTGCAAGTTGTTATAGTTCAGGGGAGATCTACTTGGAGTGTGTGGAGCACTTATGGAGTGCGTGGAGCACTGGTGTACTGGCAGTAGTGGATACTGACTGGTTGGAGGTGAACACCAACTCTGTGTTTGAGTTGTGTGTTGGGACCGTAAGAGAGAGAGCTTTGAGGAGAGAATTATTGTTCACTTGAGGTGTGGGAAGCCTCTGAGAGGTGGTGAAGAAGAAGTAGCATCTTCTTTATTGTATTCTTTTCTGGATGAGTATTAATACAAGTTGTGTATTGTCTCTCATATTCTGTGTTGTTTCTGGTTTCTAGTTACTTGTTACTTTTAGTTAATTTTGCATCTTAAGTTGCTTGTATATGGTAATCAATTGTGTGCTTCCACGGGTTCCTAACAGTTGGTATCAGAGCTAAGGTTGCAGGGAGCAGGTTTTGTGTTTGGTTACAGGTCACTCTCAGGGGTTTCTAATTCAGTGGGAGTATAGCAACGTCAGAAGAAAGTAAGCTACAAATGGAGAAACTAAATAGCACGAATGGTCACTTACGGTGTTATGGAAAGAAAGAGTAGGTAAATAAAGATTGTTGGTTGGTAGCAGATCAGCATGAAGAAGCAGATGTTGCAGGTGTTGCACAGGATGCTCTAGATAAAGTTAAATCTTGGCTAATAGATTATGTTGCCTCTTTCCATGCAGCCCCAAGTAGAGGGGTTGGTGAGCCTTATCAGATTATTGGCAAAGGGGAAGTGTTTTTGAAATTACAGGTGGCCAACACATGGGTGTTGAAGAAAGTCATGCAGGTCCCAGTCTTGGAGATGCGGCTAATTGCTTCAGGAAAGTTGGGTGATGAGAGATGCACAAGAACTCTCACAGTGGATGCACTTGAATTAGCAGGTGGTAAGAAAGTAGGTATCCTTTATCTATCTACTTATATTACTGATTATTCTTTTGTTGTGAAGACATGGCTTTGTAGGCTTGGTCACATGAGCAAGAAGGAGATGCATGTTCTTACGCAGAAGACAGATGTGTTTGACAAACTTAAGAACTGGAAAGCCTTGGTGTTCTTGGAGGAGATGACAGATAGAGTTCAGTGGATGGGGCTGGATACATTTGAGCAGGGTAGTTTGGACATGGGTTTTGATTCAAAGGAGCTCATGGGTAAAAAGTCATCACTCACAGGCGTACACAGGTACCGGCATCGGTCAGGAGGAACTGGCGTCGAACAGACAGGTGCCGATGTCGGTCATGTGCAGACCAAAGCTAGTGATGTCAGGTAGGGTAAGACCGATGTCGGTCAGGAGGACCGACATCGGCAATAGGTAAGACTGATGTCGGTCAGGAGGACCGATGTCAGCAATAGGGACACCGATGTCGGCAGAGTTGGTAGTCAGGACAGGTGCATGGAAACTGACGTCGGTCAGATGCAGACTGTGTGGTGATCGATGTCAGTCACTGTAATAGATTTTGGGCAGATAGAAAGCTATCAAGGAGTATCAAATGCCCATATGGAGGACTAAAGGTGGTAAATAAGCCTCAAATTCATTGTTCCTCTTCTTTATACTAGTTGTTGACTGCAGAGCAGAAAGGATCCAGGAAACAGTGGGAGCATGGCATGAACAGGATGCAGGACCAAATGAGAGATTTGGTAGGGTTGCTAGCCAGATGAAAGCACTGAGATGAATGGATACCTTGGTTAAATAATAGAGACAATGGACACGTGAGACGAAAGGCCAGGTCATATGGTCTTGAGGAAGCTGCAGGACAGTGGGACAGGACTGACAGGTGGTACCAAGTGGATGACAAAGCAGGGTTTTAGTCAATGTCAGTATAACCATTGTGTTTGTCTTACCAAGTGAATGATGGTCGCAACATTATCCTATTGATGTATGTGGAGGATGAGCTTGGTGTAGGTTCAGTCATTCAAGGTTTTGTTGAGCTAAAGGTAAGGTTAGTTTAGTGGCATGTCATGAAGAATTTGGAGCAGCAAAATTCTTTGACATGAGAGACATGGAGATCACATGTCGATTTTGTCTCCAGTGGGAGTTGATGTGAATCAAGTGTTGGCAAGGTTTAGGATGCAGAACCAGAGCACACTAAGGGTTGGATAGTTCAGTGTCTGAAATCACATGAGGTCTGGTATAGACCTGAGTTTGCCCAAGTAGTGGGTGTTGTCAGAGAGTTAGGAGCCAATCCGGGGAAGTGGGTTCTCAGGTATTTGAGAGGGACTAGCAGTAGGGATTCATGCTATGCAGGGTCAGGACTTCACTACATGGGTTTGTAGGTTCAGATGTGGCAGGGTACTCGGATGACAGGAGGTACACCATAGGATTTGTGGTGGTTGGTCTTCAAGGTTGAGCTTGAAGAGGGACACAAGCCAAGAAATAAATTAGATGGGGTATAGGTATAGGTACAGTGTAGCTGTTTATCTCCAAGTGGGAGATTGTTAGGTTGTGGAGCTAAACGCTTCACTGATGCAGACATGGAGAAGGTTGGAGGAGGTTGTTGAAGTGTCACAGACACCAGCGTCAGTCAGGCCAACCGACATCAACAGGATTAGACAGGAAGAGAAACCGACGTCAGTCAGGGATCGGTCAGCGTCGATCACCTCTAGGCAGATAGGGCCGACGTCGATCGCCTATGCAGTTTAGAACTGCGAGTGTTACAGACAGTTAGTTAACGAACTAGTTGTTTGCATGATGAGAGCCAATTTTAGACTCAAAGCTGTGGATCTAATTATTGTAATTAGGTGTCTAATTATTGTTTGCATGAGATTTATTTAAGAGACTCATAGGTTGTATTGTAAAGGGTGCTAGAGAGTAAGAGAGCAAATATTAGCTCCTTCTGTGTGTGAAGAGAGCATGGTGTGTTCCTCTTAGTGCCACAGTGCCAAGTGTGGGTACTGGTTTGGAGAATCAGAAGGGTTCTTCATGTATGTATGATCTTGATCATCAGGTGTGCATGGCTACATTAAGAGATCTGCATGGTAAGTAAGATCATTGATCTGCAAGTGTATGTGTGTGCATTATCCAGGTTTGCAGGTGTGCAGAACGAGATTGATTTGCAGGTTTGCAAGATCAGGGAGGACAGCAACACAACAGGGAGCAAGATCAGGTGGGATCTACTTGGAGTACGGTGTGTACTCAGTCTAGAGCAAGAGAGGAAGGCAAGGTAGTTCCTTCCATAAGTAAGATCATTTGGGTTGCAGGTTGTTGCAGTTCAGGGGAGATCTACTTGGAGTGCATGGAGCACTGGTGGAGTGCGTGGAGCACTGGTGTACTGGCAGTAGTAGATACTGACTGGTTGGAGGTGAACACCAACTTTATGTTTGAGTTGTGTGTTGGGACCGTAAGAGAGAGAGCTTTGAGGAGAGAATTACTGTTCACTTGAGGTGTGGGAAGCCTCTGAGAGGTGGTGAAGAAGAAGTGGCATCTTCTTTATTGTATTCTTTTCTAGATGAGTATTAATACAAGTTGTGTATTGTCTCTCATATTCTGTGTTGTTTCTGGTTTCTAGTTACTTGTTACTTTTGGTTAATTCTGCATCTTAAGTTGCTTGTATATGGTAATCAATTGTGTGCTTCCACAGGTTCCTAACAATTATCTATTTTCCTCCTACTTTTTTATAATTTCTCTATATTTTAGTCTTTTTTGTTTAAATTAACGTGATTATTATTTCTTCTAATCAAGGGCCCAACCCGTCAAATATTTTCATATTTCCCTTGAAGGGGCATCATGGGCCGCCCAAACAATGTTTGGAGCATTTCATAACCCTATTTCTCTATAACTCATGAAAAATTTAAATGAAAAATGGGAATAAAGTTTATTTATTCTGATTATAATGATCTTTTTATTCTTTGAAAAGACATTACTTCGACTGAATGTCTCACCATGCCTTCTTAGACAGGGCAAAATGTATACATCCAATTCCTATCACTATCATGTTTTAATTGTCAATCTAAGCAATATCCTACAACAATGCATAATCTGGGCCAAAATAACTAAAATGTGTTATATTATTAGAACTTGTCATGTACAAGTGCCAATTTAGGTTAATGTATCTTTGAATGGGACAGTGCATTTTATGTGATTATTATCTTTTCTTAAATAACTTCTAGTCCAATTATGACCATGTAAAATGACACTTTAGACCACTAAATTCTTCTAATTTGGTAGAACACATCACATGCATGTGTTATTTTGTGTCCATAATACCCTAACTGGGTTGTTGTTCTATATGCAATTGACACCTTTTTTATTATACTCTAGTCAAATTACGACTTGATAAAATGACACTTCTAATCATATTGCTTAAGCATGCAACAGATTTCTAAAGAATTATAGAAAATTAATCAAAGTCACTTAAGCAAATTAAACTAAATCAAGATCCCAAGTGAAAATTCTATAAAATTTCTTAATTATCTATTTACTGAAAATTCATTGTTCAATTCTACATCATCCCATGACATCATCAATGGGGTGGCATCCATAAACCATTAATAGCTCAAATATCAAGATTAATCCCTCCCATGTCTCATCAATTCCCCATTCTTCTAAATATTAATGGGCATATTTATGGCTTGTTCCTTCAAAATTGAATTAGTCCATGGCCACACATCTTGATCTCAAGATAGATGGTCATGGTTGATTATGAACAATCTTGAAAATCTATAAATAAGTGAGCCAAAACCACCATTTTTAAGCTTCAATTATACAAACTTACTAAGCAAAAATTTCTATAGAAAAGCTTCACCTATTTTCATAAATTGACCAATCTTGCGAGCCTAAGCCATTGGTGCACTAGGAAATGATAGAGGAACATGCTACTCTTCATTGATGTAGACTTGGAGCACCAAATTTGGGGAAAAACACAATTTTTGGCCACTCCTGGAAGAAGGGATCTTATTTGGAAGGTTTGGTGATATTCCTTTCTTAAATATCTCTTAGAATTCAATAGAAACACCCTTTGAGGGAGTAAGCATGGTGTTTTAGTTTCTATAGATTTTTTCATAAATATTTTTTGGACTAACACATCTCATAATCTTAATCTACATACATAACATTGGAATGTTAGATAATTTGAGCATAAGTGTGTAGGATGCAATGTACATTAGGTCTAGCATTCACAAGGTTGTTTAGATATATGTAATAATGTATATAAATAATAAACCTGAGTAATAATTAAGTAGATACCTAAAGGAATGAGACATGATGTCCATCACAGCACCCAAGCAAGAAGGAGAGATGCGTGAGGACCCTCATGGAATATAAAATTGGAGTGTGTAACAAGTAAGAGACAAGTGTCATGGACATGATGTATACAATAAAATATACATACAACACACATGAGGCATGTAAATTAGGCCAAGAGGCCACAATACAAGGGACATGGGCACATGTCACTAAATCTGAGAAAGCAAGACATACAAGGACATGTTCAAATATCCACATACACAAATCAAAAGCAAGTTGGCTTAGATCCGCATGGAAGGACATGTTCAACTGTCTACATACATAATTAAGAAGGTACACACAAGGACATGGGCACATGTCTAAAGCATACATATAATAGAAAGAAGTGGCGTAAAGCCATAGAGAAATGGCATATTTAAATGCCCTCAAATAGAAGAAGCATAGAGACATAATCAAGTCTAAACTAAGAAAGCTAGAAATGAAAGTATGCATGAACATGTGGTACAAATATGTATAAGAACTAAGATGTACATAGGTTAAGTCTAAAGTAGTAGTAGTCAGCAAAAAATTTGAGTAAGTGTAAGATGATCAATATCAAGATATAACAATGTTAAATCTATGATGTAGTGTTTAAAAAGATATAACCTGGCAATCAAAATTGTCTATAGAGTGCCTCCAAATGGGCAAATGTGTCAAATGAAGAACTCGTGTATCTATGTGTATGCCCCCAGTGGGTAGATAGTAACAAATATAGATCTTTGTAATGGACTTGAGTCCTACCACAATCTGTAAGCACTTAACAAGAATAAGTGAAGCAATGTATATATGATAAAAATTGACTATAGTAAGATAGCTATCATAAGTAATGTCTCACAAATATAAGAAATGTAAACATGGCAATGCATACAATCTATAATTTTAAAAATTTTGGAGTAAATATTTGAATGTTATTGTGTTCTGACATATTATATTATTTTTATATTTTTTAGATGAAAGTTATGTACAAACAACATGAAAATGAAACTATATACTAGGAACAAAAAATAATGAAACTATATATAAGAAGGGAGGAAGATACTAACTGATGAGTCTCATGGAAGACTCACTATCAATGTGGCATGTGTAAAATAAATAAACAATGATCGTGCATGTCATATGAAAAGGTAATCAAGGTCTGAGAATCTATTGTTCTGAATGATCTATAGTTGGCATTGCTTTTAAAGTGGTGTTAGGAATCCATGAAACTGATTTTGATGTCTTGTGAACTGTAGGGATCTTAGGGACCCATATGGTAAAAAATGTTGTAACTAGTATAGCTTCCCTATGTTGAGAACCCTGAGAACTCAATAATACTAATCTTGAAATAAAAAGAGTAGAGGAAGGTCATCTATAATCTGCAACATATATTTGACGTAGGGGTATCTCTAATAATGGTCTCCATGGGAGTGTATGCGTACATGATAACATTGTAGTGGTAGACCTCACTTGCACTGGTGACTTAACTGAACTATGTGATGTACTGATAGGAACTATGCTCAGAACTATAACTGGTAACTGTGGTATGACTTCCTATGGGATAGATAGAGGATACTCATATGAAAGACCATCAACTATGATCACCTGGTTAGTATGTATATATTTGAGGCATCTATGCATGATGGATGGGATGGTTCATAGTTTTTTTATCCATGGCCTACCCAATAACATGTCAAATGTGTCTACACTAGGTATTACTAAGAATCTAGTGGCCACATGTACTGGTCCAACCTGTAGTGGAAGTATAATCTCCCCAATGGATCTCTGAACATGGCCACTAAAACCATGAATAAATATGTCAGTAGTATAAATATCCTACTCTAAATACCTCAAATATTATAGAAGTGTGATAGTGCACATGTTAATACTTGACCCATTGTCAACCATAACACTCTGAATAGGATGATAATCTATGTAGACTCGTACAAAGAGTGAATATAAATTTGAATCATCATCAATGATCTTCTACTTTGAGAGAGTTATGAGTGGTCTAGGTGGTACTATAGCATGATACACACCAATGATATTGTGTAGGGGGTGAGCATCCTCTATAGTAGTTTAATATGATGTCAGTGGTGATGTACCTGATACGTATAGTGAACCTTTGAAATGCCCTTTGCCTCATTTTTCATATGATTTGGAAATGGATCTGAGAATATTTTCAATACCTTAGCTTCCATTTGTTGAAATTTGGGTGCCTTTGTGGGTGTGCCCACATCAATTATGTTGGCCTCTATCAAATCATGTATCTTATGTTTCAAGCTGATGCATTAGTTTGTAGTATGTTCTGGTGCCCTGTGATATTCACAAAATCCATTAAAATCATATATTTTTGGAAGAGGCGATGTCGTAGGTAGTTTCATATCAATCTCTTTGATGGGAAGGAGAGCTATGACATTACATTCTAAATTTTTCTATAAAACACATACTGGAAATTCTATAAGGTTGGTGAAAAATCTCCATGGAGGAGTTGATAAAACTAGGCAAAAAGATGGCTCTAAAGCTGCATTAACTATGACCTTCTGATCACTCTTATTTTTAGTGGCCGTTACTTTGTATGAAAGATTACTAGAACTCTTAGTAGTTGATTCTGATCTACTTGTATATTTTATTTTACCCATAGAGAGAAGCTTGACTTCCTTTGCTTTCATTGTGGGGCATAAATCTGTGAAGGTTGGAAACTTCTTGAACAAGATAGTTTCATGCAATGTTGGTAGTAGGCTCTATTTGAATATGTCTTAGAGCTCTTTGTCTGTCATTGGGCTAGTCATCTTTGCCAATATAGTTTTATATCACAAGACATATTTCGCAATAGGCTCATTGGATTTTTGCTTCAGTTATGCTACTTGAGCATATGATATCTTATCACTGATGTTAATGGATAAGTGTGTTAAAAAACATATATGTCAATGGATTGAATGCAATGATAGACTGATTTGATAGATCATAGAACCATTGTAAGGCATAGTCCTTTAGACTGTGTGGGAACAACTAAGTGAGAAGCCAATCATTGGACATATAGTCCAAACATGTTACATGGAAAGCTCATAAATGGTGCTCTAGTTCACCCTTACCATCATATAATGTAAGCTTAAGTACCATGAATATGGATGGCAAAGGAGTTGTCACTATGTGATGTGCCAAAGGTGTATGTAAAAGAACATGAGAATCTAAGGCATGTGATGGACTAGGAGCTCCCTGCTAAAGATATAACACCTTAGCATGTAGAGAATGAATCTCATGCATAATGGATTGTACATCTAGAGATGAGGAACTAGTCATAGGAGGTGCCGCTGACACTGAAGGTTGTCAAGTTTTAACAAGTTGTATAAGCTGAGTTGGCCCCAAAGTAGGTGTAACAATGTTGTTATTTGGGGGAGTAGAATATTGACCATTATTTGATTTTTGAAGTTCTTCGTGGAGAATATTGATAAGGTCATCTTGCATATTTAAATGTTTGGAAACAAAATATTGCAATTATCTCTTATCGGTGTCATCAAATCGGTTATTGAATTCTGCCATTGTAGGTTGGGGAGTAGGAAAACAAACTGTTATATATTTTGAACCTTTAAAGAAATTTAATCTATGAAATATTACAATAATTAAATATGGAAACAAATCTGAGATTTTAGAACTAATATTTAAGCATAGAAAACAAATGATACAAACCCTAATAGCATATAAGGCTAGGATTAGGGTTTGAGTAGTATTGGAAGTAAGTCAGGTTCACTAAATGTTTTAACCTTTTAAGACTTAATGTATGTAAATTTTATGTTGTTAAATGCACTGAGTATAGTAAATCAGGGTAGAAATATGAAATAAATACAACTACTATTTTGTAATAAAATTGACTTAATTTGACCATTCTAAAAATAGCAATAAATAATGTAAACAAGTACTCAACTAGAAAATGACTGAAATAGGAGATCTAGAGGTTGCAAACTGAGACAAAGGCTGGTCTGAGTGTCACAAACAAGATCCATGTGTCAAAACCCTTCTTGGAAAATAACATCCTAATTGAACAGTAACACCATGTGGCACTAGTGTCCCTATTTTGGAGGTAGTGTCCTTTGTGCAGAACTGTTTCGAGCTTCTGGGTGAACCTGTGTCTGAGTCTGTCAAGCCTATTCCTATGCGTGCAAGTTTTGGATCTCTTTAGATGGCCAATTTTGATTGATTTTATGTGCAAACCCTAATCCTCCATGTTGTTAGGGCATCCAATTGACACAAGTAGTAAAGTGTGTTGTTAGTGGGGTAGGGTAGACATCTTCAACACCCCATTGTGATGAGAGTAGCCTACATACCAATATTCTGAAGAGGAATCAAGCCTAATGTAGTTCTTCCCACCTAAGTGTTGGTGCAAGTGCAAGTGAAGCTAGTATGAATGTTGATTTGAGTGCTTTGAATGTGCTTGAGACTAAAAACTTAAGTAATTTGAGCTTAGGAATGTTGTAGATGGTTGTATGCAGAAGTAGGGTAGAATAGGGATTGATGATCTTGATTGTGCACAACATGTTTTGAGTTTGTATGTGTAATTTACATTTGATTTCCATCCAGTGGTTAGAGGGTTAAAAGTCATGTACATATACTTTCTTAGTATTTGTGTGGGTCTTAAAAGAGGTCTAGGCCTACCCTAGGTGGTTTTTAGATTTGAAAATATATATCTTGGTGGAAAAATGAGGGAAAGGATAATAGCACCAAAATTGGGACACTAGTGCCATGCGACGCTACTGTCCCTATTATCATGCTAATGTCTAGGTGGCAAAACCTAGGGCATTAAGGGTCAGAATGTCAAGATGAGCGTCTACGACTGCTTTAGGGATGTTTAAGGACACCTATGGCCTGCATGAAGGTTGGATAACTATGAAAATAGGCCCTAAGATAGGTCTAAGGCTAAGTTAGGGATGGGTGGTCTCAAGTAGCAATCTTAGTACTTAAGAGTCATTTTTACGTGATTACAACATACTTCTAAAGCTAAAATTAATATTGACAAATCTTTAGCCTTTATTAATTCATATTTTTGTAATATTCAATCCAAGTTGCTTCTTGTTACCACCAGGTGTGAAATGGCATGCATGACTTATTTTGTTCCTCCCTCCCACCCCCGACCTCAAGATTGTAGCAACTACCATCCCACCCCCATTATTTGCCTAATACTTATATTAGATTTTGTTGTCCATACTATCACTACTAGAGTAGATAGGTGCCCCACCATGTTTTGCATATTGGAGGTAGTCAACGTATTCATCCTCCTCCCCCTTTACTTCCCATGAGGCCATCCACTCAAGCCAAAGGATATGATATCATTGATCGATTATAAAATATCCATGCTAAGATTTTTATCCTTGAGGTACTAAAGAGATCGACTCGTTACAAAAAAATCTTATGTGGGGCATTGCGTGAGACAACTCAAGCCAAATGATACAAAACTTGTATGCTTTGCTTCCATTATGAATACATTAAAGGTTACAAAAGAATTCATTTCCTTTGAAAATGAAGACTTGCCTATCGAACACACAATAAAACAAAATTTCCGTTATCCATTCAAGGACAAATTAAAAGTAAAACAATCAAACGCATGTAGATAATAAATCAAAAATGAATTTCTACAATATAACTTTCTTACAATATTTGGGTGTCGATATAAATACTATTAAAAAATGAGAAACTAAAAAGGGGGTAAAAATTTATTAATCACAAAGCAAAAGAGCCAATTACAAGACTTTCTCCTGGTCCACCAGATGAACCAGTTTTTGATGTAAATCCAACGGGAGCATTCCAGGTTCGGAAATGTTCCAGTCAGAGCCATACTCAGAGGCCCATTTGGCAAGGGAGTCCGCAACCTCATTCCATTCCCGGGGAATGTGTTGGAAAGAAATTGAATAAAAAAAAGTACTGTGAAGCTTGATTTGTTGAACAATAGAATTTAAATGCCAGTCACTCTTACCTGTGTTACGATTGTTGAGTAAATTGATCACCACTTGCGAATCCGATTCGCAAATAACATTGGAGAAATCTCGTTGACAGCAGATTTTGACCGCTTCCAGGATAGCCATAGCTTCCATTAAATTGTTCGTGTAGCAGCCTTTGTATCTTGAGAAAAGAAAATGGATGTTTCCCGAGCTGTCACGCCCAACTCCTCCTATCCCAGCCTCCCCTGGGTTCCCCCGTGAGGAGCCGTCCGTGTTCACTTTTAAAAGCCCTGCTGCCGGAAGAGTCCAACGTCCCTTCCTGTCAACAGGCCGCTCCATCCTCAATCTGCCCCTCCACGCACAGGTGTTGGTCAAAGGCGCGCGGTCTATGGTTAAGTCCATTCCCAAGTGCCGACCAATTCTGACAGTCTCTGAGTCGACACTACCCCTGTTCGCGCCCCTGAAGAGAATTGTTTCCTGTAGCGCATTGCTGGTGTTCATCCACAGACTTTTGGACTCAAGCTGCGCTCCCCTAAAAATTCGTCTGTTTCTTTCCAGCCACAGATTCCATAGAATGAACGCTGGACCGACCACCCAGGCAGTTTGCAACAAAGAATTTTTAACAGGGGCGACTCCCAATTTGTTCTAGAACTCAGTTAAAGACAAAACATGCCAGCAAGGGGATTGCCAAGCATTCCACCACATATGCCAAACCTGTTTAGCAAACAAGCACTGAAAGAAAAGGTGAGCTCCTGTTTCCTCCTCTTTACGACATAAGACACAAATAAAAGGTCCCTGAAAACCACGTCTGCAAAGATTGTCCCAGGTGAGACACCTTTTGTATGTGAGGATCCAAAGAAAAAAATTACATTTGGGCCAGGAAACCTGGTTCCAAATTTTCTTGCCCCACTGGAACTGCCTCCCATTAGTGAGTTGTTTAGACAGAGTCATATAACCTGAAGCCACTGAATATTGCCCAGAGGCATCACCCCCCCAGGCAAGAACGTCCTGACCCTGCAAAGCGCTACAACCTCTGGCATTCAGGATATGGGATAATTCACGCCTCTCCTCCTCCGAACCTCCTGGCGGCCATTCGGAGGGAGTTTTCCATCTGAAAGCATTGGTTCTACGCAAGCTAAAGCTGACTTTGTAATGCATCACCCTGTCCCAACCGGCAGAATGGAATACATTAGCAAGAGACTGCAAGTGCGGATGCGAATGAAGGATGGGAGGCGCCCCATCCCAAGCATCATCCCAGAAAAGTGCTTCCGTCCCACTGCTGCATATCCAGAAAAGCTCTTGTTTTACAAGCTGAGCTCCAAGCTTGAGAGTACTCCATATCATCGATCCCCTTCCCTCCAGGGGGAGCCTGGGTATGTCGCTGGGTTCAAAGTCAGGTAGATATTTAGCTGCCAGAATCCTGGCCCACATGGCCGATTGATTAGTGCATCATCTCCAATAAAGCTTAGCAGCCAGAGCTTGGCTAGCCAAAGTGGCCGAGCGCAATCCAAGGCTGCCCTCCTGTTTTGGCTTACAAACAGTAGCCCAACTGATAAGGCTCCATTTAGAGCTCTGCAGATTCCCACTCCACAAGAATTTCCTAGAAAGAGCATCATACTCTTTCAAAAAGTAAGTAGGGGCGGTTTGGACCATGCTTCGGTATATAGGTAAAGCCTGAATGACCGACTGCAGAAGAATCACTCTACCCGCTGTGGAAAGCCATCTATGGGTCCAATGGCCAACTTTCTGTCTCAGCTTGTCGAGCACATTTTGCTAGAAGAGTTGGGGCTGCCTTCCCACAACTATGGGAATTCCTAAATACACCACTGGGAGAATTTGAATCTGAAAACGCAAAATGGCAGCAATCCTTCTTTGAATAGCACTAGGAGTGTTGAAAAAGAAGATTGATGACTTGTGGTCATTAATCTTCTGTCCAGAAGCTTCCAAGTAAGTGTCTAGCGTATTCCTAAAAGCTTCTGCTTCCCGAATCCGGGCTTTACCTGCCAAAATAGTGTCATCAACAAATTGGAGATGAGTCAGGGTAGTTATCCCATTCCCCCATCTCCAGTCGTGTATAGCATCCTGCAAGACCCTAAATTTAAAGAGCCGTCCCAGCCCTTCGGCCATAAGAATGAACAGATAAGGAGAGAGCGGGTCTCCCTGTCGAAGTCCTCTGGAGGCACCAAAAAGCTGAGAGGGCGCCCCATTAATAAGCATTGAATATGAGGGCGTGGTGACACAGCTTAGTACCCATCTAATCCAGTCCTGCTTAAAGCCAAACGCCAAAAGAATCTTGCTCAAGAATCTCCAGCTAGCTCTATCATAGGCTTTGGCGAGATCTAGCTTAATAAACATAGCTCTTTCCTGAGAGGTGCTCATGGAATGGATAGCTTCCGAAGCGGTCACCACTCCGTCCAAGATTTGCTTGCCCGCCACATACCCTCCTTGTTCCTCCGAAATAAGGAGAGGGAGCAGCCCTTTCAATCTGGTAGCGGTAAGCTTTGAAATGATCTTGTAGACAACATTGCAGAGTGCAATGGGTCTATATAGCTCCAACCTATCCGCTTGCTCCTTTTTAGGAATTAGCATTAGAAACATTGCATTTAAAGCTCTGAGCATTTCTTTGCTGTGATGAGACTCGTGTATTACATCTATCAAATCCTTCTTAATGATATCCCAGAAGTCCTGGAAGAATTCAGCCGGAAACCCGTCTGGCCCAGGAGCTTTACCTTTCTTAATGCTGAAAACAACTTCTTCAACTTCAGCCATGCTAATTGGTCGTATAAGGCAATCATTCATTCTGTTATCAACCAGAGAGGGAATGCAAGATAAAACACTATTTTCAGCGCCTTCATCTGGGATCGGATCGCTGGAAAAAAGCTCAGAAAAATGCTGTACAGCTTCTCTGTGGATACCCTGTGAAGAGGTAAGTTGAGTCCCACCCTGACTTATCAAGGTAGTGAAAAAATTCTTGTTACGCTTTGCTTGGACAGAATGATGGAAGAAGGCCGTGTTCTTGTCTCCCTCTTGTAGCCATTCGATTCGTGCCTTCTGTTTCCAGAAGATCTCTTCCCGAAGCTCCCATTCCGCTAAGGTATTCGCAGCTCTAGCTTCCTCTAAGCTTAGGTCCTCCGAGAGACCGCTATCTCTTATTTGCCTTGTAATGCCGTCAAGCTGGTCCTGAGCTTTTCTCTTCATGTTTTGTAAGTTTCCAAAGCACGTTCTGTTCCAAACCTGTAATTTCTGTTTAACATACTGCAACTTTTTAAGGAAAGAGTACATGGCTGTTCCATAAGCAGGCCCTCCTTCTCCCCACCACTTTTTAATGAGGTCATAAAGAGACGGGTCCCTAAGCCACATCAATTGAAACTTAAAAGGAGCTTTTTTGGGACCACCGATCTGCCCAATGGTAAGCTTGATAGGCCAGTGGTCGGAACCCCTCCAATCCAAGATCTCAGAAGTAAGAGTAAAAGCATTGGATTGCCAAAAACAGGAAACTAAAAATCTATCTAATCGCTCAAAGATGGCAGCGTTACCTGATCTTCTGTTGCTCCAAGTAAACAGCCCATTCGAAGGTTTCACATCTGAGAGGCGAAGCACTTCCATATTGTGTCGAAGGCATTCTGAAGAAGGGCCAAGACGACTCATTCCACCTTTTTTCTCGTCTAAGCTCATGACCGCATTAAAGTCACCAGCCACAATCCACGGCAAAAATGGATAACATTTTCTGATATATCTAATATGCTCCCAGAGTTGCAATTGTCCTCCAATGTCAACAGGGGCGTAGACTGTGGTTACCAGGCTCATTTCGCCAGTTTCTAAAGAAGAAGCAACTACTGACAAAGCTGATAAGCTGGAAATCCAGTGAATTGGTGTAATCTTACTCGGGTTCCAGCCCATAGCTAGACCTCCTGAGCTGCCCCTAGCACCTACACATTGCCACTGACCGATAGACCAAACATTAGGCATGCAAGCAAATAATGAATCCACCGATAACTTAGTTTCTTGAATACAAATAAAATCCGGAGAATGATCCCACAGTAATCTGCGCAAAGCTTTTTGCCTGGGGGAGCTATTTAAACCCCTTGCATTCCACGAGAGGACAATCATTGCTTGGAGAGGGGAAAGTGCTCATCCAAGGTTTTTACAACCCCTGATTCAACTAATAAATCTCCTGTAATTTTTATTCTGTCTTGATCCTTTTTCCTGCTTGCCTTGGGAGGAGCCGAAGACGTGGCCTTTTTAAAAGATTTCTGCGCTAGACCCAGCGCCCCAGCAGGGCCTTTGTCTTTTCTGCCAGCCTCTACTTCCTTGACTAAGTCAGCCCACCTAACTTCTTTCTCTTTTAGCTCTTTTAGATCCTCCGGTGCTTCTTCCTCCACTCCTGATGGATTGCCTAAAGGCTCTTGATCCATCAGATCTTGCAAAACATTGGAGTCTGAATTAAGCTTGTTTTGCCCCAAAGGGGTACCCAGGGCTTCCATCGGAATGCCATCCTCGATGGCCATGTTGTCAAGGACTTCGAATCTATTAAAACCTTGCTCGACCTGCCTCTCAACATATCCTCGCCTTGGTCCACGGCGTCTTGCACGCTTTCTGACTGGAGTAAATTCATCCACGCCATTGAGAGATTGAGCTGCTGTGCCTTGCGCCCCACTGCCCAAATTTAAGTTTTTTCCTTTACTCGTCCCAAAAGACTGAGATTTTCCACTTTCATTCTGACCCGAGCTGCCCACTCCCTTACCATTATAGGCAGTATTTTGCGCTGAGATATCAGGTCCCGGGCCCTTACCGTTAGTAGCTAGCGGGCATTGCCGATGGAGATGTCTGTAAACATGACAGATTCTGCATCTGAAGGGGATGGATTCGTAATCTATCTGCTGAATCCAAGACGAGGACCCCATACAAATCTCTATTGAATCTGGAAGAGGGTTATTAAGGTCCATGTCTACGCAAATGCGTGCATAAGTAATGATCTTCTTATCTAGTGACTGATGTGCAATCGCTGTTGGAGTTCCCAGCATAGCCGCAATTTGTTTGAGGATATCCTCTCTCCAAAATTCCAACGGAAGCCGAGGAAGGCGTACCCAAACTGGAACACAGGGTGGAAGCTCCTCAGCTGAATTGAACCCCACATGCCAGGGTTTAAGAAACAAGCCTACTCTTTCATAGAAGTATGGGCCTCCTTCGAAAATACGATTGCGATCCGTCACTGAGGAGAAGGTCACCAGGAAGTAGCTATTCCCTGCCAGCATGATATCAAAATCCCCGTCAACCGCCCAAGAGCGGCGAATCCAGGTCTCCAAAGCCCCCTGAGGGATTCGTATCCCCAGGAATTTGCAAATCAGTGTGTGTGTCGACAGGGATTTGACATCCTCTTGGACTGTTTCTTGAGGAATTACCAGGACTGGTCGGTCTTGCCTTCTTATTAAGCAACCGTTGAATTTAGACAGTTTCAAACGCTCACCTGCCAAATGCCCTTCCTGCCTCAAAGAACTCGCTCCAAATGCTGAGGCGTCCTGCCTGGGGCTCGGCCGCGGGCCTGCGTGCCCTTATTGAAATTGTAAAAATATTAACACCCACAAAGTTGAAGATGAATTCTATTTCATTTTAATTTTGTATGCGTTTAATAACGTTATAATAAAATTCATTTTATTGAAAGGGAAATCATTTAGAATTTTCAGAGTAATTTTTGCATGTGCTGGTATCGATGCACGAATAAATCAACCTTCTTCAACTAGCGTTAAGTACGAGTCAAATTCCCTTAGAACTCAATTCAATCTCAACTCTTTTTTGGTATTTAGTGGGATTTGTATTTTAGTGGATAGTGTAGGAACACACTTTTACTATCATCCACACCATTCGACTACAACCCATTCAATAATTTATCTAATTTTTTAAAACTAGTATTCAAAAACTTCTAATTTACAAGAATCAAAACAACTTAAATACATTCGTTTCCACCATGTTCAAATATAAAAATGATACTTTAAAAAATTCCATATATAAGAATGACTATCATCTTCTTTTTTTTTTTTTAAACAATTTAAACACATAGTGAAGTAGAGAAACAAAGTAAAATATAAACATTATAATATAGAGAACAATCATAAGGACAACATTTTCAACCATAAAGAGTTATGAGACAAATGACTGGAGGGATGACAATAACAACAAGAACAACTTGAATTAAACAAAGTTAAAGAGAGTAAATTGTATAACTAAATAATGCATTTTGATAAGTCTTGCACACAATTTCAATTTAAAAGACGTCAAATATCATAATTATGATGTAACTAGTTATTATTTAATTTCAAATTATTTTTGTTTTCTATTTATTTAATATTCAATTTTACAAATATATTTATAATAAAAGGATTATTAAAATTTACAAGTTAATACATTTCCTTATCCAACTTTACAAGTTAATGTTAAGGACCTAAACTAATTTAATTTTAAAAACTTTAAATTGAATGAAAGTCAATATTAAAGGTAGTTCAAAGTATTGAACGATATAACATACATATTCCGATTACCTTCTGTACTTTTTAGTTGGTTAGCTCAAATAATCAATTTATTAGTTAGTTACAAGTTTGAATGAAAGCCAATACTAAAGGCAGCTCAAAGTATTAGGCAATATAATGTTCATATTCCGATCACTTTTTGTACTTTTTAGTTAGTTACATCAAATAATTAATTTAATGGTTAGTTACAAATTAATATTATGAACTTAAACCAATTTAATCTTAAAACTTCAAATTAAATGAAAGTTGATACTAAAGACAACTCGAAGTATTAAACAATATAACATGCATATTCCAACCACCCTTTGTACTTTTTAGTTAGTTACTTTAAATAATTAATTTATTAATTGTTAAAGATCAAATAATGCAAAAAAATCAAAGAATCTAATAGCGTGCTCAAAAAGCTCAAGATTAGTGGTGGGAAACAAAGAGTTTCACATCCTTAACCCATTTTCTCATCCTACAAACTTCTTGGACACTTCAAAAAGGTAGACATGAAACCCTCTGAACGTAGGAGTTGAACTCCACCTAATTATTGTGATTCTCACCATAGAATGCTCAAAATTTATCGAAGTTCTTTGTACATCTTGACTCAATTATTTTTTCCAAGAACATTCTAATGGAAAATTAAGCAATTTGCAATGAAAATCGGGTATATTATTTGCTCTGGTTACCAATTTACCTATTTTTATTGTTTTCCTTATATATATCGTATGTAATGGTCACATCAAAACAGGTGATTTTACATTTAAAATAACTTTAAATAGATATTATAATGGAACAAAATCTCGCCGCCACTTTGCATTAACAATATCATAAGGGAAGGAGATCCACAAAGCATTCAAACATCTTTATACGATGTTAGTATGGAACCCAAAAACACAAATGTCAACACATCAACCTGAGGATTTGTACCCCAAATTCTGCCTTCGAATTGGCAAGCATTTGGTGTAAAAAGTGCCATACAGAGCTTCAAGCAGACTCATCTAGTAAAATTCCAAACTAAATTTGAGAGATCTTAAGAAATGCAGTTAAGATAGAAAATCATTAGACATGCAAATGATAAACAAGGTGAAGATAAATATTCCTAGAAGTTCAGAAAGACAAATATGGAACGAGATAACACAATTTGGTTGGAACACAAAGGATTCAGAATCAAAGTATTTCCAGCTACAGGTAGCTGTGGGGGTTAAAAGTTTGCAGCACTCGAGAGATTTTAGAATTTTTATTTACCAAATGCCCGATCTCTGTAAATTAAGATTTTTTTCAACTTGTTTGACAATATTCAGTGTTGGTTATTAATGGATATTGAGAAAAGGCTGTAGAACATTATACTTTATGATGTGTAGGACAATTTTCTATAATACAGGGTTGGTTGTCAAACACATTTTTTAGCGCAAACTCAAATAATGCCTACATCAACTAAAGAAGGCCAGCAGAAAGTTTCAATGTTTCATTTTCATGAGAAAAACAAAAGATTACTTGGGAATCATTTAACATTTCAGTGCTCAGGTCCTGTATCCACAACCACCTTCACCACTTGTGCTCGATATGTAATGGAAGCCAACAAACATCCCATTGATGAGGAGTACAGATGTTCAATCAATCATATGAAAGAAACAAAAATCCTCTTGTTGATCAAATTGCCAACTAATATTCGTGGAATTCAAAAAATGGGAAGAAACTCAGCAGATTGGTCATATGACTAGAGATTTCTCATCCATTGTTCAATATATACCACCTTCACATTGCCTTGCATAATGGCATCTTCTTCTTTTTGCATTTTCTTCTCGGTATTTCTTGTGCTCCTTCGATGAAAGGACTAGCAATACAGTCATAAGTCACCATGTTCAAATAAAAATAAACCATCCAGACTAATACAAATAAAATTTTCTGAGAAAATTTTTTATGATACATATCAAAAATTGCCATTAAAACATGGAACATCACCTCCTGAATACTTGCAGATCCTTCCCCATGCTGAGAAGCCCAAGAAATATGAAGTTCCTGAAAGCAAATAGGGTGCTACCTTGAAATTTAATCACCCATGCAACCACATAAAGCTAATAAAAGCCTCTAGAACCCTTCCAACCCTTCTGTATTGTCTCTTCAATAGTGTCTAGTAAATTTACATGTGTATAATTGTTAATATTTGAAATAAAATAAACTGTTGCAGACTGATCTGCAATTATACAGATTCAACCAACCTGATTGTCCCTCCATTGTTTCACTTTCTTCTTTCCAGACACTTCATTGTTTGCGGACACACAAATACGAGCTGATTTCAACCAATTCAGAGAGTTGTCATCACTCGACGATTCACTTATCTTTCTTTCTGTAGTTCATTTTATCACCATTGAGGAAGCGCTCTGCCCTTTTCACCAGATATATAAATGCACACAGATGACAGAAAACAAGCCCAGACAAGAATCAACTTTTATTCTATTTATAGAAACAAACCACAGATCTTAATGGATAGGCCAAAAGCACCCTGTTACTGTGGCATCTGTTTCCAGCCTCTTTTGCCTCCACTTCTGGCCAAATGTTGTCAGCAAAACCACTTGATGTCAACATTGATCTCCATTTATAATGTAGCTGGTACTAATCCAAGTGCATAAGTCAGGCACTTCTGTAATTTACTAGTAGATTCAATGACCTGGGAAACACAAAACCGTCCATAAAACAAAATAGCATTTGCTCAGAAGGCTTGCAATTTCGTATCGGAAACTTTTAAAAAGCCTTCCTTACATTTCCATCAGCAACTCTAGATTGCATTAATAATCCTCTAAACAGATCTAACAACAATCGCAGCAGACAACACCCATAACTTGCATATAGAACTTGAACCATATTCAGCTATACAGCTTCGAAACTATGTAAGCAACTTCTCGCTACCATCTACTCCTGATTGAGCTTGTTAGAAAAGGTTAGAAGACGCTATAGATGTTGACTGTGAAGTAAACAAACTTGGTGTATTAGCTACTACGCTTGAAGTACTTGACAGTGAACAATGTGGCTCTTAAGCCGATTTCTTCCTGCAATATTTGACCACAAATTTGTCACAAATGTTTTGAAGTGACCTTTTCCTGCAATAGTTTCCCAAAGCTGACCATTCTTTGTTGCATCATCAGCTTTTGTCGCATCAACTACTGTGATACTCATATTATTCCTAATTATACAAAGTTTCCCGTTCAAAGGAAGTAGAGCTGCTGCCTCCAAGGCACGGGAATTTCCCAGGTGTATTTTACTGTCCGCATACTTGCTCCACGAGTCAGTAGCACTATCATAGACTCTCAACTTGCACCCATCTCTGCAGTCCAATGCATATAGCTGCCCATTAAGAGAGACACTAGGATTGCGCCAGCCTTGAACCATGCCATCATATACTGGGGACCAATGATTGGTTGCAGGAACATACATTTCACTCATGACTTGACGCTGAGACCCAAGGCCTTTCAGGAACCATCTTCCTTCATATACAACCCCAATGAATGGAACCATGGCTGTGCTCATGTCTGAAATAAATGACCATCTATTCTTGTTGGGGTCATAAACTTCTGCTGACCTCAAGGTCCGCTGGATTCCCTCACACTCTCCACCTGCAACATACAAGCAATTGTTTATTACACAAGAACCAAAAAAATGTCTCCTCCGCAACATGTCTGGAGCCCGGTGCCATTTATTGGTTCTTGCACTGTAATATACAACTCGTCTCATTGATCCCTTTATGGGATCTTTCCCTCCAAATAAGTAAAGGTGGCATCCACTGAGAACAGCACACCCAAACCCAAGAGCTTCACAATAGTCCCCTGGAACAGGTGGAAGAGGTTGCCAAAGCTGGTAGATAGGATCAAAAGCATGCCATGATATGCGCCCATCTCGATCACGCTTCATCACATAGATCCATTCCTCAGCCATGCCAAGGCTCTTCCTCAAAGAATAAAAAAAGTTTCCCGCCAACAGGCGGTGCCATCTCTTGCACACAAGACGAAGAGTTCTATGTTCGACACGAGGGACTCGGATTAAGCAAGCTATTGCTAAGTCATCAGGAAGGCCTGGTATCAATGCAGATGGGACTTTGTTTTTTTCTCCTCGTATGGCCTTGCCTTTGGGTGCTCGAATAGATGGTTTAATGTCTGGCTGGATACAAAGCTTTGATCCTGGAACAAATTTCTTTGCCCCTGCAACAGTTTTAAGGCTTGCATCTACTCTGCAATAACATGCCGCAGTGTCAACCTGCAACCAGTTATAGAACATTGCCATTAACCTCACTGATTCCAACAGGGTATCATGCATTACCTCAGGCAAAATTTAAACACTTAAAAAAGCAACTATCTGAAAATAATATTTTCAGCATCAATTCAAAGCAATCACATGAGCATATTCACAAGTTTTAGCTGGAAACTTTACATTGATTAATATTAAGTTATGGATCTACAAAAAATATTGTGGGAAATATTAATTTTTTTTGCTCAGAAATTTCCCACAAACCTACTATTTGTATTTCAAAGACTGCCATTGTGATTCCAGAAAACTTGCTTAAAATGATCATTTACTTCCAATTTAATCTAGCGGAGAATGTAAATTTGACTGAGAGGGTTTCCAATTTTCCAGCCAAGCATCAAAAAATTGGGTGGCCCAAACTTGAAAACTTCACATGTAGCACAAATAGACATGCTTCATTTAAAATAACTCTTTGAGGTGTCAAAAAAGGTTTAAGATGTCCTTATGTGCAGGTAAAAGCATCTTGAAAACAATCGTGGTCATCGACAACCAATGACCATAAGATTTCCCTGATTGACCCACCAAATTTCCTCCTATCAATAATTTTGAAGCAATGTTTTTGGCTACGTTACTGATACGGATACGGGTACGAGAATCGGATACGGGGATTTTTTGGGGGGGGGTGTGGATACATTTGGATACGGCCGTACAAAAATATATATAAAACATTAAAAATATATAAATATAACCATATAAGCAAAATAAATCACATAATATGCATAGAGGAAACAAAATAAGTTAAATAAAAACTTCAATATGACGTCCATAGCTGTATTTTGAAGTCCAAGAGTGAACAAATGTGCAATGTATTAGGAGGTGAAGTGAATATCCAGACCTCCAACAACTGTAATGGTGTGACATCTTGTAATCCCCTTGGCAATATCATTTGCGGTATGACAAGCCATCTGGCATGAAGGGGGTTGCAGGGGAGGCTGTTAAAGCCTCCCTTGCCCGGGGTTTCGGGGGCTGAGCACCCAAAAAAAAATTCACGCAGCTTTTGATAGAATGCTGCTTTTAGAGTTGGGGATCCACTTTAATTTGTTTTTAAATGTATTTTGAAGTCCATGTTTGACTTTTCATTGGGCGAAATTGAAAAAAATAAATAGAAAATAAACGTTTTTTTACGTCTAGGAGCGTGGGGATATGCCCACGGAGCATCCCTGGCTGCGGATACACCTTGATACATCACCTAGACATATCCAGGCATATCCGCAGCCCAGGGACACTCCATGGGCATATCCCCTACGCCCTCTCCTCCCCCCCGGCCTCCCCCTCTCTCGTATCCTAGGGTGTATCCCCCACACTCCCAAGGCTGGGAAGGGGCGTATCCAGTAACGTAGGTTTTTGGCTGACATGGGTAGGTTACGGCTTCTTCAAGAGCCTAGTCAAAAGTAATTGCAAACCATTGTTGACAATCTGAATTGCCCTGATGTCATTTCACCTGAACAATAAACTAATCTTATTTAAACTGGCAGCATGGTGTAAATTGTATTCCATAAAACTTGATAAATGCATTGTATTCCAACGGCCTTCATTCAATAGTTTACATCTACAACATCAATCACATTAAATGTCACCTACAATCCTAACCAATAAGTCTTTACAGTTCTAAGAAAATTATCACATTTCAAACACTCCCTCTTGAGGCATTGTTTCTTTACAACACGACATTTCTCTGAACTTTTGAAACTTTTTTTTGCTCAAAGCTTTATTGAAAATAACTGCAATCTAGTTTTTAATATTGCAATATATGGAAAGTTAAAACTACAACTATATTCTCTTTGTCCTTGCATGGAATATTAGATTTTTGGTCAAATGAATTGTGCTTTGATAATTGTCATCACAATACAATGATTTCATTGACTAGTGCTTCAATTCCAAATTTTCAAGGACTATTCTTAACCACATTGCTTCACATGCTGTTCCAAGGCTGCTTTGCACTCAATTTCTATTGATGACAATGAGATAGTTAATTGTTTTTTAATCATCCAAGATATAGCAGCTGATCTGTTGTTTAAAGTTTAGATTTATTACTTCCTGACATCTACACATCCTACCCAAGTCAAATTTTTGAATCCAATCTAGTCAGATTTTTGCAGCTTCTTATACTTTAAACGTGATTGATTATACCTTTTGAGATCTTGAAATTAACTTTGCTACAAACCAATGTGCCATCTTTGGTGCTGACAAAAATCTGGATACAATCGTAACTGCTGCACAGCTGATGTCTAGTCTTGTTGTTATCAAGTGGATAAATCTACCTTTGAGTCATCATGTGCTAATAAATTTGCTCCAACTTCAGTTGCTGTCACTGTCTCCTTGCAATCTTCCATCTTGAACACCTAAAGTATGTCTTGTGAATATTTTGACTCTGATATGAAAAATGCTGCTATCATATCACTGTCCTTCAATCAACACGAAATAATGCATCAAGTCAACATTTATCATCTTAAATGTCTGTGCCAATTCTATCGTCAAACTTGCATTGCTGCATCTACATATATCACTACAGTCTCTATATCTGAACCTTTCTAGCTGACATATGAATTCCAATTTGACTCTCTTTTAGAATATCGTTTTCTTGACACAAACATCGATCCTAGAATACCATGCTTGGGGTGCACGTTGTACACCATACAATGCCTTCATTTACTTGCGTTACTGCGTACAATATGTTCTTTTTTTTCTACTCAAATCCTTCTGGCTCCTCCATGTAAACTCCTTTTTCTTTGGCCAATTTCATCTGGGAACAGATTTGGACCATGAAGCCCTCCCTCTTCGCTGTCAAGAATATGGCTATCGAGTCAGGATTGTTCCTAAGATCCCTAAAACCCCTCAAGACCCCAGGCTTGATGAGAAACCTATGAGAAACTCGGGCAATATTAAAAGGCCAAGGGCATGCCTCCCAGCAGTACATTGACTTTGTGCCTTTGAGAAGTAGGACTTGGCAGGGAAGAGCAGAAGGTACAAATTTGCAAACAGTTTTGATACCTTGGAAAAGAAAAACCAAGGATAAGTGAACTGAAAAACGAGTGGACAGGCCTCTTAACAAATTTAATATCCCAAGTAATATGGTGGATGAGAAGGTAACTGGGGAGGAAAGGGAAGTAGAAATTCCAGCTGAATCAGAGAATCCTATGAAACTGGAACAACTGGGAAAAATCACCTCCTCAGTTGGCTGCCATTCTAGGATCAAGCTCAGGCTCAGGAGAAGTTACTATTGGATTACTGATCGTACTCTACATCAAGCAAACGTCTTCTCCAAATGGTGCTGAGACCAAATATCTCAATTCTATTTTGGACCCCGCAGTCATGGTTGCTAATGGATGGAAGGCATCTTCTTCTTATACAGAAAGTGTGTTAATTTGTTTAGCTCTTCTTCTTATAGCTTGACTGTGGCTCCTGTGGAGAACCAGCAAGCACAGACCTTTAAAACTTCAATTTTCAATAAAAGTGGCATAAACAATAGTCATATAAGCATCTTGTAGTGCACCATAGGGGTGTCTCCTAGAAAACGTTCAACCTTCAGAATCAGCGAAATATAGAATTAAGAAGAACAAGGGGCCAGCAAGTGACTCTAGGGTGCTAGAACAAAACCACATCAAAAAGTTGAAAGCAGAAACAGATCTAAACTTGGGTAGAAAAAACTGATCAAGACAAGGAAAAATCCATTGGGGAACACCTTACAAAATCGGGACTTGTAAAGCCTCTAGATTCATTCTTTGTTCCCCCTATGCAAAGAGCTTGCCTGGAAATTTAAGGGGTGGTGACAGCATCCCCCAGCAAACAGCTGTTAAGGAAAATTGTTATCAGGAATCTCCAATTAGCATTATCGTCCAGGAGGTAAAACTTCCTTGCAAAGATAGGGTTGCGGTTCTCAAGCATATCTGGAAACACGTGGGTCAAGATGATTGATTATCCTTGGGCCCCTCTTCTAGAATGTCTTCTCTTAGGATATGTAAATTGGAAAGAGACCAGTCAATCTGTTCTCTGGACATTCATTCTAGCCACCCTGCTTCAATGTTCTTTGAACCCTTAGGTTAGGCCTTTGGAAGGAGGCTAGGTATAAAGACTCAACTTTGCTCCCCTATTTTAAGTTTCAAGGCTTCCCCCGCATCCCTGCAGAGGACTTCATTAAGAACTCACCCCTGTTTGAAACTTGAAAGTAATGATGATTTGAAACACATGGATCAGTTTAGTTAATGGACATACATGAGCGCTGGTATCTACAGGGGCCTAGGAGCTGCCCATGCTGTTGAGAAGATGGAAGGACGGCCGGCTTGTGCAAAGTGACTTCAGTAATTCTGGGTCCCTATCATTTGTGGGGCTGGATCCATGGGTTTGAAATCTAGACCATAATAGTTAGTATAGCTTTGCTCTGCCCAGACAACACCTACTGGGGATATGGACGGAATTTCTTAATTATTTGAAGAATAGAATGGAAGCCCCCCTTCAGTTTGCACAATTGGCCAAAATGAAATTACCTTAGGCCCATGCCTTGGTTACGGATCTTTTCACATTGTAAAGTTGCCCTAAACTTATTTATTATTGATCTGTGTTATTCTGTGTAATATGGAAACCACCTCAGAATTTGAAAATGGTGTATCCAGGGGGCTGGCTTGGATTTATTCCCTAGGATGAGGAAAGATCCCAGTCTGAATAAATCCTGGAATCCAAAGTCATGGGTCTGACCATGCAAGAAGACATTTCTGGTTTAGACCAATCTCGTCTCATTTTCAACAAGATGTCAGGCAATTTTAATTTCATTCCCAACTAGGGCTTCCCCAGGACTCAGGAAAACTTCAGTCCTGACATGCTGGGTGAATTCCTGATCAGCTGTAGGGAAGGCTGAGTTTGGGCATGGCTGTTCAGGAGCATTGGACATGAAGAAACTCTTTGAAGCCGTATTGTCATTTGCAGCATCAGTTTCAGGATCTATATTGGAGCCTTTTGAGAAACCATTATGTGTTTGGATGGCTTTTATCCACTCAGACCAGTCGGGCACTTCTTATAAGAGGATTGATGAGAGGGATATAGTGTACAGGGTCACTTGGTAAGTGGACATATCTGGCACACCAGAAAGCATGAGGCAGTCAATTCACTCATGCATCTGAACTGTTCCGAGAATCCATAGATTTTTAGTAAGTTTGTGTTTCTAGCTCCATTCATTTGGCTGGTAGAAAGGCGGATACAAAGTCTCATTTGGATCACATTCTGGGAGGATATTGACTGTCCAAGAAACCTCTCTTTGTTAGTGAATTTCTTTCCTCAGAATGGTCATGTCTCTCACTTCTAGCTAATCTGGTGTAATTTCTGCTTGGATGTATCGGGGCCTTGGTAAATTCCCTGATGTCAGTTTTAAATCTAGGTAGGATGGAATGCAAGGCTTGCATAGTTTTTGAAGGCTGAATCTTGAATCTGTGGTATTTCAGGCAGGATATACTGTAACTTTAATCTATTTTGATAATTCGTAACATAGTTTTTACCTTATCAAAAAAAAAAAATAGTAAGAAGGTTCAGCAGTCAAGGAAGCTGATTGGTATTGAACCTGATCAGAATTTACTCAGATTATTACCAAAAAAGTCAAAAAAATAAATAAAAAATAAAAAGAATGGATATAGTTAGTTTAGAGTACAGATACTACCATACATAAAAGTATCAATAGTGTTTCAAACAACTATATAGAGCAGAATGAAAGACATTAACTTGTCATGGAAGCCCATAACAAACTATGATGAAGATTTCATTTTCTCTTTTTCTCAAACAGTCGTTTGTCCCTCTCCACCACAATTCCGTTCTTAGTGATGAATCTGAGACTGAAGTCTGATACTTAAGAGTCGATACTTTAAAATTTCTTTTTGACAAATGCAAACATTTGTATTCAATTCAAGTTAAAGCTTTTTTTGTAAGGAAAAGCAAAGAAAACTAATGTGTCAAAGAGAATAGAAATCATTTTGTGCTTACTCATAGTAAGATGTACATTCATACCATTTTGCAAACCTTTGCAATATTTTTGAATGTCGCGGATTTTAGACAATCTTCCCCATCTTGAACGCACTGAACTTCAAGAACATGGTAACTATGCCTTAAAAGAACTCCAAACTGATCCTCCACTGCCTTTGGGAGTTGTTCAAAGTTGCAAAATTCTTTAAGATTCTAGAAGTCCTAAAGGGATAAGTGCTTTATAAATTTGCTATATCATTGCCCAGCATTTCTTCACGTCTGAGGAAAAAATTTCAAAAAATAGTTCCATACACAACATGCCAGGCCACTAGACGTGGAGCTGCTGGCCCCAAGCCCCCTTCATAACAGGAGGGCCGGTGAGATTTCATCATTGTGTTTTAAATCTTACACTACTGATTCAATTTTGGGTGCATACATATTTCCCAGTGGGTACAGATATATCCCCCATGAAATAACAGTGCTATGATATACAAATAGCCTCTACACAAAGTTATTCATTTTGGAAGTTCACTTAAAGAAATAAAAGATCGACTATATACTTTTATGATCTGTAGATCCCTGTGGTCTGACTTGAAAATAAAAGGTGGGAAAAACTACAGTGTTGCTGACTTGAAAATAAAAGGTGGGAAAAGCTACAGTGCTGTTTGTAAAGGGTACGCACCAGTTCCAATACCATAAACTAGATAGAATCAGGGTATATTTCATTCACATCGTATCAGCTCACAAATAGGTCTCAATGAGGCCAAGGTCAGAGCCTGATCTACCCACTAAATTCCATGACCCCAATAAGATAAAATTCAATAGAGACCCTAATTCAACAACAGAATAGCAAAAGGGGTACACCAAAACATTAAAAATTGCTCAAATTATGGATTAAGGTTAGCTTAGACTTACCAATGGAGGCTGAATCCCACGCTGCATATTAGCCTCAGCCACCTTCATCTGAATCCAAGCAAAACCCAATTGAACTCAAAGAAAAAATAGCCAACCCATTTGAATCCCACCCACTACCAACAACAACAATAGCAGATCAGCATTCCCACTGCCCCTTAATGACCCACAAGCTCTATGGCCCGAAATGATCGGTACTCAAACATCCATGCCCATATATATTTTTTTCTTGCACGCCATCAAAAGTAAATATATTGCATTGACCTCCAAACAGCAGATGTGACAGTTTCCCCTTATCCCCACTGATTTACTCCGGGTGGGTATGGCGTTTATAGCATTCAAGGACAGTAAAAAATCTGGATTGTTATCAGTTTTGTTGATTTGGATGCAATGGGTGCTCAGGTTCCAGTTTCTGTCAGGGAGATCAGAGGTCGAGAAAGGCAAATTGTGCACATATCATTGAAGAAAAAGTAGCAGCAACAGCAAAAAGTTAAAACGCCGTTAACTGAGTCCTCTTTTTTTTAATCGGGTGGGGGTAATCATATTTCTTTAAAAAAGTATAAGTCTTGTTTGTCCCCATTCAGACCATAGCTTCCATGAAAGAAAGCACCCTTCAATGCCCTAGATTTACGTCGTGGAAATGCAGACCATCCATCTACGGTACGTGTTACTTCCATAGATCTGGGAAGAGATTGACACCGTCAATTCATGGCATTCGTAAGATACAAAGGATTTGTTCGTAACTACCCGCGGTATTTAATGGTTAACAGAATAAAGATGATTATTTCACAACTAGCACGAATCTTACCTTATATTTTATTTATAAACGAATTTTCTGGTTTTTTTATATTAAATTATTGGTTTCTTACGGGAATCAATTTGAAGATAATATAATACGTTTTTATAAAAAAATTAATTTGTGATTTAAATTTAAAAATTTATGTAAATTTTGTTTTAGTGTGATTTTTGGATTAAAATTATATATATATATATATATATATATATATATATATATATATATATATATATTTCTTTTTTTTGAAAAAACCCTCTCAAAGTAAAAGAGAATAGAGGGTGAGACGTCTAAAGTGATGAAATATATTCCCCTTCTTCTCCTTAATAATAAATGTGCAGTGTCGATGTGTGCTTAGTGGTCTCCTTGCCTTGTAATTATTATCAAAAATACATGAAGAAAAAATATCATTTGAATAATGATTTAGTGAATTATATTAACTATTTCTCCCTCGTACTATAAATACTTGATGCTTATGATGGTCTTATACTAAGTAGGTCCCTTACCTAATGATTATTATCAAAAATATTTGGGTAATGAGAGCCCCCTTGTGTTAAGTGGGTCCCCTTGCCTTATGACTATTACCAAAAATACTAGAGTAACCAGGTTCCCTTGTGCTAAGTGGGTCCCCTTACCTTATGATTATTACCAAAATTGTTAGATTAATGAAGGTCCCTTAAATTAAGTGGGTTCCCTTACATTACCAAAAATATTGAGGTAATAAGGATCTCCTTACCTTATAAATATTACGAAAAATATTTAGGTAATGCAGAGCTATTTTTATTGGATAGGTTAAAACACTTTTGATCGTAGCTATGAACCAGCACTAGAATAAAACCAAGGACCCAGTGCCTGGGATAAACATAAGCACAAGAGCAACGAGAGAACAAATAACACCGACCAAAACTAACTAAATACCTCCCACAAAGGGGACACTCCTCTACTAAGAGAGACAAGAACAACAATGGGTTGCCAATCCTTTGCCAAAAGGCAATAAAAGGTCCAAGAAAAGAACACGAGCCCCTTCAATCAATCTTCAACCAAACTGTTGCAGCATATAAAATGGAGAAGGGATCAAATAAAGTCGTTGCAACCCTTAACTGCAGGCTAGGGTATGTCTTCTCTCCTGCCTTAAAAGGAGGTCCTTTATCATCCATTGAGAGACATCTCTCACCATTTCTTTTGAGGCCTTTTCGCCTTAGAACATTTGCCTTTCTTCTTTATAGTGGTACCCACATTAGCTTTGAGTTTCCCAACTCGTAAAAGGGGAGGTATAGCTATAGGGGAGAGGAAGGTTGGTGAAGGAAAAGGGAAGGGTTATAAAAGAGGAGTTATTTGAACAGGGGAGGAAGGTTCAATAAGCGAAGGGAGTAGGGGGGCGCTGAACCCTGGTAGAAGACCTCATGATTGCACCCCCTGAAGCCCTGCCCAGGGGGTCCCTCCCTCTAGATGAGCGAAGAGGAGGGAAGAGGAGGTGCATGAACTGTAGACAAACATGTCGTCATCTTATGATCCAGAAAGTTGTACTGGAAATAACTCAACGAAAGATCTTCATGGTTGAAGAATTGAGTCCACCTGCTTCTAGAAGAGGACAAAAGCACCAAATGTATGAGAGGTTTAGATATGTCGACAAGGTCACACACTTGCACAAATCTACTAAACAACAAGCTCCCGTCTATTTTCACGAAAAAACACACTTTATTAATCAATTCCATGATAAATTATTCCTTCCTAAAAACCAACAACAAATGATAAATTCTGATCTAAAGGAGAGGAAAAACAATCTTCGTTACAATAGAAGTCATCTTCGTAATGACAATCTATTACATTAATAAATCTCCTTACTTTATAATATTATCAAAAATATAAAATAATGAAAATTCAGTTGAAATAAATGAATTCCTGATCTTATCATTATTATTTAAAAAAATTGAAATAAAAATATTTAAATAATGAATATTTATTAAAATCATTTAAATAATAATTAAAAATATATACGAATAAAAATCTCATAAAAATAAATATCTAATCAGTGAAATTGTTCAAAGACTTATCAATTTTTTTAAAAAGGTGGAGCACTCCTACCTAATTTAAAATTTGGTCAACTTTCTTTCGTAAGAGATGGATTATTTTGTGTTTTTATTTGATTTCATGTATTTGTTCGTTTAAGAATAGTGTAATGATGGCAAGTACTGATGTTGCCTTTGATAATTCCCTTCGTGGGGCCATGGGAGAAACAATACTTTAATACTTTACCTTTATTTATTTCATTTCATTTTTGGTTTTCTCAGACCAACCCTTCTACAAAAAGAATGGGCAATTCTGTCCATTATGGAAGATTTTAATACGAGTCAACGACAAATTGTTGGCTACAGAGAGATGGGTTCCATGGCTAAAAGAGATGGATGAACCACCCTTGGGAGTTCCACCAGCTTTCTATCTAGTTTGTGTCTGTTTCTGTTTGTTTGTTTTTTTAATTTATATTTATATAAAAGTTGATGGGTATACTTTGATTTATAGTACTGTATTTTTCAAAGTTGTACAAAAATAGTTGATTTTTTGTTTTTAAAATTTTATGGAAATTGAATTATCATTTCTCGATTAACTATTAGTCGAGGTTTATATATGAAAATTATTCATGTTTCAATTTATCAAAAACTCTATACATTGATTCGTAAAACAATTATTTCACGATTTTAATTTTTGATTTTTTTTTTTTTTTTTAAAGATAAAGAAATATCTATTGAAGCGTTTTAATAATAAATTTAAAAAAAAAGAATAAATATATATTTTACAAATTTATATAAATTATTACCTTACCTTATGATTATTACAAAAATTATATGAAGAAAAATATCATTAAGGTAATTTTTATTTGTAGAGACCATCTTCAGATGACTTTAAACACACACAACTAAAAATCTATACACACCATGTTAAATATCCATTATAGTTTTTATAGTTGTTGTTCTTTGCCCAAATTGTGGCTTCATTTTTGTTGTGTTATGGAAGAATGGTTTGGTCATGGTAGTTTTATCAAGCCACTTTCCCCTGGTAGTATGGGTTGATTACAATTTTTTTCAAGAGTGGAATGCTCCAAGTGACGTGTGTCAATAACTATCTCTCTAAATTACGATGTGTTGAGATTGTTAGGGTTTTGGGTCTTTGTGACTGTGTAGTTTTTTCTAGATTTTAGCCATTGTTTGCATTCTTTGGTTTCCCCTTTGGTCTCGATGTGAGCCTACATACTTCCTAAGTGTTGGTGGTTATGATTGGTGGATTTTGTAGGTTGTTCAATGCTTGATAATGGAATCTAAGAGGTTTGTGTCAAGTGTTAAGGGCTCCTCTTCTCACAGGAACCCTTGAATTTGCAAGGGTATGACATCCTTGAAGAATATTTTCAAAGAGAAGACTTGTGAAGTAGTACATAAGTATTACATGGATGATGTGCACTCCTCCTTTATAGGATTGGTCGATGATTTTGAATTAAAAAAATAATGAATAATGGTGTCCTCCTTGACAAAACCACCAAAATGATTGTGGAACAAGTCATGTACTTTTGGAAGGTTTGTCTTTTTTAGGGCATCAAGGATGAAAAAATGTTGAAGTAGACTGCCACTAATATGTTATGTGCCCAGCTTGTTTCTAGGTCAGGGGAGGGGAAATCTATAGATTGTGTGTTACAAGAAATGAAGGATCCAATTCAATCCACCCTAAGGCTTGACACCCTCAAGGTGGCTCAGCTTATTGAGGTTCAAACTACTCTTTTTTAGTGCTAGCAACACTCATACTATTCATGAGGATGTGGAGTAGTTAGGCTTTAGTCTCATGTGCAAATTGGATAATGTCTGGATGTTGTTGAAAGGGATGGCTACTAAGGAAATCACTCAAGGGAAGAAAATCAATGCAATTTTCTCTAAGTTGGGCATCAATTCATCTTCCTTTACAGCTTGCAAGGACTCTTAGTCCTCTTTTATTGGAGGATGAAGTGAAGCAATGTGGGCCTACAATAATGGTTTCAAACTCTAGTGAAGATGTAAATGAATAACCTGTTAGGTTGGCTAATGTTATACTTTTTTGTTTCTATAGCTCAAAGGACCTTCTTGGAAGAAAGGTGGTAGGATTTTATGTATGAAATTTCCTAATTAATTTAGAGCTTTTGACTACTTTATTATTATAATAACACAATTATTGACCCTTTTTTTACCTTATCAATAAAAATATATCCTAAATTTTCAACCAACACCTGATATTTTCCCCAGCATCATGTATGGTCTTTAAAAATAAAATTAGTCCAATTATGTTCGCCCTAGGATTACACAAAAAGTTAAAAAATGAAGATTTTGACTAAGTATAGGGGTCACACAAGGATTGTGCAAGTATTAGTGAAGTATGCGTAAGAAATGCATGGATATCTAAAGTTTTGCATAATAATTGAAGGAGTCAGCAAGGTTACACATAGTATATGTGCGCAGAGGTTTCAAACAACAACAAAAGAAAGGATCACACATTAGCAAATGGTGAGTAGAAGTATAAGTTTCATAGTAGCCTAGAAGACATATATGTTAATGAGATGGAATAGAATTCAAAGAACATCTATTATAATATCCATATGATCTTATAGAACTTTATAGAAGAAGTCTACCTAGGTCTAGTTGTCACGAGTAGGTGGATGGAGAAAGACTATAAATAAGACCTGTGACCTTTGATTTGGGACAACTTGAGATGGGACGCATTTTGTAATATTAAGCATTTTATGATTTTATATAATCTTGTAAGTCATTTTGTAAACTATATGAGTCTAAGTCTATGGATAGGAATAAGTGTGCACGTAAACCAAAGGTATGTGGTTGTGTTTGTTTCATTAATGAGTAACATTAATAAAGTAATGTCTATGTATGCATTATGCAATATGTCATGATTTCCATTGTCTTCATAATGTTCTTAATGGTTGGGTTCTTAGTGTCTCATTTGTGCTTCAAGTGAGTGCTTTGTATTAGGTTTAAGTAGTATGCCAACATGTTTAATATTGTATAAGTGTTGTTATAATTGGGGTTTGACTAAAAGTGAATGTATCATATTCCACACAACATTTTGGTTTTGATACCAGAACTTGATCTGCTCAGATTGTGAATATTTGTAGGTTGCATAATAATATACACCACCATAAAATTGAATAATTAAGGATGGAATGCTAACAACCTTATACATGGGTTAGGAGAATAATAGGCTGGGGAAGAGTGAGGACTTTGTGTAAAATAATAGAGTCGAAAGAATCTTATATGGAGAATGATGTTATGAGTAAGAGGGAGTAAACACTGTGTTGGTATGTGGAGAATAGGGAAAAGGTGATAACTACTTTAGATCCTAAAAAGAAGTGAGAACCAAATTACTTATATTATGTGAAGGTCTAAGGAAGAAGGGGAGGATACATGACTAGTTCACACAAGGGAAAGATGCACTCAAGTAAGGAAGGAGGATTTCTTAATATAGAATCCCTAAGCAAAGAACTACCAAAAGAATAATGAATTCCATGGGAAGAGGTTGATTGTGCATAAGAACACCTAGTTTTGAACCTAATTGGAGATAAAATGCACACGTATTTTGATAATTAAGGAGAAAATGGGATAAGAGTAGATGTGATGGAATAAAATAAGTTTGTAAATAAAAAGCAAGAATTGCAGAGTAGGGAAATTAACACTTTCAAAACTAATATCTGGGAAAGAGAAGGTGATATAGACAACAATAGTGAATAAAGAAGCAAGAAGGCCAATTATGAGAATGATTGTGGTAGGAGGGACTAATAGTCCTATGATCAATACAATGCTCCCAATAATACTTATAGTGGTGGCTACATAAGCAACACTTCAGGGAGGCATAGATCTAACAATAATAAGTAAAATGGTGAATAGGGTGATTCTAATACATAACAATTCATAGATGAATATTTTGTAGGTACCACAACAAAACATTTTGTATGAGATGGTTGTAAAAAAACCAAAATGTAGGGTATGGATGATGCTTCAGATGACATTCACACATATGAGATCACTTGGAAAGCAAAAGGAGTTACATCATCAAAGAGAGGCAAGCCAGCTCATAACCACATTACATGAAAGGGCACATAACTGGTATAAGAAGTGTGACCCTAACCAAGGCATGGTAGACTTCAATATATCAAAGGAATCATTATTAAAGGAATTTCACATTCTTGAGTTTGAATAATAAAATATTTTGAAATGGAAGAAGATCAAGCATGATCCAATTGAGAGTGTGCATTCATACAATGCTTAAAGACCCATGTGCATAAAATTCTACATGGTAAATATCCATTGTAACATGTGCAATGGTTTTAGGGTGGATTAGTAGCACATTTTTAAAGTAATTTAGTAATGAAAACCTTCATATATGCATGGGAAATGTTGGATGTTTCGTTAAGGCTATAAGTAGCAGGGGAAATGGATATGGGTATTAATCCATTTTTTAGAAGTATATATTTCAAACATAGTAACCAAGTTATAGACACTGAATGTGAATACTACACATGAGAAGAAAAGGGGATTATGGTGTATAAATTATGAGGTTGAAGCACATAGCAAGAGTGATTATACATGGAGTAAAGTGTAAGTAGTTAGGATAGTTTGTAAGGTATGCAATGAAGATCATGAAATAAGGAATTATCATTTTAAACAATGTGTAGAGTAAGTTAGAATCACTTAATGGTGCAAGATATGTGAAATGGACACCCATGATATAGTGGATTTCAAAATGATCATTGAAATAAGATATGCTTTAGAGCATGGAATAAGACAAGTAACAATGACCCCCACACAACCTTACCTTGGTCAAGAATAATATTTGAATCAATGGGGTTATAGTACAACTATGGACCAAAAGTATATAATCAAGAAGGAATGTTTCAAATAAGAGGACGTGGGAAACTTCAAGGACTAGTTCCTAAGGCCATGTTTTAGATGTGGGGCTACTAACCATTACCACATACAATGCACTAACTTCCAAATATGTGTACATTGTTATTTACAGATATTGAATGGAGGATTCCTTAGATTTAATCCAAAATATTTTATCAAAAGATAAGGCCAAACATGCAGGAATGGTAAGGATTGTGTAACAATAAGCTCAAGGAATGTATGAAAATAAGGCATGAAGGGAACCTCAAGTAAACATCACCACACAAAAGGGAATAGACACTCATGCACAAGAAATACTAAAAGGGGATGACAGGATACATAAGCTATAGGAAGTGGTAGCCGAATCTCTAGAAATACCATTACAAAAGTTGATTCTAGATCAAACTAAAGAGATATTTAGAAATATATAGGGTGAGATGCAAATGCCATGAGAGTTAATGGCCAAAATGAGGAAGATCCAAGGGTAGGAGTTGAGTGTGAAATAAGTACAAAAACTCGCATAATTTTTCTCTCTATCCAAGCACGAGGGCACACTACTTTGTTAAAGAGGTGGCTTAGGCAAAGTATGGGGGAGGTGCATGAGAATAGGATGAGATGTATAAAATAAGTTAGACACATAAATAACATAGGTTGTGATAGATAGCTTGTCATTAACGCAAAGATAAATGATTGGATTTAAATACTATCTTAGTAGACACAAGAGTGGAGTAAATATCTTGACCTGGGATGCATGGAAAATAATGCATAGTCCAAGACTATATCCTTCAGCAAAATTACTATTCATGGCCAAAAAAACTCACTCAAAACCAACAAGGGTTTTAAAAATCACAAAGATAAATATCATGGGAACAAAATTCATCATAGAATTTTAAGTAATTGAATTTTCAGAAGCAAAAAATTACCTAATACTTTTAGGGATGCCATGGTGATATGAAAACCAAGCAAATATGTACTTTAAGTAGTGATATATGAGTTTTAAGAATGGAGACTAGAGAGTGGTGATTCCAATAGACAATCAACATGGACCTGTGTAGGTGAAGAGTATTGATATAAATAAACAAATAAATGATATCTATATTATCACTACATGGGGGAAAGAATAATTAGACCCATAAGAGGATGGGAGGTTGTGTTGGTGAGCAGGATTTTGATGTCAGATACCACAAGTGTGGCATGTGAAATATGGGTCTATAAAACCTATGGATTTACATGTACGAATATGTATGATTAAAAAGTTCTTAAGCAAAATCCTTTAGAAGTGGATTAGTCAGGTGCAACACATCAAAGTGAAAAACCTAACTAATACTAGAGGTCAAGATGAGATGTGTCCCATGAGTGGAAAAAGTAGAGAAGAGGGTGTATTGGATAAGCAAGGGGAGACTAATTAAATTACCCAAGTTTGACAGATCAAAGAGCACTCCAGAGTATGTTCAATATTTGAAAGGTTGGTTACCACTAGAACAAAACTAGAGGCTAGTGTGGTTTCACATGTTGCACAACACAACCACATGATGGTGGGCAACACACATACCATATCTACCATATTGGGGCAACATCAAACAAGCTTTTTTTTATACAATTTGAGAGGTTAAATGAAAATAGGGGTTTAACATTATATACACGTGATATTGGGGAATACATTAAAACATTTTAAGAAGTATGGATAGAATGTAGGTTCAAGTTTCCCATATGATTGAAGGTACACATGCTATATGGGATGTCATGTCCCCTTTTTCGAATAAGTTAAGGAAATAATAAAAAATAACATTTAAGTTGTTCTGGTGAGTTACTTTATTAAAAGGATAGCTTAATATTATTTTATTATTAGAATTTCAAGTCTAATAAAGTGTTTTTTAAAAGGGGTCCTAAAGTGACGTTAGGCATGGGGTCTAAAGTGATACTATTTTAAAAGGTTCCTAAGTCACCTTGAATTATATTTTGGGGAAAGGATAAATATAAAATAACATTTTATTTTCCTAAAAGTGTCTATAAAAGAAGTGTTTGGGTAAAAGGAGGATTCATTCAGTGATTACCAAACTTTATTTTCTTGAGAATGAACAATTATTCTTCTTTTCTGCCCTAGGATGAACTTTGGTAAAGAATGGTTTCAAGGATGAAAACCCTCCTAGACATTTGAGTAATTCCATCTAGGGATTACCATTGTACTGCAAGGATTGGATTTGGGGATGAAAATACTCATCTCCATTTTGGGTAATTTCATTTAGGAATTACATTTATGTTTCAAAGAATCAAAATTTTTAGGGTTTCATGACATGGATGTTGATTTATTAAAGGAGTGAAAGAGTTTTTGGAAATTAGATCACAGGGTTGCCCTATCCAAGGTTTGACTTTGAAGATTTTAGACTACTAGGTTTTCATAAATCATTCTTCAACAACAAATTCATGGCATTCCCTTTAGTCTGATTTTAAACAGACATTCATTAGCAGGCAGTTGGAAAGTTTCAACATAAATTTTTACCATTTTTTAGAATTCAACATTAAGGTTTGAGCAATAGTAGTACAAAAGGAAACAATAGTTCATAATTTCATATTTTATTAGCAATAATTACAAAAGGAAACAATAGTTCATAATTTCATATTTTATTAGCAATAATACATAAATATATTAAATAAAGGTTTCTAGTTGTCATAAAAAATCAGTAAAAATAGGGTGGTGTTCAGAACAACTAATATCAACAATCAACTACAACAGCATAATCTTTCAATTTTTGCAATAGTAGTTCCTTGTAATCAACAGATAAGAGGTTAGATTATCAATATTTTGTCAATTGTAATATCAATCTTAGATTTTAATCTACATGCAAAAGTGAATAAAGAATTTGTTGGTAAATAATAGTCTTCTTGTGAGATAAAAATTGCAACTTTGACATGTTTCAATACCTGACAAATTAAATCACAAAATTGTTTTAAATCTCTCCAAGTTGTGAATTAAGGGTTTATAGAAAAATCTAAAATTGTTGCCTCTTGTCTAAAAGGGAAATTACATGAGACACTAAGGACTTGGGTGTGTGCATCATGTATATTAATAAATACATGAAGAGCCATAAGTTGGGAAACCATGAAAGAAAAATTCATGCAAACTTTTAGATTCCACACAACTAGATCAAAATTATAGGAGACCTTGAAAGCCATGGAGGAAGTTTTTAGAAGTTACGTGGAAATGGAAGATAGAGTTAGGTATATGTATTATGAATAGGGGTACATAATTAAACACTTATTCCAAGAAATAAATGAAAGTGTAATAATAGATAAGGCATCCAAAATTATGAATGTGTCAAACCTAGTTCTCAGAATAGTATGAGAACTTTATACAATTACAAAAGAGAAAGATGCAGAAGACAATGAAATCAATAATTTGAATATAACCATCTTATTTAATGAACTAACAATGGAAAGTACATATAGGGATGAGGATAAATAATACAAGTAACTCTTGTGCACAAAGGAGGTAAAGATTAGAACATATGAGGATCTACACATGGTAACAATTGGGGATTACTAGTCAAATGATGTCATGGCATACATCGTCAAGTTAATCAGGGAATTTAGAGATTTATTCCCCAATAATTATTATTAAATTAAGGGAATTCACCACTCATTATGAAAAATGAATATTAAGTTACCCTAAGGACAGATCTATTAAAAAGAGCTTATATAAAATAAATCCCAACATATGTGCACAGGTTAAGGAGAGATTTTTTTGCTCATACTCAGTGTGTGATTGCATTTTGTTGATTATGTTATGGACATCACCAATGGTGGGTAGGGTTTTTACATCCTTACTCCACCACATTTTCTCTTTCATTTTACACTATATGCCATTGCTTTTGGGAAGTGTTAACCTTTAATATTTACAACTTAAACTACTACCAAAAGCCACCTATAATGGATAATCTGGATCAAAATCTTCCCTTTGATTTGATCCAATGATTCCATTCCTCTATGAGAATCAATGCCCTTAGTTGAGGTTCATTTTGAAAATTTTAGTCATTACATAGATGCCTCAATGAAACATACCTTAGTTGGTTGATTTATTGGATTATGGTCGAGCCCTACTTCATTTGAAATATGAATCACCTTTATATGGGGTTCATTAATTTCTTAATTTGAGTTGTCGATATGTGGCTATGGATACTTCACTATATTATTCAAGTCCATTAAAGAGCATGATGTAATTTTTTAAGGTGGTCCTTGGTTCATGGGTTCTAGTGCTTTGTTCCTAAATTTTTAGTCTAATTAGTTCGACACGAAGGTGGATGTGCCCAAATAAGTTTCAGTTTGGGAAAGGCTTCCATTTCTTCCACTACATTTATGGAACCAATCCTCATTACAAATTATTGGTAAAAAAATTGAGAAATTTTTAGATTTGATTCCCCTTAAATATTTTAAGGTTTCAATTGCTCATATCTGTGTTGAATCCATTGGTATCAAGTTTCTGGATTGGATATACACCCAAGTATTGGATTATCATCATTTTCATTTTTTATGTATTTATTTCATGAATATGGCCATTTTTCTAGGGACTGTCCTCTTAATAAAGAAAATAGGCTGCAAGATAATTACCCAATGTTGATGGATTTCAAAGAGTATAATGCAAGAACCAAAACAAGATATCTAGAGCAGAAACCCAAGCCTCCCAAATTTCAATATGAGGCTTAAAATAATTTATGTGCCCTTGTTTTTGAATGGTAAGAAAACATGCATTTTGACTTAAATCTGAAAGAGGAGAATTAACCACCAACCAATCAAGAATCAACTCATAACAAGATAGTGGGCTCTTCGATGTTGTATGAGGATCCACTTGAATAACCTCCTAAGGAGATGGATTGAGTGGAATAGATATAAATATTTGAGGAATTTATGGTACTTAGAACTAGTCTTGATCACATTATTATCATATCATCTAGCAAGTTATGAAGGAAATCAAATTTGGATGTTAGACTTGAAGAAACAAGGAAAAATCTAGTGGCTTAGACCCAAGTGACTTTGGAAGGTTATCCAAAGGTAATAAACCCTACAAAATGATAATTTTCTCTTAGAATTTTTTAGGACTTGGGTGGTGCCCTAAAAAAAAGTACCTCAAGAGTATAATTAAAGAACATAATCACATTTTATTTGAAATTTAGGAAACCAAATTAGATCATAAAGGTGCATGTGATTCCTAGAGATCTATTTGGAATGGTTTTGAAATTGAAGTAATTAATGCTAGTAGAGACTCTAGTGGCCTCCTAACCACCTGCGATATTATTAGTCTCACTAAGATCAAAGGTCACCAAAGTGAACATTGGCTCTCTCTTACTTTTGAGTCAGGCAGAGTCATTTTCGCTTCTATGAACATTTATGCTCCCAACTCTCTAGTAAAAAAAAATAGTGTTGGCTATCTATTTTATCTACATTGAGGAACAAAAACCTAGTAATCTAATTCTTTATAGTGACTTCAATCTTGTTCTTTTCCCTTCTTAAAAAAATGTGGCTCTAAAATCAGAGATCCCCATAGGAAACATGTTAAAGATGCCATTTATTTGGCTAGCCTCAAAGACATCAAGCCCTCTTAATGGAAATACACTTGGAATAATAAGAGAGTTGGATTTAAATTTCATTGTTTAAAGGCTTGATATCTTTTTAATTTAGGAAGATATTCCAATCCTTTTTCTTTCAATAAATAACAAAATTATCTAGAGCAACGTTTCAAATCACAAGCCAATAATTTTAGACATTGGTACTAACAAAAACAAGAGACCTATACCTTCAAATACAATGTAGATTGGGTTCATTTTACTAATTTCTCTTCTATTTTTAAATTTAGATGGAATTTTTGGTGTACCCCACCCCCCCCCCCCCCCCCCCCCCCCCCTCACTCCACCCAACCCCCCCACAAAAATCATAATGATCAAAACATTTAGAAACTCAAAAATCTACAAATTAAAATCATATTTTAAAGTTTTGATCAAATATGATTTTAGCTCTAAAATATCTAAATAATGTCTTCTTCTTAAGGTATGAGGAAAAGGATTAAATTTTAGAAACAACTTCCCTCTCAAAAGGTCTCAAATGTGAGAGAGATTCTTTTCTCACAATTGTAAGAATATGCTAGGCAAGAAAAGCAATACTAGAGACTTAAATCCTGCATGATATAGATTTGTGAGGGTGATAATAACACTAGATACTATCATATTAAACCCCATTGAACAAGAAACACAATCAAATAAATTTAGCTTGGCAAAGATGACATGATATCTAGCCTTGAGGGAATTAAAGAAGCCGCTCATGATCATTGTGAAGCTCTATAAAAATAAATGGATGGAGATCCTACTACCCAAGCCCCTATTCTTATTAATATTCCCAATGTCATTACTAAGGACTTAAAATTTTCTCTTTTCCAAGTAGTCACTATAGAAGAGCTTAAATAGGGTTTTTCAACACAGCTAAAGATAGGGCCCCTAGTCTTTATGGGATCACTAACTCTTTCTATCATTAGTTTTTTGATCTCATCATAACTAATCTCCTTAAATTGGTGGAAGATGTTTAGAAAAAGGTAAACTCATTGGTGACATAAACTCTACCTTTCTAGCCTTGATTCCAAAGGGCAAAAAATGTTATTTTCATCAATAGAACAAATATATATCTCTTTGTAACACTTATAAGTTCAGAACTAAAATTATAGCTAACAAAATCAAGAAACTCTTGGGCATTCTCATATCTAAAAATTAATGAGGATTCATTCCAAGAAAACAAATCTATGATAATATTGTGATTGTCCATAAGGCATTTCATTCCAATAGTAAAGAAGCTATGAAAAGGGTTACCATCAAACATGACATGGCTAATGTTTTTGATAGAGTTAACTTAGACTTTTTGGAATAGGTTTTACAAACTTTTGGATTTCATTTACTCTTTATGAAACAGATCTTTGGATGCATTGTTAATCCTTTGGTGGCTTTAATTATAAATGGACCTCCCTGTAATTTTTTTAGGGTGGCTAGGGGTTTACACTAAGTCTACCCCCTATCACCTTATTTATACATTATTCTTATTGAAGCTCTAGGTAGGACCCTAAACAAAGAGCCTCAAACATCATTGGAATTAAGGTTTACAATGGGGCTAGAGTGATCACACATGCTTAATTTTCTGATGATGTGATATTATTAGGGGAAACCTCCAAACAAAATATCATAATTAAAGTGTTGCCTTGACAAATTCTTGCCCACATTTGGAGCTAATACCAATACCAACAACTATATATTCTACATTACAAACATTTATACTAATGAAAAATAAGCCTCTCTCAAATTATTTAGTTTGCTCATGGTGGTGAGAGCCCTTCCAAATATATGTATCCGCATGAGATTTAAATTAAAGTGTTGATTCTTGGTTAAGTCTTCTAGAAAAAAATGATAAGTAGATTTTAACCAAAATAATGGATGGCTCAGTCTTGTAGGCATGTTGGTTTTAGTCAAATTAGTCATTTTTAGTGTCCTGACCTGCCAAATCATGATTTGTCATGCTCTTGATTCTATCATTTAAGCTCTTGTCTATAAAATTAGAGATTTTTTATGCAACTGGGTAATCAAAATAATCGTAAAAAGTTTCACCTTTTTGGCTAGAACAAAGTCACTAAGAAAATCAACATTGTAGACTAGGCATTAGATCAAAATCTATCACAAGCCCCCTTTTTGACTAAAATATTATTTGGACCCTTTCAAATACTCTAAGGTCTCTTTGGAAACAAATTTTTGGTTATAAGTATGGTGATGACAAGCATAAAATGTGTTTTCTTGATAACATCCTTCAAAAGCACAATACTTCCAAGATTTTTGTTTCTGATTTTGAAATATGTTGAGATAATTCTAAATAATATATCTTGGTACCTCAAAAACAACCAATGTATCATATTCTTGGATAGCCATATTCTAAGAAATAATCCTTTCACACTTATATGTTCATGGACATTCTTCTATCCATAAACCAGTTGGGAATCCAAAATATTTATCACCTTGTTGAGTGGGAAGAAAACTACCCAAAATGGTCTCATCTTAACACACTTTCTGATGAGCATCAAAGAGAATGGTGCCTACTTAGTTCCTACTAGTCAATTACTTGAGGCACTACATGGTTTGAGTTAGTGCTCACTCTTTTCACATTGGGTAACTCTTAATCATTATTTGCATAACATTTATAATTTTAGCACCACTCCTAAAGTAAAATTATTCCAGTGGTTGGTTTGGCAGAGTAAGATTATCAGTGGAGAAAATCTCATTAAAAGAGGAATTTTATGCCCTTATATTTTGTTTATATGTTTCAAATAAATTAAAACTCAATCTCACCTTCTCTTCGACTGCAAATAAGCTTATATTGTTTGGATCTCCATATCTCTCAACTTCGGAGTTTAAGTTTGAAACAAACTAAATTTGGAAACTTGCGCTCGGAACTGGGACTGTTACTACATCATTTTTAAAAATGTAAACCCATCATCAAAAAAATATGGTCTTCCTTACCTTTTCATTGCATGTGATTGATTTGGCTTGATAGTAATCAAAGGATCTTTGAATAAATTACAACTCTAGGAAACTCTCTTATCCTCATGATTCAACATGCTATAGTGGAAAATGCCAAAGCATGTATAGAAAAAAAGTAAAGAATAGTTGAGCTCTATAGAATAGTATTTAATATTCTTAAAAATTAAAACCTTGAGGAATTTTTTATCACTGCCTTGGTTAATCGCATTTATTTGGATATTTATTTTAGCTACCCTACATTTTTCTTCAATGGGACTTATAAATCTTATCCTCATAGCACCACTACTAATGCCATTTTATGGCTCAATATTTAATCCAATATTCTTGATTTTGCTTAAACTTAGGACAAACCTCTAATAGTATTGTTGACCTTATGAGTTATAAGTTTGGCATTTATCTCACTATCAAGGAAAATCTTAATATTATCATTGATTACAAAGATTCTAAGTTGTTAATCTAGTGTCTCGAAGGTAATCAAGTGAAAAAAGTTGTTCATATCTGCCTCATGCTTGGTCAAGTTGCTAAGACCCTTCAAAACTTTGCTACAACATCATATTCCTAGAAATTTGAACCATATGGAAAATAAAACGGCTAATAAAGGCATTCAAATAAGCCTTCATTCAAATTGCATATGACATTTCAAAGCTCAAAGAACCGATACATTACATAACCTATGATTCTTTAGGCTATGCCTAGACCATCTTGGGACTAGATTTTTTTATGTATCTCTTGGTCTCTTCGTAACTTTTTTTACATCTAAATATTTTTACCTTTTTATAACAAGCTAAGGAGGAAATCGAAAAAATGATTAAAGCAAGAATTATTGAAATAAAATATGAATTTAACTAAGTAAGCATGGTGGATACATGATGTAGGAGCATTATGTCACACGTGTAATCCTACATCAACCAAAAATATGTTAGATTAGGAAAATAAGTTAAGAATAACATCATACGAGTTTATGATTGTGTATTAGATTTATCTTTGTTTTGCACAAGTCATGTGTTTCACAATTATTCTTATGTTGTTTTATGTAGATTATGATCACATGTATGTTAATTATATTTTTAATTTGTTATTTTGTTCCACACAAGTCTATTATTTTATTCCATTATTTTTGGATTTTGTGTGAGCTTACAAAAACTTACGTAAGTGATTTTATGTTGTTCTACATAAGTGCAATTATGTGAAGATCTGTGAAGCATTTTAGAGGCCTGTACTATAAGAATCCAAGTTTAATTTGGGGTCACTGCATGTCTAGTTCATTTGTGCATGTGAAAATGGAGCTAATGTGTCTCAAAAACATATTGGAGGAGTTTTTATTCATCATGTAAGTACTATGCTGACCTATGATATGTTTGTGAATTGAAATTATCTTTAGAAGTTGGTTTAGCAACCATGTTATTAAGTATGAGTCATTCAAATAGACTATGGTAATGTGCGGTAAGATATTATTAAATATTGATGAAGGGGTCAATGATGAGTTATAGCACATTGAATGGTGGTATAATGTAATGTGTTGTCTTTTGATGTATTTCCATCAGGACTTGTGTTCATTTAATCTTTGTTAGTGGATTATCGATCATTAATTAATTTTCATGGATTATGTATATATATAAACACATCCCCTACTCTTGAGAAGATATTCATTTATAATTTGGAAAAGTATCTATAATGTAGTTACATGGAGTTATGTAATTATATATATGCATAGATTTTTGAGCGACTAAAGGGATAGAGTCATTTGGGGCCACACTATGATGTTGGATTGTTATATGGAAGCTTTCGATCATTTTTGAGGTTGTTTGTGTTGGATAACAAGGATATATCATTAGTGATAGGTCTATGTGTTTTTAGATCTATATTTGATGCAATAAAATTAAGTTGTGAAAATTTTCATTATGTAATTGAGGGAATTATGGTTGAAGGTATCTATTAATTGAAACCCCTAATTGTGTCTACATAATTTGGTATAAGAGTAAGGAGAAAACTCTAGGGATGAGAGATATAGGTTTGTGTTCTCCATTATTTGAGAAGGAGAATATAGAATAGAGGAGAGCACAAGAGAGATATACTTAGGATTTAAAAATGTGTAGTAATAGATCTAAAGGTTGTGAAAAGTTAAGATTCTGCCAAGAAGAGTGTGAGTAGGTGTAGTAGTTACGAATCTATCTAGAGGGCTCGATGAGATTGTGGAAATGATGTAGATTATGTAGACAAATTTGGATGAAATAGAGGAAGATAGTAGAATATGATTTGTCTTGAGGAATGATGTAGAGGTTGAATTGTGAGAGGATGAATAAGAAGATTCAGTGTGAGAATGATTATATGAGGGAGAAGAGAGGCCTATCAAAGCTATTTCTGAGATTGGAAGAGGTGCACAAGTATACATTTCATATTCTACTGAAACATTGAATCCTTAGGAAATTACATTTTGGTTAACTTATATAGATGAATACTTCAAGTTTGATGAATTTATGGATGATATTAGAGTAAAAGTGGTCCAAAAAAATTTAAAGGACACCCAACACTATGATGGAAGGAGGTATAACTAAGGATAAGTTGTAAAGGGAAAGATACAATTTTCAAATGGGAAAGAATGGTTGAGCAATTGAAAGAATTTTTTTTTACTTAGATACTATCAAATGTATTTTTTGAAGAGCTTTCAAAATCTACGAAAAATAAACTAAGTGTGAAAGAGTATATAGATGAGTTTTACAAGATCACTATCTTGGTTAGTCATAATGAGATGGACTAAGAGAGTGTGGAAAAATACAGCAGTGGATACAATGGGTCATCCAATATGAGATCAACATAGTGAATTACAAATAGTGGAGGAAGATTATTAGTATGCACTAAGAAAGGAGAAGATAACATGTAGATAAAATATTTTAAGAGGTAAAGTGAAGGCTAGAAATAACAAAGAACAATTGATGCAGAAAATCAATGAATACATAAACATTGCGCAAATGTCATAAGTAAGAGGAGGATCATCTATTGTGAGAGGTGTCAGATGAACAGGTGGAAGTTTCAATGCAACATGTTTTATATGTGAAGAGGTATAATTCCATGCATTTGAGTTCCCTCATACTCATATGGATAGTGGAAAGAGAGGTAGTGGTGGTGTGTAAGTCTTATAAATAGACCCAAACTCTATGAAGATACATGTTCATAATATAGATGAACCTAGGTAGGGATAGAGTTTGTTTTTAACAAGGATAATATTGAAAGTCATGGGAAAGCAAAAATATGTGAGGCAAAGATACATATTTATAAGATCAGAGTCAAGACAATGGGTTAATACTGTACAATTATGGTAAGTAATGGAAGCATATATAATTTAGTATCTACATAGATGGTGAGAAAGTTGGAATTGGTACAAAGGGTGCATCCAAGGTCATACAGATTGGCATGGTTAGTGGAAGGTTAAGATAGTATTGTGAAGGAGCAATATGAAGTGGAAATGAAGATTGATAACTAAATGGACAAGGTTCTGTATAATGTGCTAGACATGGATGTATGTCATAAGTCATTAGGGAGGTTGTGGTTGTGTGACTATGAAATTTTATATGATGGAATAGAAAATATAGGTTAAGTGAGGAAGGATGGATGAGCCATAATAAAAACAATAAAGATAGATAATAGAGAATATGTGCACCAAAATCATTTGGTTGTGCATAGTAGCAAGGAACACTTGTAGGGGGTAGAGTGCACAAAGATGAAAAGTAACATTGTATAGAATAAAGAGAATGATTATGAAGAAGTGAAGAGTACTACCACATAGGGGAAAGGGAGTGTGGATGCAAAGGTAAATAATTTTACCACATAAAGGATGGTAAATGGGAGTGTGAACCACAAATGCATGGAGTTTTTAGTGGGTAGTGTTGTAGTAGAAGAGTGGATTATGTAATGTAGATAAAAGAGGTTGACCCAAGTGAGTGAGCATTGGCACAATAGTAAAGTTCAAGGATTTTGGTGGAGGAGGTCAGTTTCCTTGGTTCATCGACCAAACAAACTCAATGGTGAGATTCATCTTGCATGATGCAAAAACATGCTAAGACTTTTGACAATGGTCAAAAGTGTGGTTCTATCACCTAGATCTAACGTGTGAGAATTATGATCACACATTGTCTTACCTATGGTGTATGATGCAAAAGCATTTGGGTGCATATGTAATTATACATCAACCAAAAACCTGTTAGATTAGGAAAATAAGCTAAGTATATCATCATATAAGTTTTAGATTATGCATTGGATTTATTATTTGTTTTATGTAAGTCATGTGTTGTGTAGTTGTTCTTATGCTATTTTGCATAGCCTACAAGTATGCATATGTTTATTATATTTTTAGTTGGTTGTTTTGTTCCATGCAAGTCTATTAATATAGGCCATTATTGTTAGAGTCAATGGGAACTTACAAAGACTTGTGCAAAAGTGGGTCTATTATTTAGACAAGCATAGCCTTATGGAGGTTTATGAAGTATTTTAGAGGCTTGCACTATATTTCTAAGCATATAAACATCATTTTGAGTCACCATGTGTTTATTTCATTTACACATGTAAATGTAACTAGTGTATTTCAAGAATTTGTTGGAGGAGTTGTTATTCACCATAGAAACATTGTGATACTTTGGTAAGTTTGGAATTTCAAAATATATTTAGAAGTTGGCCTAGCATCTTTGTTCTTAATTCTAAGTCATTTTAGGATAATATGGTAATGTATGATAATATGCTCTTAAGGATTGATGAAGGGGTTTGTGACATGTTACAACACAATGAATGTTGGTGTAATGTAATATTTTATATTTTGATATATTACAATCAGGACTTGTGGTCATTTAATATTTTTTAGTGGGTTATTGATCATTAATGTAATTTGGGTGGATTATATATTTATATAAACACATCCCCTACTATTGAGAAGGTATTTGGTTATAGATTACTTAAGTAGCCTAAAGTATGGTTGCAAGGAGTTATAAAATTATATCTATGTAAAGATTTGGGAGGGACTAAAGGGATCAAGTCATTTAATTTTTTTGATGTATCTCTTTCTCACTTTGTAACCTTTTTGTACATCTAAATAAACTTTTCCTTTTTATAACAAGTTCAGGAGGAAATAGACAAAATGCTCAAAGAATGAGTTATTTTAACCAATACATGATACTTACTGGGTAAGAACGATGAATATATGATGTAGGAACATTCAGTCACACATGTAATCCTACATAAACCATAAACATATTATATTAGTAAAATAATCTAAGTGTAGCAACATCATGTAAGTTTTTGATTATGCATTAACACAAGTCATGTGTTGCACAATTGTTCTTATTTTGTTTTAAGTAGCCTATGAGTGTGCATATGTTTATTATATTTTTAGTTGGTTGTTTTGTTCCACACAAGTCTATTTTTGCATGCCATTGTTGTTAAATCTGTGGGAGCTTATGAAGAACTAATCAAGAGTGTTTATGTTATTTTGTGCATGTGTATTTGTGTGAAGGTCTGTGAAGCATTTTAGAATTGTGTGTCTAGATCATTTGTGTGTGCACAAATGGAGTTGGTATGTTCCAAAAAATTCTTAAAGGAGTTTTTATTCACCATGGAAGCACTATGATAACATGCAATAAGTTTGGGAATTAAAATTATCTTTAGAAGTTGGTTTAACATCCATGTTATTAATTGTGAATCATTTGAAGAGACTATGTTAATGTGCGATAAAACATTGCTAAATATTCATGAAGGGGCCCATAATGTGTTATAACACATTGAATTGTGGTATAATGTAAAATGTTATATTTTGATGTATTACCATCAAGACTTGCATTCATTTAATATTTATTAGTGAGTTATTGATCATTAATTAATTTGGATGGATTGTGTATTTATATAAACACATCCCTTGATCTTATGAATGTAATCAATTATTGATTGGAAATATATTTGTAGGCACTAAGATTTTGCACAATAATATTTGTGATAGTCTAGGTCTTAGGTCCCCTTTCTTGTTCATCCCTATTTTACCTTGTGTAAATACCCAATTACCATTTTATCCTTACCTTGCATAATAATTTAATCAATTAATTTTTTCACTTAAGTAAATTACTTTAACTAATTACCTACTATAAAATCTATCCAAATCAACCCAAATCATAATAAAGGTAAGTTGTTTTCACCATCAACAACCCCCTCATTATCTTGAAATCATTTAAACAACTTAAGGCTTAGTTTAACTTCACAGTTGAATAGGTTTTAATAACTTTGGTAAGTTTAGCCTTAAATCATTATTGATATTTGTGATAGATGTTGATTCTATTGAATCAACATCGATTTAACCATAGGTCCCCCTGGAGCAAAGGACTAAATTTATGCACTTGTAATTACATTGTAATGTTGAAGAATTTTATCTAAAACATCAGTTAGCCAATTGCTCATGCACTAAAATCCATACCCCTGCATCAATGCATCAACACTCATTTGAAGATCAAGAATCCTCTCACCAAATTTTCAATCCACCATAGATTGGAAGTGTTATAAAAGGTTAGTATGTTATTTTTTTTAGCAATTCATTATGTTTTACATTCTATTCTACATTTAGTTTTATCTTTGTAATCAATGTTATAATATACTAAGCCATCCTGAGACATCTTGAACCATACTAAATCTAATAAAAACCATCCTTTAGATCCCTGACCTCATAACCTTGTCCATACTACTAGAATCGATGTTGATTCCCTGAATCCACATCAATCTTATAGATTAACATTGATCTCTATATAAAATCCCATTATCTGCAACCCAAATATTTTTAGTTAGCAACCTAATTTAATATTTAATCCCCATTTCTTAAAGCCATTCATTTTTTGTAGATGAATCTACCTAGAGTTATTCATGATGTGATTACTATTCAAGATCTCCTATAGTCCCACATCCTCTTTTCACTGATCAAAGTGACATTTCATTCAAACTAAGAATTTGTGTAATTATGTTTGCCCCCACCTTAGAATCCATTCCTAATCAACTAGAAGAAATTCAAGCCAAAGAAGATGCAACTATATATTATTAGAATGTCCACTTTGCTAATATCCATGTAATGAACATACATTAAATATAAATCATTTCATTTTATTATTTATATCATTACATGATTTATTGTAATTTCATTTATTATCTTAATCCACTTGAGTGCTTAAAAATTGGCCTAATATCCTTATTAAGAAGTGTACCACTTCTTAGGATTGGTCTAGTACCAGGCAACCCACTTATATATCTTATTAATATACATTTGAAGGGTATATAATGGCCATGGTGTCCTCATCCACTAAACCACCACCACTTTTAGGTTTAAATATGGCCACAACACAACCTCTATATACCCAACCACCCTTAGTGTCTAGTAGCCCTACAACAATCGTTATTCCAACATAGAGATTACTACACCGAAACCAATAGGAAACAAACCACCCTTTCCCACACTTCAAAATTTGGTAGTTTTCATTCCAATGATTCTCCCTCCTATCTAAACCTACATAACTTCGAGTCGTCAACATACCTCCCAACATCCACCTCCACATAACAAATCCCTATAAATCAAAATATTTAACAATAAATACCTCTAACTAACCAATACCAAATTCCCATGTAACCCCTTGTGAGTACCTATCCTTACCCATCACAATAATAAAGCTTACCTTTACTATTCCATCAATACATGGATTCATCTCAACCAAAAATTACCACGTTTATTAGCTATCCCCTTACACAACCTCTCCCAACATCACTTCCTCCCTATCAACAATTGCAACAAAATGTTTTAGGAGGCATCCTTAAATATAATTCCCAACCATACCTCATGTGCATCCTTATGGATAGGATGGAAAAATTAGAAGCTTCTGCCTCTGGGTAAAATAACATGATCATGTACAAACAAATTTACAATGAACCTATTAACCCCATAGTCCCAATATGATCATATCCTTCATAGTGGGAGCTTCCTAAATTCATAAAATTTCAAAATAAGGAAGATAAAAATATATTAGGGCATTTAGGAACACATGTTACCTCATTACCCATGATGATGCCCTTCTTTTGAGGACATTCCCTATGTTACTTGTAGGGCCAATTCGAGACTGGTATAGTTATATCCCTTAACACTCATTATTCTCCTTTGGGCAGTTATCTAAATCCTTGTTAGCACACTTATCGATTAATATCACTAGAAAAGTAACCATTACTGGCCTTATGCCATTAGATATTTTGAAGAAAATTCTATTACAAACTTTTTTATTAGGAGGCAAGGTTTTATAAACTAATTAACCTTCTCCTTGCCTCAACGTAAACTAATTGAATTATTTTTGAGATCATCTTAAAAACATATCTTGTCCACATTATAAGTTTAGTCATTCAAAACTTTCAACGAAGCCTTTACCGTGGATATTAAGTTAGAAATCCAAGTTTTAGAAGAGGGAAAAGTTAAGTTACGAAACAAAAATTTTAAACCTGACCCTTCTAAAGGAAATAATAATCTAAAGCCAAAAAGTGTAGCTAATGTTGTTGTCTTAAAGTCAGTGTCCCCATCCATGACAAACCAACTAAGCTCTTCTTAGATACAACCACAGAAAATTAATGTGGTTCCCACCTAGGTAATACATGCCTTTGGGGGAGACTTATGATGTTATTATAGACAAACTATTAAAGGTAGGGGTCATTGAGATTCCTCCCATTAGACCTGTCAATGACTCCCAACTAAAACTGGGTTGGTACAAAAAAAGTGAATTTTTCACTTACCATCATGTGCTGGGTCATGAAATCAATAGGTGTCAATATTTTAAAAGCCTAACATAGAACCTCATTAATTAGGGAGAGTTGTAGTTGGATAATCCAAATGCTCCTTAAAATCAATCCATTGACATCTTTAGACATCCATTCCCAAACCACCCATCCTCATCTAACTTCATACAAAAAAATATAAGAGGCACCCTCAATTAGGATACTCATGTAATAAATATTATCCATGATCAAATTTTACTTAAGGAAGTTTATAACACACTTGAATCATCATTTACAAAAACAAGAATACCATATCTCCTTATAGGAGATACATCTGAACCATTTGAACCATCTAAACCCATTTATACTATCCACTTGAGCCTTTTGGATCTCATTACATGGGATCCTCCAAAAGAAAGATCATACATGCATATCAAAAGTCATCCATGAAAAGCGGAGGATAAAAAAATTTATTCCAACCACATGGGATAAGTGTCTAGGCATGCCAAAGGGTATATCTTTGCAACATCCTCCTATACAACTTGAGCTCCCCCAAAATGAGGATATTTATAAAAATACTCCCACAACCTCTAATTGTGTTCAAAAGGAAAAAATGACCATGTCCCAATGACAAACTAAACCATCTATATTAGGACCCCATCCTTCCTCAAAACTTAAGATCTCAATTACAAAATCTTTTGTCAATGAATCTAAGTTAGCTCAAAAGCCTCTACCTATGCCACCAATGTCAAAATCTCATATTAACCCTATGATATTTTATTACCCTCATAAATTTATAAGACACCATTACCACCTATTAAAACTACATGTACCACTAACACAAAAAAGTAAAATACAGAGGTAAGCATGACCCAAAAGTTAATACCCTAAAAGATAACAAAACCATACCAAGATCCTTTGAGATGATGTTATGACACTATCCTTGAGAAACTTATGCAAACCTCTCTTGTCATGGTATCTTCTATCAGACCAGTTAATCCCTGTATCCAAAAACCAACATGGTATAGGGAGAACAAAGTGTGTGTCTATCATAGGATACTTGGACATGACACTAAAAGCTGCAATGCTCTTAAAGTTATGATTCATAATATTTTAGATGAGGATGATCTGTTAATTGAACATCATGATCCCCTCTTCAATCCAAACACTAAAAATATAACCATCTTTGATACTAATATAATAAATACCCTAAACCCTTTACAAGGAAAATCAAAATAAGAATAAAAAATCATGATTAATAATCTTGACACGATTCCTAATCAACCCTTGGGACCTTCAAATATCGATAACATAGGAACTTGGATAAGTCCCCCACTATTTTAAATCTATACAATAAATGTAGTCATATGGTCTCAAGCATAGGTCCCCAAATCCCAAAAACCAAATAAAGCCAAAACAATTATAGCCAAAGCTCCTGTACTAACCATAGAAAGCTCTAAACCCTTCGTTACAAAACCCAAAATCTCCATTTTGGGGAAAATGTAGAATGATAACTCCTCAAAACTCATATAGATATCAATTATGAAGTAACTCCACCAAACCCCAATCAAAACGTTCCTCTGTGAACTTATTGAGAATTCCCCTTAGCATTGGTAAGAAATGATAGAAGCACTTTAGGCCTTACAAGTGCAACCTAGGAAACCCCAACCCATGTCAACATTCATTAGAGATTTGAAAATGGCTTCATCTTTTAGTTTTAATGATTCCAAGATAGTCCCATTACCATTAAAAGACCAAGACCCACCCCTATTTATCACCATACAACTTAATCAAACTTGAATCAAAAGAGTGATGATTGATAATGGGGCTAGCATTAATATTATTTCCTCACATGTGTTTAAACAACTTCAAATTTTGGAAACAATCATAGCTCAATCCCTAGCTATCTTACAAGCCTTCAATGATATAGTGGCTCTGACTCTAGGAACCATTTTCTTCCCTATCCAGGTAGGTTCTTGCATCCTGCACAAGTTGTTTTATGTTATATAAGGTGAATTCTAATATAATATCCTCTTATGACATCCTTGGATCTCTGCTATGCATTATGTTCCATCCACTTTACACTAATGTATCAAATACAAACATGAGGGATAAATGCATATCATCCCTACTGATCCACATCCATTTAAAAATTATAACCTAACCTTTCAACCTAATGATTTTTTACTCCCTCTAAAAATGTAACCCTATCACCATCATCTAATGAAGTGTTGACTAATTTGGTAGTCCTTTCATCATAAATCCCTGATAAGGCTTCTTTAGACTCCTTAATAGGAGAATACCAGTTGTTAGCACTTAATACCCTTCTTACTCCTCAAGAGTATGGGTGTCTAGATAAATAGTGTGACTATTATCCAAACCTTGAGGATGTTGTCCTCTTCAGTCCACCTTTCGTATAGGCTCATTTGGTATATGGAGGGATTGGTCGATCATCCTCAGATCTTGATATTCCATCTCATGCCAAACCATTTACTTCAAACTTCTCATTTTTGGAAAAACCACATTTTGATCAAATGTACTTATAACGATGTGCCTAGAAAGGCTTTGGCATGGGATGATATGAGTAAGGACCACACAATGTTACACTAGGAGATTTTAGGAAACCCCACAAAAAACATGGTCTTGGGTTTAACAAAAATCATAAATCCATTCTTGAAATCACCCTATATCCAATCCTAAAGAGAATGTCATAGTGGTCCCATCTAACATTCTCCATGAAATAGATGATGTCATTTGCATCCCCCCAATTTTTTTTAATCAATATGATTAGCCTAGGACCTCTCACCTATCACAGTAATGGAGAAACTAAATCTATTCCCCTTACCCACCATTATATGGTAGAGAAGACTCTCCTACCATACCCATTCTTTAGTTTCAATATGATGATTCTATCCTAACTTATTTAGGCATAAAAAATTCATACTTACACAATTCTCTACCATCTAAAATGTCTAGTTTATTAAATGAAGCCACTATAGACATTAACATAGGGTCTCAGTATGCCCCACACATCATTAAGATTAGTAAATCTCTAGACCATCAGGGACATCAAGACTTCATCACATTTTTGGCAAACCACAATGAGGGTTTTACTTGGTCATATAGTGACATGCTAGAGATTGACCTTGCTATCATTGTTCACAATATTGTCACTATCAAAGAAGTTAAACTAGTGAAACAAAAGTTATGAAGGATAATTCCTTGCATTACACTCTTAGTCAAATAGGAACTACAATGATTTTTATCTTTTAATTTCATTTAACCAATCATTGACCCTCAATGGGTGTCTAATATTGTGTCTGTCACAAAACCCATGGGGGGTCTCCATCTTTGTACCAAATTTTGAGACCTAAACCTTCCTAAAGATGACTTTTCTCTTCCTAACATTGATCAACTAGTGGACCTGATATCAAGCCATGAAATGTTTTCACTTATGGATAGATTTTTTGTATATAATCAAATCATTATCACCCTAGAGGACCAATATAAGACTTTTTGGGGGACTTTTTGCTACAACGTTATACCTTTTATCCTAAAGAATGTGGGAGCCACCTATCAAAGAGATATAAATTTTATCTTTCATGATATAATCCTTAAAATTGTCAAAGGTTATGTGGATGACCTTCTCAACAAGTTAAAGCTCCAAAAATAGCATCTTTTTATCTTTAAAGTAATATTTGACTGCTTAATCAAATATAATGTGTCCATCTCAACTCCAAAAGTGTGTTTTTGGAGTCTTGATTGGTAAAATCCTAGGTTTTATCATCTCTATCTATAGATAGAAGTCAACCTTGTTAATATTAAGGCTATCATAGATATGTCACCCCCATCCAAACTTAAGCAACTATATAGCTTGTAAGGAAAATTGTAGTCCATTCAATGTTTTATCTCAACTATCTAATTGATATCAACTATTTCATCACCTTTTGAGGAAGGCTACCCAATTCATCTAGGATTCTAATTGTCAAGAGGCCTTTAAAGCTCTTAATAACTATCTCCTCTCCTTACCAATTTTTATTCATCTTATAAAAGGGTGACCTTTCTTCTTGTATATTTTAGTCACATATCATGCTCTGGGGGCTATGCTTGCCCATTGTGATGAGCAACACAAAGAATGGGTAGTGTATTACATAATTCATACTCTCATTGAATATGAGACACATTATACACATACAAAAAGCTATGCTTGGATTTGGTTTCTATGGCTTCTAAACTTCTCCACTATCTACTTAATCACAAGACCTATGTAATTATGAACACCAAACCTCTCAAATTCATGCATTCAAAGCCTTACCAGAATAATGTATGGCTAGGTGGCTCATGCTCTTAGCATAATTTGATCTAGAATTTCTCTTTTAGAAATCAGTTAAAGGCTAGATCATCATTGATCAGTTAGCTAAGGCACCTTTTCAGGTGGTCAACCATCTAATTTCAAAGTCCCTAATGAATCTATTGCTTCCACATCCTAAGTGGATATTAACTATCAAATGAATTTATTATTTAATGGATCCAAATGTGAGAATGGAGGGGGTACTGGAATCATTTTGATACCTCTCAAAGGTGATCTTGTGTCTTTATCCCTTAAGTTTGATTTTGACTATACCAAAAACATGGTAAATTCTGAAGCCTTGATCATAGGTCTTCAAAATACTTTAACCTTAGGTGTTAATTTGCTTTGTATATTTGGATATTCTTAGTTGGTTATCAACCAAATCAACAACATGTATCGATGTAAGAATGACATCATTCAAAAATAGAAAATGTTGGCAGATTAACTATGAGCCACTTTTGATCACTATACCATCCAAGCCACTCATCGATCAACTAATAAATTCATAGATACCATGAATTCCCTAGCTTCCTTTATCCCATCCTCCCCTCAGGAATCTAAGCTTTTTGTGCTAATTCACAAAATCAACCAACCCTCTTATACTAGAATGAATTTAACTTATGTCCACAATGTGGAATAAAATCACATTGATCCATGATATACGTAGATATTCTATTACTTGTCTAAAGGTATTATCCCTCCTGGTCTATCTAAAAATGCTAAGAGTGATTTTTAGAAATAGACCACCCATTACGTTATACTATGTGGTATTCTCTATAAGCAAGGATTCGATGGTCTACTCCTTTGATGTCTATAGAAATCTAAGGCTACCCTTGCAATCTAAGAAACACATGATGAGTTATGTGTGGGACACTTTAGTGATTTATCTATCACTGAGAAAATTATTCAAATAGGATATTATTGGCCTACTCTAAATTGATATTATTGTTAATATGTCAATAAATGCATGAAATGTCAACAACATGTTAATCTATCACACGTTCTTAGTCATGCCTTACAAGTGAACAATTTTTTTTGGCCGTTTTCTTAGTGGGAGCTTGATCTTATAAGACAAATTAATCCTAAATCTTCCTAGTGACATAATTTTATCATCACCATCACCGAATACTTCACTATGTGGGTGGAGGATATTCCCCTTATTTTGACCAAAGCAAATAAGATTGTTGATTTTATTAATCATCATATTGTCTATCTCTTCAGTGTTCCCCATAAGATAATTATAGATAATGGAAAATCTCTCAAAAAAAAGCAAGTCTAGATATTTTATGATTATTTTTACGTTAAGCTATGCTTTTCTTGACCTTATTATCTGCAAGCTAATGGACAAGATAAAGCATCTAATAAAACCTTAATTAAAATTCTAACCAAAGTAGTTAATGAAGCTAGAAAGAACTAGCATTTTCATATTCCCTTTACCTTATGATTTTATCATACTAGATTTTAAACCTCTATAGGTGCTACCCCATTCTCGAAGCTATACTCCCTCTAGAAATACAAAGTATTTCTCTTTGACTTTCTCTTAGAGATATTGTTTTTGAAGAGGACTATCATCAAGGGCATTTAACACAACTTGAAATTTTAGATAAGCATAAATTCATGGTCCTCAACCATATCTATGTAGGTCAAGAAAGAATAAAATGTGCATATAATCAACATCTAAAAAAACAAGAATTTAATGTTGGCAACCTTGTCCTTAAATAAAATTAACATGTAACAAATATGGAAAAAAGTGAGGAAAGTTTGCTCTGAATTGTCTTGGACCATATATTATCACTCATAAATACAAATCTAGGCCATATCATTTGGCCTCTCTTGAGGGAAAACTAGAATGTGAGACTCTTAATGCTTTGCATTTACACCCTTTCTATTGTTAATAAACTTAAAACAAACTATACTCAGCATATGCTCTCTTATTTTGGTTTCAAAACAACCTATAACCACACCTCCTATCACTTGAAAAATACCCAATAATGATAAAGAATCATGTGGATATCCAACAACATGCCTATCCTCACCTTAAATATGAACACCCCACCTCTGTTCATAGCATGTTTAAGATGGATAAGCTTCACCTATCACAGGAAGGAGCCCTGGATCATTATTCCTAAAATATCTCACCTAATTTTTTTAATTTTAGGGATATAAATATCATCTCATTCAAACAAGCTTAAATTCAGCCCCAATTATCTTAATTAAAATCAATAATCTCAGATAAAAATATATATCAAAGCAAAATGGAAAAAATAGATATTGTTCCCTTGAAGGACAACTATCCATAAAAAAGCATAATAATCATGGACTAATCCCTTGAAGGATAGTTGTGTGAGCATATATCCTAAATTATATACCACTCCCTTGAAGGATGGATATCTAAAATAACAAGTACAATGGAAAACTTCTTGCACTGATCAATTTTCTAAAAGCATGCCTCTAAAAGCAAGAACCCTGAATAAAAGTCTAAAATATCCTAAGAAAGCTTCTTGCATTGATCAACTTTCTCAAAATCATAGACTTATTGCATTGATTAGTCTACATATGAAGGTTTTAAGGTTAGCCTTATAGCTCTAAAAACACGAGCGATACTTATATTTCTAAAAACATAAGCTTTGACCTACATAGTGTAAAAATCAAATCCAATTTAATTCTTGTCTATTAAGTCATGAACTTAATTGACATAAATTTGTTAAAAGTCATTATTAATAGTAAACAAAGGATGCACATGCATATGCAACAAGTTGTTTATCTTTGGTTAAGATCCAAGCCAATAAGGAGTCATAAATACCTCTTTTATTCTTAATCATAATCATTAAATTTCTTAAATTTAATCTAGTTATCCATCCACACATTTCATAATGTCATACTATAAAATTACTAATCACTTTAGTTTATACCATTATTACCATCCATAAAAACATAAAGTAAAAATTAAAAGACATTAATTTACATTAATATACAAATCACATAATTAATCCATACCCATAACAAAAATTAAATACATCCCATAATCTAAATCTATAAATCACATCAAATCATCATAATCTAAAAATGTGCAATGTTAACTCATAATCAAAAAATTATACATACATACATACATACATACATATATACATACATACATACATATATGTTCAAAAATAAAAGTGTCAACATCTTTTATTCCATCACAAAGAGGTGAAAAGATACAACCAGAAATCGAAAAAACAAGTTGGTTGAGAAAAGAAAAGCACAAAAAGCACTAGCACAAACTAACCAGAGGTCAAAAACAATACAAGACCAGGGAGGCATAGCCTCGACCTGCAAGAGAAATAATCCTCAAATGGAAAGAGGAAATTACAATTTAACAGAAATAAAAGAGGAAAGGTACTTGTATGTAATGACCAACATGTATGTTTGATGAAGAACCCATGTCATCTTCAATCTTTCCCTTTTTACCTTTCTTTTTTTAACTTCCTACCAGATTTCACGTGGTACCTTTGCTTTGACTATCTGTAATTTAATATTCTGGTATTCTATAAGAGGAGTATTTGTCATCAAAATTTGATGTGTGTTTGGCACTATTTATTTATTCAATTCAAAATTCTCTGATTCATGTGCTATTTTCATTCCTCCTAATGTTGTCCCAGCCTATTCAGTTTCCCTGGTTTAATTTTCGTTATCTTGGTTTTCCTCAATGATGGGAGGAGATTCCTTAGTATGTATGTTCTAATCACTGATTATTGGATCCTCTATTTCTTTCTTAATCTAACAATCTAATTCTTGGTTTAATTCTATGTCATCTTCCTCTTGCATAGGAAAATACCACCATTTATAAGTGGGTTTCAGCTATTTCTTATTTGTAAGTGAATTCCTTGCCTAAGGACAAATAGCCCGAAGATGCCTAGTTTGTTTGCAAATACAACATCAAAAGGCCATATCCTCAAAATCCAAGGCCTGGGTATGCTACATTTTCTCACATCTAATAATCATTTTGTCAGGGAATCCTTTTCTAAGGTCTATTTCCACACATATACATGCATATATGCATAAAATTGCTTCCATTCTCTTAGTATTTACTTTGACAAACCTGCCTAGGCTATTCCCTACTTTTTAAAAGGTACTCATAAGATAAAAGGGCAAGTTAGGGAGCCATACCCATATTGGCATAATAGTGATTGAATGTGAGTTTGGATCAAAATTTAGGATCCATGGAGTGAGGTATAGACCCACTAACCCCCAAAACTAGGGTCCATCTGAAAAACTCTTAGATATTCCTCTTCAACAAAACAATGAACTATGAAAAAACCCTTGGAGCAGAGGGATATTTCATAGTTCCTTAACCAAGTAGAATGTACCCACTAGAATAAGGCTTTTGTAGATGTCTAAAAACCATTGAATCTACATATCACTACCTCATGCTCTAGATTTTCTAAGTATGTGATCACATCTTCCTCTACTATCTCCATAGTTAGAAACGTCTCTGCCTGTTTCATTATGTAGGCACTAGCTTGTGGGTTGGGTTTCATGTGTGATTTCACTGGCTTAATCCCCTTTGTTCTAGAATACGTTGAAGCATACTTTTAAGATAAATTTGGTACCCTCTTGTTGCCAATTGCCCCTCCTCTCAGCCTCAATGTTAGGGATATTGAGGAGTCTTTGGTTATTCCATATTCAGTTAATCTATTTATGTTTTCCATATTTATGCCTTTTTAGATAAGGAATTGGAAAGGTATGGGGATTCCATTGACATTATCAATATATTGTTTAAGATTCAATACACAATCTCAGGAATTAACCATACAACATAGTGTGTTACCTTGTATGTTTTTTATCTAGATCTGAAAAATAGTTTGAGTCCTCTAGTTGAAAAGGTTTCCCTGCATCTTTATTTTTTCAGGCACATCACCATAAATAATTTTTCCCTAGATTTATGTAAATTAGTTGTGGTATATCCTCTCTTATAGGTGTGCAGGTATCACCACACATGAATTTTGGCAAAATAAGGAAGCTGCCATCTTCCTAATCTGCAAACATGGAGGGGATACGACTTCTCCATGTGTCTTTACACTCTGCCCTTCATTTTATACCAATCCCTCTAATAACAAAAAGGATTTTTAATATTCCTTATTCAATTTTTTAATATGAGGATGTAACGATTCCTTATGGTAATAGAGCACCTATGTGAGAATCCCACCACTAGACTCTACTGCAATCATCACCACTGTCATTAACCTGCCATCTCCAAAAAGATTTGAAACATTTTTTGCCCTAACAAAGCCCATTTTTGATATATATAATTAATTTATATTTAAAATATTATATATATATATACATATAGAACTCATGAATTTCTCTTTGGCTAGTAAAAATATATAAATGGCTCTTTAGCTAGTACAATGTACAAAATATGACTAATCGGTAGAGTGGATACGACTCAAATGAATGTTATCCCCACCTCCACTCCCTTCTCTATCCCTACCACCTCTCCCCCATACCACACTCCCTAATATAGGTGTGCCATCTTGTAACTGTTAAGATGATCTCCCCTATGTCAAAATATAGGTAGCATATCGAGGTACCTATCGTAACTTCTTTAGCATAATTCTCTCATAATATTATAGCTTTGTAACTATGTCCTGGTACCTATCTAGGATCACTATCCATCCTTTCCTTATGTTAATCCCTATACCTCTTATGCCTAGCTACCCTACCACCACCATAGCCCCTCCCCTCAATCTATCCCTCTCTACCTTGTACTCATCATGATTCTCCACTACTTGATCATGAACCCCCTATAATATCTCCATATGGGCATGTAAACCATCATGACTCTTCTATACCTCTATCAAGGTCTCCTATAGTGTGGTTGCATGGCCCTATAATGCATCCCAATCTGCCCTTATTGTATTGTTCTCTACAATAATCTCATTTATATTTATCTCTACTAGCTCCTCCTCCACTAGACCCTCCTCCCAACCTCCTTCATCTCCACATCCCTTGCATCTTATCAAGGCCATATTACTCTCTCCTAATTTGATCCTAGATGATCCACCCAAAAAAAAGAATATGCCAAAGTAAATCCTACATCATCCACATTTGCATCTACTAGCTCCTACTCTGGTCCTACATGGGGCTTAGTATAGTGGGCCTCTAGTAGCCCAGTCTCTATGTCATCCCTCCTATCTAGTTATGTGCATCCAACATAACCTGTATCAGTCCAAACTATCTCCACACCCTCTAAAAATGAAAATACTCTAAATGTCAATACTCTACCCCCACATCCACCTGTCTATCTATCTCATATATAGTTCTCCCTCCATCTTAAACCATGATAGAAAACCCACGTATGACCTCCAAATCATGTCCCCCTCCTATAATCCCTCTAATACCTATTGATAGTATGCTAGGACACAACATATCCATCTATAAAAGGTCTGATAAAGGTCTTCATTCCACCAAATGAAGCCCATATTATATACTATCTGGTTCCAGCATGCCCACAGAGTGCTTAATGGCCACACTACCCTAATATTCTCATAATCTTAGCACTAGAGCATAAAAGTCACATCTAGCTTGAACCTCCACTATGTCCTCCATCCCCACATATCTATGTATACCTATACAAGAAGAGTAGGACCCACACAAATATTGTGTGATACTCCCACATATATGTCACTGCACCTATCAAACTCCAGGGAAATTGACCTCCTCCTTAATCTGACAAGGCATAACAAGAGATGGTTAGCATCATCATAGCCATAACCAAGATCCCCTTTATATCCTCCTCATATAAACCCTCAAACATAAAAACTCTAATATTTAATGTGATATCCAATGCTTCTTATTTGTATAATTGAGCTAATGCCACTACACATCCCCTCTCATTGACTGGTACTATTGTTTCACCTTATACTAGTAACCATAGTATATGATAGATTTTCTCTACCATCATGGTGATCTCTCTTGTGGGTAGCTAGAATTTCCCTAAAGCTACATCCCATTGCTTCAATAATGCTACCAAAAACCCAAAATCTCTATTCATTAGATGATAGTGGCACAAACCTCCAAAATTGATAGCCTCTAGATGCTCTTAGTCATCGTCACCCTTTTGATACCATAATTGCTCCAAGAGTGGTTGAACCTAGTCCCATATTGTAAGTTGAGTCTATGATTATAATTTTGGGTTAGCCTTAGTATTTTTATTTCTTATACTCTTGGGTCCTCTTAATATTTTTCTATCCTAGCTTAAATTGTCATTGATCCTAAACAATCGATATCAATCCTTTAGGATCATTATCGATTATATATCAATTGATAATGATCAATACATGATCAACATTGATTTTTAATGATTAACATTGATCCTTACACGTTCATATATCATGTACAATAAATTCTAACAATAATTTACAAAAAATTCAAAAATTTCAAATGCATCCTAAAATATTTGAGAAATTTAGAAAAATTTTAAACAAAATCTAAAAATATTCCAAAAATATAACTAATTCAAATAATTCAAAAAAATTCAAAAAAAATGTAAAACATTCCAAAAATTAGTAAAAACCAAACCCTAGCTCATTTTAAGATTGTCACCACCTCTTCTATACACTTCCACTCACCTCTATTAGTCATACTTCATCCAGATGTGTAAAACCAATGTCAATTTTTTTACTCTTACTTGCACATTCTCGATAAAAAATGAGCACCTAACATGTTAGACATACTATTTATAGCCTCCTATGATTGATGTCGATTCATTTGTGATTAATGATAATTCTGGGAGATTGACATCAATCCCTATAGATCGATGTCGATTCTCTCTTTTTGGCTTATTTTTTGCACTACTTACAAATTTTTTTCATCCCTCTAGTCTTTACCCAAGGCCACTTAAGGTATATTTTATTACATTTATCCAATTACTTGTTACCTATCATTACTATCTAGTTGACATATACCCCTATTGGTCTCACATCCTTTGAGAGGTCTACATTCGTTTCAGAGTCTATCCCTTGTAGATCCTAAAAGTTCACCTCATCTTGAGAATAATTACCTCTAAGTAGCACACATGTACCAAGAACACCAGATAATTTGGTTAGCCCATCCTAGCCTTTGTTCTTTTGATTTCCTTTGATTGATCCCACTTGTTCATAGTTGTGGTAATCTATTACTTATTTTCCTTGGGACATTTTTATTTGGATATCTCATATTTTGTTAGTGCAACATTGTACTTCATTATTATCCTTACAACATCAACGCTCATTTTCTATCTACCTTATCCATTACCAACTCATTTTTAAACCTGTCACTACCTCATTATCTATCATCATCTCCTAGTTTGACAGGGGATACCTCCTCATATAAACCCAGGACATTAATACTCTCTTAATTTTTATCTCGTGGCAAGTTATTACAAATCATTCAACAAAAAGGGGCAGATGTAGGCACTATGATTTCACACAATAATATTTGTGCTAGTCTAGGTCTTAGGTCCCCTTTCTTGTTCATCCCTATTTTACCCTGTGTAAATACCCAATTAATATTTTATCCTTACCTCACGTATTTAATTTAATTAATTAATTTTTTCACTTAAGTAAATTATTTTAACTAATTACCTACCGTAAATCTATCCAAATCAACCCAAATCATAGTAAAGGTAAATTGTTTTAACCACCAACAACCCCCTCTTTATCCCAAAATTATTTAAACAACTTAAGTCTTAGTTTAAATTCATTGTTTAATATGTTTCAATAACTTTGGTAAGTTTAAGCTTGAATCATTATCGATCATTGTAATTGATGTCGATTTTGTTGAATTAATGTCTATTTAAACACAGGTCCTGCTGGAGTAAAGGACTGGATTTATAAACTTGTAATTACACTTTAATGTTGAGGACTCATATAATTAATTTAATCAATTAATTTTTTCACTTAAGTAAATTATTTTAACTAATTACCTACCATAAAATCTATCCAAATCAACCCAAATCATAATAAAGGTAAGTTGTTTTAACCACCACCAACCCCCTTATTATCCCAAAATTGTTTAAACAACTTAAGGATTATTTTAAATTCATGGTTGAATAGGTTTTAATAAATTTGATAAGTTGAGCCTTGAATCATTTTTGATCCTTGCAATTAATGTTTATTTTTTTAAATCGATGTCAATTTAACCATAGGTCCCCCTAGATCAAAGGACTACATTTTTGCATTTGTAATTGCACTATAATGTTGAATAATTTTCTCTAGAATGTCAATTAGCCAATTTCTCATCCATTAGAAGCCATATCCTTATATTAATGCATCAACACTCATCTAAATATTAGGAATCCTCTAACTAAATTTGTAATCCACCACGGATTGGAAGCATTGTAAAAGCTTAGTACATTATTTGTTTTAATAATTCATTTTATTTTACATTCTATTCAACATTTAGTTTTATCTTTGTAATTAGTGTTATAATATCCTAAGCCATCTTGAGACATTTTGAACCATCCTAAATCTAATAAAAACCATCCTTTAGTTTGCAGACCTCAAAACCTTGTCCATACTACTAGAATCAATGTCGATTCCCTGAATTGACATTGATCTCTGCATAAAATCCCATTCTGTCTACAACTCAAATCCTTTTTAGTTAGAAACCTGATTTAATATTTAATCCCTATTTATTAAATCCATGAGTTTTTTGTAGATTACTTTTCTTGGAGTAATTCATGACATGATTACTATTCAATATCTACCCATAGTCCCACATCATCTTTTCTCTAATAAAAGTGACATTTCTTTTAAATTAAGAATTTGTGCAATTATGTTTGCCCCCACCTTAGAATCCATTACTAATTAGCTAGAAGTAATTCAAGTTAAATAAGACATAATTGAAGATTATTAGAATGTCTACTTTACTAATATCCATGCAATGAATGTAGATTAAATCTAAATCATTTCATTTTCTTATCTATATAGTTACATGCTTTCTTATAATTTCATTTATTATCTTTATCCACTTGAGTGCTTAGAAAGTGGGCTAGCATCCTTATTAGGAAGTGTACCACTTCTTGGGACTGGTCTAATACCAGGGAACTCACCCATATATCCTATTAATCTATATTTTTTCAAGTTATCTATTGTGTGTAGGTAGTCCTTTCAAAATAAAAAGGAGTTCTCACATCACTAAATAAAATGGTGCACAATCATTTCCAATCACAGGTAATCCTAAAAATCTATATCTTACTTTACGTTTTTAAGTAGTTTATTTTATATAAGAACAAACAAAAATAATTAAATAGTATCCTACATTGTAGTTTTAAGTAGTTTTTTAATTATATCTATGTAAATATTTGGGAAGGACTAAAGGGATTGAGTCATTTGGGGCCACAATGTGTGTTGGATTATTATACGTAACCCTATAGATACTTTTGAGGTTTTTTGTGTCTAGATAATAAGGATATATTATTGGAAATAATTCCATGTGTTTGTAGATATCTATTTAAAGTAATACAATTAAACTATTGAGTGAATTTTTGTTGTGCAATTGAGGGTAGTATGGTAAGAGTTATCTATTAATTAAAACCCCTAATTATGGTTATTGGTATCCAAGTGAGAAAATAATTTTGGGGTTGAGAGATCAAGGTTTTTATTTGCCTTTATTTGAGGAGGGTAGATAACATAGGAGTGTACAAGAGATATATGATTTGGTTTTAAAAACACATAGTGGTAAATCTATAGGTTACAAAAAGTAAAGAGGCCTCCATGAAGAGGAGGGCAAACAGGCACAATAGCTATGAATCTAACTTAAAGGCTTGATGAGATTGTGAAATTGATGTGAATTATGTAGACAAGGTTGGATGTAATAGAGGAATATAAAAGAAGAGGGTTTACCCCAAGGGATGATGTGAGTGATGCAAAGGTTGAATCATAAGAGGATGAATAATAAGCTCTAGTATGAGAGCATGGGATGAAGGGGAAGAGAGGTCTATCAAATATATTTCCAATATTAGAAGACACACATGAGTATAGGATTAATATTTTATTAAAATAGTAAATCCTAAGGAAATGCTATATTGGATAAAAGATATGGAGGAATACTTCAAGTTTGACAAAGTTGTGGATGAGCATAAAGTAATAGTTATGCAAAAAAAGTTGAAGGGACACACAACTATGTGGTGGATGGAAGTATAACTAGGGAGAAATAATAAAGTTAAAGACAAGATTTGCAAATCATAAAGGATGGTTGAGAAATTTAAAGGAAAGTTTTTGCATAGAGATTATTAACTCAATTTTTTGAATATTTTGTAGAAATTATGAAAAAATGAACCGAGTTTAAAAGAGTATAAAAAATGAGTTTTAGAGGATCAATATCTAGGCTAGTCATAGTGAAATGGATGAAGAGAATGTGGAAAATAGATTATGATGGGTCATCCAATATAAGATTAACATAAAGATATTGAAAATAGTGGAATAAGCTTATCATTATGTGTTAAGATTAAAAAAAAAGATAGTATGAAAACAAAGGAATGTGAGAGGTAAAGTGAAGGTTGATAGTAACAAATATCAACTAGTATAAAATAATGATGAAGACACAAACATTTTGGAAGAATAAAAAACAAGATGAGGATCATCTACTATATTAGGTTGTAGATGAAGAGGTGGAAGTTTTAGTGGAACATGTTTTATATATGGAGAGGTATGACACCATGCATTTGAGTGCCCTCATGCTCATAAAGATAATGATAAGAGAGGAAATGGAAGTGCACAAGCATTACAAATAGATGCAAAGCATGTGGAGATGCATGTTCATCATATAGATGAACCTTAGTATGGATAGAGTTTTTTTTTAGTGAAGAGAGTCTTGAACATAATGGGAAAGGAAAAATATGTTAGGCATCAGAGACATATTTTTAGATCAAATTCAAGATAAGGGGTAAATGTTGTTTAGTTATGGTAGATAGTGGAAGCATGGATAATTTAGTATCCATAGAGATGATGAGGAAGTTAGGTGTGAAGGGTACATCCAAGGCCATAAAAAGAGGCATGGTTCATGGAAGGTAAAGACAATGTTGTGTAAGAGAAATGAAAATTGGAGATGAATATCGATAGCTACATAGACAAGAATTTGGGTGATGTGTTAGAGATGGATGCGTGTCATGTGTAATTATGGAGGCTCTAGAAATATGACTGTGAAATAATTTAATGATGGAAGAGAAAATATAGGTCAAGTGAGGAAGGATGAATGAATAATATTCTAAATCCACTAAAGGTTAAGAATAAATAAGATGCACAATAACGTCATTTGTTCATGCTTAGTAGTAAGGAGCACTTATAGTGGGTAAAGTGCATGAAGACATAGAGTGGAATCATATATAAGAAAGTGAGTGATTATGTAGAAGTGAAGAGTACTACCACACAAAGGAAATAGAGTGGTGGTGGAAAGGTAAAAAATGATACCACGTAAATGAAGGTAAATGAGAGAGCAAACCAAAAATGCAAGTAAAATTTAATGGGTAATGTTGTAATAGAGGATAAAAAGAGTGGATTTCATAATTAAAATAGAGGAGGTCAACCTAAGTAGAGTAGGGTTTGGTGCAATAGTGAAGTGAAAGTATTTTAGTAGAGGAAGTTAGTTTAATCAGTTCATCAACTAAGTGAAGTAGAAAGTGAGAGATAGCTCGCATGGTGCAAGAGTGTCCCAAGGCCTCTAGAAATGGTCAAAAGGGTGGTTCTATCACCTACCTCTAATGTGTGAGCACTATACTTACACATTTTATTATTTGGGGTGTATGATGCATTAAAAAATAGATATATGTGTAATTATATGTAAATCAAAAATATTTTAAATTAGGAAAATTAGCTAAGTGAAGCATCACACAATTTTATGATTGCACACTAGATTTATTATATTTTTTTATAAGTCATGTGTTGTGAAATTATTCTTGTGTTATTCTGTGTAGTATACAAGCATGCATATGTTTATTATATTTTTAATTAGTTATTTTATTCCATATAAGTCTATTATCATGTGCCTTTTTTGTTAAAATCAGTGGGATCTTTCAAAGACTTATGTAAGAGCTATTATATTCTTTTGCATAAGCATTTTAGAGGCATGTGTTATCTTTTTAAGCATCTGAATTTCATTTTGGGTCACCACATGTCTAGTTTAATTATGCATGTGCAATCACAACTAGTGTATTTCAATAATTTTTAGAGGAGTGATTTTTTACAATGGAAGCATTACAATAAAAATTTGTAAGTTTAGGAGTTGAAAATGTCATCAAAATTTGGCCTAGAATATGTGTTTTAATTCTAAATCATTTGAATAGATCATGGTAATGTGGAGTAATACCATGTTAAGGAATGATGAAAGGGACCTAATGTGTTATAGTGCATCGAATGTTGGTGTAATGTAACATGTTATCTTTCAATGTATTACCATTTAGACTTGAATTCATTTAATATTTGTTAGTGGGTTATTAATCAATAATGTAATATGGGTGGATTGTATCTAGATAAACACATCCCCTACTCTTTAAAATGTTTCCAATTCTAAATTACATAAGATCCTAAAGTGAAGTTGCAAGGAGTTATATAATCATATCTATGTGTAGAGTTGGGACAGACTAAAAGGATCGAGTCGTTTTGGGCCACATTATTGTGCTGGATTTTTTTTTGTAAGTTTATGGGCATTTGTGAAGTTATTTGTGTTTGGGTAGTAAGGTCATATTATTAGTGATCAGTCATGTGTTTGTAGATCTCTATTTGAAGCAATAAAATTAATTTGTGTGAATTTTATCTATGCAATTAAAGGAAACACTGTAAAAATAACCTCTAATGGTGGATACATCATTAAAAGTTTTAAGAAGGATGGAAAAATTTGAATATGTGTCAACTATAGAATGTTAACCAATGCATGTGTTTAGGACCCATTTCCACCTTGATTACTATGGAAGTGTTAGAAGGAGTGGTTGGTAAATAAATTTACATGTTTACTTATGGTTTTTTTAGAGTATCATTAGGTTCAAATAGTAAAATAAGATAAGGCAAAGACTACACTTACAACTAAGTGGGGATATTTTACATACAATGTAATGTCATTTAGGTTAAAAAATGCACCTCGAATATTTTTGCACCTTACTGTAGATGGATTCAAATATTTTATTAATAATTTAATTCAAATACATTTAGATGATTGGATTATTTATGGGTTAGTGAAGGATAATTAATAGAATTCACAACTTATGTTTTCAGGGTGCACACAATTACATATATCTATCAATTTGAAGAAAGTATACCATTTCTAACCCTATTATGTTATTTAATTTTTAAAGAAGGCATTTTGGTAGGTTTAACCAAGATTTCATTATTAATAGAAGTTTATAAAGGCTTATGTGCACACATTTGGGATATTAGAATAACTTTTGAAAAAGGTGGTCCATTAATATGGATAGGTAAACAACAAGAATCATTTAAAATACTTGAAGAAAATTTGGCAAACGCATCAATATTAGAGTTTTCCAACTAAAATATGTCATTTCACACACATGTGGATGCCTTAGGCATAACATATGGGGCTATACCAGTACAACTAGGATTGAGTAATATAGATCATCTATCTATTGCATGAGTTGGAAGTTTTTAAAACTTAGATGAATTACACAACTACTAAGAGAGAAACACTAGAAATGGTTCATACCTTATAAAAGTTCAATTTTATTTAGCTTCACCATTCTTTTTTTTACCAACTATGAGGCATGAAAGTATATTGTTGAAAAACTAGTCCCACATGGATGAGTTTGTCATTAGATAGTCATTTTTCAAGAATTTCATTTCTTGGTAGTAGTTAAACTTAGGACATTTAATGTAGGGCTAGATCAATTATCACCCATACATATATGGGAGGATACACACTCTATTGAAGATGATATGTAAGATGTGAAATTATATAAGATTTAGTGTGTCCCTGAAGAAATGGTCAATATCAAAATATTCTTAACATTTGGGATGACACCAAAAAGGTGGAGTATGAAGTAGAAGAAATAATTAGTAGTAAAGGCAACATCATATAAATTAATTGAGGTGAACTTGTATAAATTGGGTAGAGATGAAGTTATGTGAAGATATGTATTAGAACATTAACATATAGGGGTATTTCACAAATTCCATGAAGGCATAATAGGAGGACACTTCATAGAGGAAGAAATAATGTGAAAGATACTAGTATTTGGTATTTAGTGGCCCAAAATGCATAAAGATAATAAAATATGATATTTTTAAAAGTGTGGGCAAACCTGATCAAAGGGATGAGATGCCACTAATCCCAATTACCATGTAGGAACCATTTGTAAAGTAGGAAGTTTATTTTTTAGGTCCAATAAATATAGTTGTGCATAAAAGTGGATTACATTACATTATAATTGCCACTAACTATTTGATGCATTGGGATGAGGCTAAACCAAATAATGTTTAAATCTTACCCACCACCATAATATTCTCATGGGAAAACATGATTTATAGGTTTAGTTAATTTTTAAAAATAAGAAGAAGCCACTTCATGATAGAAATTGTACTCATTTTATTGAATGAGTTTATGGTTGCATACCATAAGACAACTCCATATTATCCATAGGAAAATGACAGTTTAGAAGAATTTAAAAATATCATTGGGACCACACTCACAAAGATATATGATGTGGGTAGACATTATTGGGATGATAGAGTGTTGGTGGTATAATGGACATATCATACTATATATATATCTAAATAAATACACACCATTCCAATTAATAAATGGGAGGGAGGTAGTACTATTATTTTACCCTATTTTTGATAAAAAATTATAAAATATTTATAAATATAGGTGTAAAAATAGAGTATATAATAATTCTAACGATGTACTATAATCAATAAATTCTAATTTTGATAAATCGATAAATATGGAAAACTACTATCTTTGGAAAAATCAAGAAGAAATATACTTAGCTCAAACTAGGATTTTAGCTACCTATTTTACATGTTTGAAAGTGGAAATAAGTAAAGGAGATGATTTTTAATGCTCAATATTATAGGCAAATTATGAAACTAAGTTTGGATAGGGTCCACTATAAGTGGACAACAACGTAGGTCCTTCAAGTACATTGATCGCTAACTTATCGTGGTTGGTTATGGCAATTGACTAATACAGAAAAGTAGAGAAAATAAAATTAAGATGATGACATATCATAAGTATATTCTAATAATGTTCCTATATATAACTATTGTAAGTAGACAATAATGCTTGAGTCTATTGACTATGGACTTGTTCCAATTGACTATGATGAAAAATTTGATTATTTCACTAACTGCACATGCATTAGTTAGTGATCCAAAACTCAGAATTTCTAGTTGATAAATATTTTAAGAACATAGAAATAAGACAATAACAATGAATTCTCTAAGAAGAGATGTATTATTACTCAAGATCACAATACAACTATATGCTTATCTCTTGGAAGAGATGTTTGATTTTCCATTTTGGGTTACATCTTCATTTATACCCATTTTGAAAGTAGGGGGAGGATGTGGAAGGTCACCAATATTGAGGGATATTAAGTGTTTCAACTTCCACTCTTTAAAATAATACAAAATTTGAGGAATTACTATTTTTAGAAACTTACTATTTTTAGACTACACTACTAATATTGAAATTTGGGGCACTTCCATTGGGGTTTAAAGGATAAAAATTCATTAAGAAGAGATCTATCCATATCAAAATGTTCTCCTCATTCTTATCTTTCAAATAGTTCAAACGGTGAGTCAATTGGAGCTACGGTGCAAAAGTTATGGCTCCTGAAAGTTTCCTCATCAATTGGGGTGGAACTGTCATCTGAATTATCGCTTGAATTGTTGCCCAGATCAGTTAGGATTTTGATGTGTTTTCAAATATGTAATGTCACTTGAAATACATTCAATGAAAAAACCCTATATTACTACACAAAAATGAACATGTCATCAAATAGGGGATGTCAAGGGAAAAACACTGACTTATACTGACCTTGGTCAATCCCCCTTGAAGGAGTAAGCATTGCACTACATTTTGAATACTCCAAAGAGAGCTTAAAATCAAGTGTAGTTATCTCACATGTTTTTGTGAAATTATGATTTCAAGTATAGATGTTCTTTCTCTTATTTATCCTTAGGAAAAGTATGCAAAAGTGAATTCGACATTTAAAAATCTTGAATCTAACTCTAGTTAATATAGATAGAAAATGAAAATCCATGAATAGATTTTTGAGAGTGAGGAGAACTGTCGTTATTTACACATAGAAGTATTTTATTTATATAAGTTTTATTTTTAATTTTGGACCTATTGGTGCACAAAATCCTACCCAAGATAAGACCCATAAAAAAAATAATAATTAAAGAATCGTGACTTGAAATAATTTCCAAAAATTACACTTGGACAAGTTTGTACTTCATGAATAGGGCCATAGGCCAGTCCTTTCTTGAAACCATAGACTTGTCTAGAAGGATAAATGACCAAAATTTGGGATCCCTATGACATAATGCCAAAATAAATAACAAATAGACAAACTCATGGACTAAAATAAATAAGAACCCAAGTATAATGCGACGATATATAACTTATTCATTATTAATAGTCTATGTGTACAAATTTATAATAAATGGCATAAAGATTGGGATTATACCAAAATTGGGTGTCAAAATACCCATCCCTCTTTATTCTAGAAATGATATTGCTAGATTAAAGGAAATAAATGAAACCTAATTGTGTATGACACACTTTGTCTTTTAGCTCAAAATGTTGATTGTGCAGGATATGTCATGGTAGAATTTACAATAACACATGTAGTACTTAATGTCCTCATATAAAATTTGAAACCCTGAATTTGAAATTTCAAGGGTAAAGAGTAAGGGAAGAGTATATATGCATGTGTGTTATGTCATGCTGCTTATGGATGATGTTTTGTCAAGTGGATAGAGGATTATTTTGGTCTTGTTTATTTCATATCTAGGTAAATAGACAATCCCTTGAGAGGTAAAAGGGAGAGCCATATGTCATTGGGTGTCACTATACGCATGACCATATTAACTCAAGTAAATATGATAGTTTTAATCCCATACCTTGATATCAGAGGCTAAATAAAAAAGTACCCCCTTGCTGAAGCACCTGGAAAGAGTAGTTGCTTGTGTTGAATTGTTGATGAGTGGAGACTAATCAAGTCTCTAATTTTGTATTTAGATAATCAAGTCAAAGAGTTGAAAATATGCATCATTCTAAATCTTATGAATGAGGATAATTACACCATGTAGTAATCCCTAAAAAATGTGATACCATGATGGGTTCATTAAAAGTGATGCCAAGGCCATTTAATGTCACTAGACTCGAACATACATTACTTGCAATAGATTTTTATCACACCACTACAGATGGATCTTGTATCCATCTAATTTCACTCACTCCATTATTACATCTAATAACATGATGACATCACCTACTAACCATATCAATTAATCCATTATTCATCCTTACATTATCCTATTTTAATAATTTAACTTAATATTTCCTATATTATGCCTATCACACATTAACCTTACCCTCCATACATGATAATTAATCATACCATTACATCTTTATTACACCTCTATTTAGTCACTAATTAAGTAATTCACTATTTTGAAATTTTAAATTCTAAATTCACCTACCCCCACCAACCTATCCTACAAATCACCCTCTAATCCACCAACTAACCTCATTTATTAATCCTAATAACATCTAGACTTATCCAATTTACTTAAAGCCTCACACTAATCTACTTTTAGGATTTTATAGGAATTATTAATTCCTAGAATAATTCTTCACCCTTAATCTTGTCCTCCCACAAGATTCAAATCTAGCCATTGATTTCTTCTACTACCTCTTATATAAAGATGGACACAAATATGTGAAAACCATGAATAAATAATATATTCAATTACATGATGTCAACATGCCTACTCCATCTCCATTGTCAAATATTGAGCTCTTAATTATAATCCAACATATCAAGTGTAAGCATATTATTTTCATTTTAGGGCACATCTGTTGCATTTAGAGGTAAAGTATTTGCTATATTGAGGTATAATTGTCTCATTTCAATTATTATTTGCATTCAATTTATCTACCTTTCCCAATCATATTAATTAGGTGAATTTGAATTGATTTTTTAGCATCTTGGTTTGCTTGAGTTATCATTTTGTATTTGCATTATAATTTCAAAGTTTTCCATAATACATAATGGTAACAATAGTGGGATCCATCCTTTGATTTGGTGTTTTTGAGTTGTTGTCAATATTGTAGGACAAAATTGAGTCCAAGCTCCCAAAAATAATTTGATTTTTGCCGTTAGCAAGTGTTATGACATCACTCTACGTTGATGTAGATTTGCTCTCTACAAACATGACTTTGTGACTGACCATCATGATATTGTTATTAACCATTACACTTGATCATCACCATTTAGATAACTTTTTTTTTCTTGTTTTAAATTATGTTTTGTGAATTTTTTTTTCTAACCCATGATTTTGTTAATTATAACCACAACTTTGTTCTTTGCATGCGAGTTATTTTTGTGCAGGGTCAAACTCATGGATATAAAATCATGACATCATTATCAACAAACATGACATCATTCATATTAAACACAAGATTATCTCTTTCTATGTTTATTTTTTTGGAATGAACTCATGGTTGTATATCTGTGACATTATAGAAGATAGTTAGAACATTGCACTAACCAAGTGTGACATTGTTCCACCATCATTTTCAAAACTATTGTTCCAATTTTGATCTATTGATTACTTTTTTGAAATAGAGGCTTTAGTTTTTACCCTTATGTTATTATCTAGTACCTAACAATGGAATACACACACACACACACACACACACACACACACACACACACACACACACACACACACACACACACACACACACACACACACACACACACACACAAACACACACACACACACACACACACACACACACACACACACACACACACACACACACACACAAACACACACACACACACACACACAGACACACAGACACACACACACACACACACACACACACACACACACACACAAATGATATATTCATCCTATTTTTTTGGTATGTTTGTTGTTTAAATTAAGGATTTTGTGTCTTTTTGGGTAATATCTTGATAATCACCAAGTTATACTTATCAGTTTGATCAAATAGTTCTAAACATTAAAAAATACCTCAATTAGAAGCCTTTTGATAGACTATTTCCCTTAATTTCTATTTTTATACTAACATCTACAAAATCATGGCTACATAACCATGATATTGCAATTGAGAAACATGGCATTGTTATTGTTAATCGCATAAATGTGTGTTTATGTCTTGTGTTTGTAGGTTCAAAATAAAGACTAGGTAACCATGATATTACATCTCATAAATGTGATATTGTCAGTCTTATCCATGGCATATATTAGGTATAACATTTTGATTTCTATTTTTCAATCATGTATCTCCAAAATTATGATTTTATTTCCTGTATCTGCAACATTGTTGTTGTGTGTTATGATTTTGTTTCCTAACCATTTTTTAAATAATACTACCTATTTACTGATCTCAATTTTTTGTAACCACATCATTGATCTGTGTAAAAAGGGGCATCATCTTTTAGATTTTAAACATTATTATGTTGATAGCTTTCTTTAATTCTAACACATGTTTTACAAGTTATTTCTTAAATTTCCAATTTTAAACCACTAACCTTTGTTTTGTAGGCCACCCATCAAAGATTTGACATATTGATATTTTTTTATATTTTCTTATCACATCTTAATTTGGTATTAATTAACTTGTTTGATAGAATTTTAAGTTAATTTAACATACTTTTTATTTCTTGTTTGTTACCCAAGTCTACAATGGTGTTTGCTCTCCCCTTTAACCCATAGGGTGATTCATGGTGATTAGAAACCATCAATAAACCTACACATTTTTATTTTTATGGGGAAATTTATATGTAATTGACAACCATTCACTCATCATAGTCTTAGGGGAATTATGACATGGATTTCATCACGATGCATAAGACTACACTTCATGTTCTGGTGGAGTATACATAGTAGGGACAACTATTGCTTTAACTAAGAAAAACTCCCCATATAGGATTTCATGAGGTGAGGAGGTAAAAATAAAATTATCAAGATTCAAATAATACCCTATATGAACTCAAGCCCCATGCATCAAAAAGTGTCTAGGGGACTCTTTTAGAGAGTTAGTTAAACCTAGATTAAGACCCTTCGATTGTAACATGCATCTAGGGTAGGGAAAATGACATTTCTAGAGATCACTCACAAGGTACGAATGGTGAGAGGGGATTGGGTGACATCAATATAGGCACATGTCATCATTATTCATTTAGTGGGATGTGTGTTGAGTAGCACTACTATGTTAATCATTAACATAATTATATGGTTTGCTTGTTATTATTTGTGTATTACAGAGACCCATATTGTTTGAATACCTTAAACATACAATCAAAACATGTGACCCTATGGTAAACCAAAAACACTTGTCCAAAAAAATCACCATCTTGACTTAACACTTATCCTCAATCCTATATTATTCCTGTATACACCTAAATCTACTCACCCTAATTATTCTAATTAATCCCACTAATTTATCCCCCCTTCCTAGTCATTTATCTAATATCCCCCTTCAATATTTCCTCCTTCACTAACCTTATTCTTATCCCACTTATTAATTTATTCTCCTAAATCCCCATTATCTTATCCTAACCCCCAATTATCCATTATTTGGGAATTTAAAATTCCCATGGCCCACCTACCCACCTACATTAGCCTATTTCTAGGCTCTCCTACATCCCTCATCTATAATCACCTATATAATCCCCTTATAATCCTAATTAATCCCTAAGAGGATTATAAAATCCTCTAATTCTAGAATCCTCTCTAACTTAGCCTTCCCCCTCTAGAAGCCTCTATTTTAGAGGCTTTCAAGGAATTAAAAATTCCTTGGAAATTCCTCAACCATTGATCCTAATGGCCCAAGATTAAATATGAGCCATTGATTCTTCCCTGCATATTCTATATAAACAAGCCACTCCTCCATGGCCAATCCATCCATGAAGCCCATAAAATCTCCATGTCCATATGATCAACTAGAAATCAAGAGGCAATGCCATGAACTTGAATCCACATACCAAATCCATGAATCCATAATCCATTATCAAGCAAACATAATGTCAAAAATCTAAGTATAAGGTAATCTCAATCCAATCCTCTTATTTTTTATCCATTTAATCTTGGTTTGGAGACATTATCTTTAGGATTATAATGTTGATTTGAACTATCCATTCATTTAGTTGCATTTGATTCTAATGGCTCTAGATCTTACTTAGGTAGTTTTATGTTTTGGGTGGCTTAAATTGCATGATTTAATCCATTTTATCAAAATTCCTACTACAATTTGATGACCATGGTGGGACATCACTCCCAATTTAATCATTTTTCTTGTTAATGGTGTTTTTGATAACTTGTAGGGCTGAATAAATCAAGAAAAGTGCTAGATTTTGAAGAAATTTTCATGCACAGGTGAACTACAACATTGCCCTTCAAATCATGACATTATAGTGGCATTTTTACCCTAAAATTTTCAATTTTTCATTTAATGATATCTTTTTGGTAGGTTGTTACTCCTCCACAATACTGTGACTTTGTGAATTATGGTATTGCACTGGTAATCATGATATCGCTTTCCTAATTGTAGTTTTGTAGGGGTCTTGTGTCAAGCTTAAAATAATTTAATTTGTCTTTTGTGTATCATTTTATGACCCCTATACCATTATATTAAATGTTATTATGTTAAAAATCTAGGTTTGACCATCTGACTATAGGAAAAATAGGTCTGGTCGAGATTTTAGTGCATGACTATTAAGACATGATATCACTACTCTTAGACTTGTGATATTTCCCTATGAATCATGGTATTGCTTCTGCTAGTTGTGACATTGTAATTTATTCAAAATATGCTAATAATAATAATATTTTGACACCTTATTTGTAGGTTTAATCTTGTAATTTTCTACTTTGTAGGGGATCAATAATCATCTAATCTATCATATAAACCCCTTTTAGGATTCTCATTTAAGTGGTTTGGATATATATATATATATATTGCTGACCACATTTTGAATAATTAAGGTTTTGATTTTATAACTTGTTGTGTGCTAATTGAGAGGGTCAACAAGACGTCCTAGGTAGGATCATCTAAAATCCAAACATCATGTAGTTGTGATTTTGATTAGAAAACAATGATATTGCATATCCAATAGTGATATTGTGATTTAATCATTTTGAGTTACTTTGTTTTCTATTTAATATCTTTGAATTCATAATTCAAATTTTAGGAAAACTCTAACCAGGAAAACATCTTGCTATTCTATAAATAATATTTGAAAGGGTCATTTTAATCAAAATCTTATCTTAATGTCCTTTTTATAAATTTGTTGATACATAGCTAAAGTGTTAAATCTACCATAATTATCTACAAATAGGAAATATTAAGCATCTAGGCAACTTATCATAACCATCTGTTTGAGCATCTACTTTGGTAAAAAATATAAAATTTGAAATTTTGTATCTTATCACAATATTTCTAATCTCACAATTGTGATTTTTCTCTGTAAGTAATGACATTTCTTTAACAATTATGGTTTTGCATAAACTATCTAGTTGACCATTATGGTTAGTCATTTGGGGCAATACTGCAACTCATGATTACTAGTTTTGTCTAATAGTCATGATATAACCCTTTCTAGTTGCAATTTTACATTGGTCTAACTATGTATCTATGATATTGTATTATGAAGTTGTGTTTTTACACTAATTTTTACATTCAATTTTGTATTTTTTAGTGTGTTTTTTGGATTCATTTTCAGTGAATTTTGAGTCATTCTGAACCTCCCAAAAGGCCCACATTATCTTTGGCATTAGGGGATCCTAGGGCACTACCCTCAGACCCTACAAGGGGAACTACCCCTTAACCTCACTAGGGGATACCACCCCTAGACCCGCACATCATGGCCCATTCACCCAAATAAGTTATATAGCTAAATCACTATTTTTTTAGTAGTTTTTGTTAAGGCCTATTAGACTAACATTTTGTTTATTTTAGAGGTGAATATAGAAGTAATTTTGACTTACTAACATCTTATTTTATAGGTCATATTTTGTTCTAACATTTTACAAGTTACCCCTCAAGATTTTTAATCAAAAACTACAAATCATTATCTTGCAGGTTGCCTCTTTAAAAGTGCCAATCAAACTACTAATCATTTTTTTGCAGGCCATCTATCAAAGACATTTTGGCATTTTGAAAATAATTTTGAAACTTGTAATCATTTTAATAATTTTTGTTTGAATTATGTTGCATATATTTTATATTATTATTTATCTTTGATCTTGTATAAATATCACATCTTAATTTAATCAATTAATTAATCTTTTTAGTCTGCCTTTTTTTTCACCTAAGGGCTACGGTGGTTTATGCTCTCCTCTTTGCATCCTTGCAATGATTTTTGGAGGATCAAAAATCACCCACAAACCTTTTCATTTTATTTTATAGGGGAAATGTGATCTATAATTGACACCCATGCACTTTCCATAGTCTTAGGGGGATAATGACCATAGTTTTCACCACCACACACCAATCCACACTCTATGTTTTGGCAGAGTATAAATATCAGGGATAACTATCATTAGGCTAAGTGGTTGACCCCATATAGGTCATATATGAAGGGGATGAATTAAATCTCTGAACCAAGCATTAGAAAACACCCTACATAGATTTGGGCCCCATTGTACCTAGCATATATTAGGGATGCCCCTAAAGAGCCCATTCAACCTAGCTTAAGACCTTGCATTCGTAATAGGTAACTTGATACTAGAGTCAAGATCAACTCATAAGTGATCATTATGTGTAGATGAGATTTAGAAGGTTTAGGATATTATATAATAGGTCATTGGCCTATACCCTCACCCATAAATCCATTAGATAATGTAGTCATCAAGTTACACACCCTTGAGTTTACTAATCAGAGGTTTGTGGTCTGCTTGATTTGGTGAGTGTTGTGTTAAAACCGTGCTATTTTTGAGTCGATTCATTATTTTAACCAAGATTCTACACACTTATCTAGGTAGTTTTCATCATATTATATATCCTTATCTCATCATTGTATATCATCATCCTCTTATACATATTTTCCTTGTACATCCTTTTAAAATTATCCCATCCTATCTCCCATCTCCCTCTTGTCTTAATCCCATCCAAGTATAGTCATATCCACAAATCATTGGTCATACCCCCATCACTTCCATATCCTTAACTTAACCTTAACATTAATCATCCCCAATATCATATTTATCACTTAGTCCACATTATCTATAACCAATCTTGATAACCTCCTAGTCTAGTCTCGTCTATCCACATTACCTGCATATCCTAATCACATATTGTCCTCTACATCCTATCCTAATTCCACTTTATTCATAACCAATAATTTGTCTTGATATTGTCTAGTCACCTTATCCACATCTTGTCAACCTAGTCCTAATCATAGTCCAACTTATCTTTACCCAATTTACCCCATTGTCCATACAAGTCTTCTCGTCACGTTTGTAATTAGTCCTCATACAAATTGGCAAATAACTCTTTGATCAGGGTCCTCATCATTAGATTTATTATGTCTAATCAAGTTTAAATCATAATCATAATCATATTAATCTAATTATCACATCCTATTTGAGTTGATGATCTTAGTTTTGAGCTAGTCTTAATCTCATCAATCTAGTCATAATCAACCTTTTGGGCTAGTCTAGCCCCCCATCCAATTTTAGAGCTTATCATAGCTTAGTCAAATGCAATCTAAATCATCATATTATAGATCATGTCCTATTTTTTCCTACTTGATTGAACATCACATCCCATCACACATCAAGTCAAACTTAAAAATGGACTAAAGCAAGCCTTTATCCAAATTTTTTCCATGCATCTCATCTTCATCCCTTAGTCTTTTCATTCAATCCATCACACCTGCCAATTGGGGCTAACAAACCACATCATATGTAATTTCTCCCATCCTAATCCAATGCATCTAAAATAGATTTGGTCAATACCCTAATTGAGTAATGTCTCATTTCCAATAGGGATATGCTACTATCTCACCTCCTTAAGATGATCACTCCATGTCTAATAGAATTTCACCCTATCCACCCATTATTACCTCCAATCCAAACCCATTCATGGGAGTCCCATTCTAATCCTCCATCCACTTGTCATATCCAATCATCTACCCCTTCTTACATTAGCAAATGGGAATCCTATCTTGGTCACCTTGTCTAATACTAGTCTACCCACCCCCTCACATCAAAAACCATTTGATCTAAAGTCCAATCTTTCTACATCTAAGTCACGTAGTGAGGAGAGCACTTATACTCATCTTCCTGTATCTTTAGAAGCCCTCTTCCACCAACTTGTCACTACCAAAATTATGGTCTATCCACCCATACAACATCTTGATCTTACTAAGTCTAAGCCCTTTGGGTATAAAGCTAATCAATACTATATATATCACCAAACTTGGGGGCATACCATTAATCAATGTCATAATTTCCAAAAGTATGTACAAGACCTCATCACCCATGGTGACATAGAAATTGAGGATGAACTAAATGAGTTTATATACCTGGGTGAACAAGAAGAGGAATTCAAGGATTCTATTCTTGATCATAATAAATCCCATCTCCTTCCAAGCCAAGGTCAAGATACCACATCCATATTCCATGGTCCCCCCATCTTTGATAAATCTCCCATAAAAAATGACTCTATTCCCCATGAACCTAGTCCTCATGATTCCTTCCATGGCCCTATCTTTATCGAATCCATTATTCATCCATCATCTCCCCCTCATACACCATATCAAAAAACCCCCATTGATAGGTCACTTGTAGACAATAAATATTCTAATACAAGCATCATTTCATATACATTAGAGTCAACATTAGAGTGTATACAAGTGTTATCTGCATTAAGATCATGTTTAACACCAATGTCTGAATCAAATTCCACATCATCCCTCATAGACATTAATGGCTATGCCTATCCTTTTAAAAATACCTCTAATTTGGATGATAATTAGTCACTTGTTATATCTTTTGATCCCAATTAGGATGATGAAGTCATAAAGAGTTCTTGTAAGCTTTATTTGTTGAATATTGTCAGAGTAAATATGATCCTACTTTGAATGCATTACTATAGCTAGTCCTAGTGATCCTTTTGCTGATATTGAGGAGATTTTATATGATGTAAAAATTGGGCCTCTTAAGAGCCTTTGTGAGGACCATGCTACCTTATCACCCCTCATTGAACTCATCATACCATCTCCCCCACCTTCATCCATCATAGACCCTTTTCTTCCCATTGATGATCATTTAATCACCTCCCTATATAAGGAAAACCAAGAGCATACATCATTGGACTCTTCCTCAATCAACATAAGGTGTGCCACAAATATAGAAGTCTAAGACCATATTAAAAAATTCAATCATAATAATCAAATCATCTTTGATCCCATAAGTCAAAGTCTAGAAAGTTTAAATCATTAGCAGCATATTTCTCTTGTAAAGCCCAATATTAGGCACTAAGGTATCATCAAAGTCAAAAATCAATCTCACATGGTGAAGCCCAATGTCTAGCACCAGGGGGTAGTCAAAGTCAAATCTAGTCAAAAAATTAGAATAATATCAAAATTAGTATCAGTATGGTTGATAGTCCTTCAAATAATCAAATCAAAGATGAACCACAAAGTCAAAATGTATTGGATCTCCTATAGTGCTTTATCATATGGCACTAATAAAATGTATAATGTCTAACAATGCGTGAAACTATTAGTCCTAATCCCCAATCACCCATTACATCCTCCTATCATGCTCCCACAATCCCATCAATTCCTACCATCCATTCTAGTCCAATATACCCCCACCAACATCATGATCTAATCCAATATATACCTCCCATCACCTTTTTGGGAAACATTATCTCTTATAGGGATGATGAATACACTTGGTCTAGATATTTGGAGAGGTCTCAATCAAGACTCATCAAATGTTATATGAACCCTAATACATCCAGTAGCGATAACATGGTCCTAACATCACATATCTCTAGAATAAGTGTTGGATAAATATATAGCAAGTGTCAGCATTCAGACATCTCATACCCATATCTAATAAATTAGGATGCCATTTAAAAAATTAAAAAAGTCAAAAAATAAAAAATAAAAAAATTTAAAAAAATAAAAAAAGTAAAAAAAAATATTCATCCAATGGTGAAAACTAGTCTTCTGGTGCCTTGGCCAAGTACCATGATGAAAAATAGTTTCAAGCATCATGGTAAAATAATCTCTTATCTGCATTTTACCTTAACACTTGGGGACAACACCTATCTATCCATCACACCCATCCCGTATCAATCTCATTTGTATCATATCCCTCTATCCATATTGTGTATCCTATTGTGTCCTCCATTTTCTTATAGTCTTGACCTTCATAAGGGATTGTAAGATATCTTAAGAAATGATCTGGAATCATTTTGGCATATCCTCCAATGGAGACTCAGGAAACTAAAGTTTTGGTTCCTTCATGATGTGGTCATTGGTTATTCCTCATCCCTTCTTCCTTGGTTCTCATCCACTTTTTTGCATCACCTTCATCCTTTTGTCATCTCATATATTATTTCATCCATCTATCTTTATCCTAGTTTCTAGGCTTGGTATTCCCTTTACTGGTAACCCCATTTGTATAGTGTACATACATATTTTGAAAATCCCTAAAAATTAAAATATTCCAAAAATTATAAAAATCATAAAATCCCAAAAATGTCTTAGTTGTCTTTTATCATCTTGTCATGGGTCCTATGTATCCCAGTCTTCCTATCTCAAGTATTATCCATCTTATCATTTTGCCTTAACATCCTAGTCATCTTATCATATGTAGCCTTATCCTAACCAAGTCACTAGTCAAATCCACATTCTTATCCTCATCCAAATCATTAATCTATTCCAAATCCATATCCTTACCTAACTCTTAATCCTAATCACCATAATTAGTCTATCCAAATATATCCTAAGTCCACAATCACATAATGATCATCCTAGTCCAACTCATCACCTAATTCCTCATCTCATCAACTCTCCTTGAGACACTTAGATAAGACATAAAGACACTACATGTAGATACTTGTGTGTATTGCTTGTCTATTTTGTTTGGCTTGTTTGTATGTCTTTTATCATGTAAATATTTGATTATCTTTGTACTTTGAGTATATATTGAGTCCTGTCTCTTTTTTTCTATTAGGAAATGAATGGGGATGCTATGAGGTCACCAAATCCACAATAATGCTTATAAGTTCCCTCGATGATGCACAGTTGACCATTTACTCATGCACTTTAGCATAATGTCCTCTTGGTCATACTTATATCATGGGGCATATTGTCAAGTGCCATATCTATCAGATTCATTAGACTATGATGAGCCTTATGATAGTTATGATGGATTGATCATCTACTTCCTCACAATTTACCTAATCATCTAACCATCCCTAATCACATCGCTAATCTAATCCTCTCGACTCATCTAAATAACTTCCAATATTTATCCTCTAATCATTAATAATCATCATCACCATCTTCTACCCCATTAATTTTCATTTATCCCCAAGTTAGAACCACATTGGCTTGAGGTATTTTTAGACTATGTAAGCAACACTTGGCCACTTTTTAGTGCCCAAGGATATGTCAACCACTCTCAATTCTTTCCTCATCATCGATCATTATCCTCACATCTTACATCAATAAGATCTTTGAGATATAATATTAATCATTCATCAATCAATCATCATCCTCACAATCATCTCCTTTAATATTTTTGTTAATAGCCTGCCCTTGTCGATTGGGCCTGATAAATCACCACATCTATTTTTTCTTCCATCAGTCATTCATATAAAGTGTATAGTTTCCTCCCTTGATTGGGGAATGACCATAACCATAACTTCATTATCATTTATCTCTCCCCTTCATGTGTCCTTGTTATGGGTATCATCATTAATAATCACATTATGACTCATTGATTCGATGCAATGTAGTTTAATTCTTCCCATTCATATTTTGGTCACTCAATCATATCATTCTTATTTTTCATATCTTTCATCATATCATTTGATTGAATCCTTAACCTATAATAATCAATCTTATTATATGCACCTAAATTTTCTCACTTCATTTAACGTCACTAATATCATTATTAGTCGACACTAATTTCACTTATCTAATTTATCCCCTCTAATTACATGTTAATATCCCTCCTTCTTAGTCATTTATCTAATTTCCCCCCTTAATATTTATTCATCTACTAATCTTATTCATCCCCACTAATCAATTAATTTATTCTAAATCCCCATTATCTTAATCTAACCCCTCTTATCTATTATTTGGGAATTTTAAAATCCCATGGCCCACCTAGTAGCATATTCCTAGGCTCTCTTACATCCCTAGTCCCTAATCATCTACTTAATCCCTATCTAATACATCCCTAATCCTAATTAACCCCTAAAAATGATTCTATAATTCCCTAATTCTAGAATCCTCTCTATTCTCACCCTTCCTCTCTAGAAGCCTCTAAATCTAGAGGCTTCCAAGGAATTTTAAATTCTTTGAATAATCCTCAACCCTAGATCTCCCAATATAACTTTGAATCTTAACCATTGATCCTTCCCTCCACATTATATTTAATCAACTCCACTCCTTCATGCAAGGGAATCTACAAGATATCTCACTAATCCATGTCCAATTAGTAATTAGCAATAATCTTGAGTCTCCATGCCAAATCCTTGAGTCCATCATCAATAATCCATGATTCATGCCATCATAATGTCAAAATTTTGAGTCTAAGATAATCTCTATTCAATACAAATCTTCTTGTTTTTCATCTATTTAATCATGGTTTAGAGTAATTATCTTTGGATTATTATGCTATTTTGAATGATTCATTCATCAATTTGCATTTAGTCCTAATGGCTCTAGATCTTACCTAGGTAGTTTGATGTTTGAGTAGATTTAGATTAAGTGCGTGATCTCAAATCCTTTGTGATCAAATTCACACCTACATTTTGGTGACCACAGTGGGACCAATCCCTCCCAATTTAATCATTTAATTTGTTAGAAGTGTTTTTAGAAGTTGCAAGTCTGACTATTGGAAGAGAAAATCCTAGATTTTGGAGAAAATTTCACACATAGGTGACATTTGTGACCTTGAATTGATATTCACAACTTTTTAGTTGTGGTTTTATCCTAAAAGTCATGATCTTGTGTTAACCATTTGATTTGATGACTAACTATTTTATCTGACCTTAATATTTTTTTGCCTTTAGATAATATCATGACTCACAAATTGTGATTTTGCCTTGAGAGTTGAGGTCTTGAACGTAAAGTTATGATTTTGACTAAGAACTAATGGTTTTCTTGGTAGGTTGTCATGTTTATGCAATACCATGATGTCACAAATCATAATATCGCACCAGTAATTGTGATATTATGATGAGAGTCATGATATTATAGTTTTTGGTAAAAACACTAAAAATTGTATATTGCCCTCTGACATGTAGGATTTATTCTGACATTTTCTATTTTTTAGGGGCTAGTACTCATTGAAACATCATATAAACCTCTTGTTGCATCGCGTCTAAGTAATTTGGGTCTTAAAAATAAAATTTTAGCTAACCACATTGTTATAACAAGGTTTTTATCTCTATAAAACTTGTTGTGTGATTGGTAGGGACATAAGGAGAGAGGCCAAGGCAAAGGAGGACATCTAAAGTTTAAAACAAACACCATCCTTAATATTTTTTCCCTCTTCTGCAAAACTACAACTCACAAAATTATGATTTTGCTTTGTGAATAGCGATATTGCATCTATAGTAGAGATTTTTTAATTTAAACCTAATTCTATCAATTTTGCCATTTTAAATGAATTTTGTCTATTGGTTATTATCTTTAAATTTTGTAGGACAGACTTAGGATAAAATCTAACTAAAAATCTCCTTTTTATTGTTCTTAATTTTGTCCATTTTTGATAAAAATGTTGCCTTGATATCCTTATAATACATAGTGATAATTTTTAAATATACCATGGTTAATTGTAAATAAGCATTTATAAGTATATGAGTAACTTGTTATAACATGCTTAAGCATTTATTTTTGATCAAAAAGTTAAGTTTTTGAAAATTTTATGCTTTAGCAAAAAATTGCTAATCTCGTACTCATGTTTTTGCATTAATAGTCATGATTTTGATTTAACAATCATGGTTTTGTAGACTGACCATTATGGTTAACTATCTATTGTAAAATTACAACTCACAAATCATGATATTGCATTGGTAGTTATGAAGTTGTGATTTTGCATTGATTTTTGCCTTCAAAATTATCCTTTTTGAGTGCATTTTTTGAGTCATTTTTAATGAATTTTGAGTAATTTTGGGTCTCCTCAAGGCCCAAATTTCCTTTAGCATTAGGGGCTTTTCCCCTCGACCCCATCCTATACCATGATAGGGAGTGCACCTAAGGTGCTTCCCATAAACCTCGTAAGGGGCACTATCACCTCTAGACCCCCACATCATGGCTTGCTCACCCCAAAGGAATTCTAGTGCCAAATTATAATTTTATTTAGGGTATTTTTATTAAGGCCTATTGGATCAACATATTATCTCTTTCAGGGGTGTAACTAGAGGCTATTTTGTTTTTACTAACACCTTCCTTTACAAGTCATTATTTTAGTCTAACATTGTGTCTTGCAAGTTTCCCCTCAAGATTATCAATTAGACTACTAATAATTTGTCATGTAGTTTGCCTCTTTAAAAGTGCCAATCAAACTGCTAATCATTTTCTTGTAGGCCACCAATCAAAGACTCCTTTTGGCATTTTGAAAATAATTTTTACATCATTTTAAATCATTTTGTCTTGTATATATATCTTTATCTTGTATATTCTTGTCTCTTGTACATATATCACATCTTAATCTTAATTGGTTAATTAATCCTTTTATCTTCTTGTTTATTACCCAAGGGCTATGGTGGTGTATGATCTCCCCTTTACATCCTTGTGGTGATTCTTGGAGGATCAAAAAATACCTATAAACCCTCCCTATTTTATTTTTTATGGGTTGGTGATGTGGATTTCACCACCATGCACTAGACCAAACTTCGTGTTTTAGTGGAGTATAAAAATTAGGAGAGCTATCATTAGGTGCCTAATAAAAATTCCCCATAAAGGGTTCCATGGAGTGAGGGGTGATTAAGCTCCAATATGTAGGGTAGTTAGACAACATCTTATATGGACTTGGGCCTTACTATACCTTCATGTATATCAGGGACTCCCTTAGACACCTTGTGCAAACCTAGCATAGGACCTTTCAGTCATAATAGGCATTTCACTACAGGAGGTAGGATAAACTCATAAGAAGCAGTTAAGTATATATGGGGTCAAGAGGGTTTAGTTTATTTTGTAATGGGTCACTAGCCTACAACCTCACCTATAAAGTCATTAGATGGTACGAGCATCATGTTACACACCATTGAGTTTACTAATCATAGGTTTATGGTCTACTTACTTGGGTGAATGCCATGCTAAACCTATGTTGTTTGTGATCTAAGTAAACCTTCTACCCAAACCTATACACACCTATCTAGGTATTTTGCTCATATCATCTTGTATATCATTGTCATCATCCCATTTTGCATACTAATTTTTGTACATCCTTTTACATGTCTCATATTATCTCCTATCACCACCTTATCTTAATCCCTACCAAGTCTAACCCATTGGTCATACCCCCATCACCTAAATCTCCTAATCACATCTTGCCATCCACATCTTACCTAAAGTCTGCTTTATCCATAATTAATCATTTGTATTGACCTTGTCCCTACCTAGTCACCTTATCCCCCATATAGTTCAACCTCATACTATCTTATCCTACTTGGCTCTTTAGGTCACACCCATGTCTGAACCATCCCCATATCATTCATCTTACTCTTTATCATTTCATCATCACTTATTTATAGTTGTCCTTGTCTCATCATCCTATCACCTTCATCACATAATCTTATCCCATCCCATCTTGAGATAATAAATCCAAGGCTTGAGCTAGTCCTCTTGTTACCCATCCATATCATCCTATCACTCTAATATATTATCATTCATCATTTGGTTATATCTCATACCTAGTCAGTATCCTGATAACATCATATCACTTTGTCAGTTTCAATCTAACAAACCCCTCATCATCAATCCATCCATCTTTAAAACTAATCATCTTGCGTATTCATAACTAGTAGCCATCCAATCATCCTCTTACTAGTTTTAATCCAGGTACCCATCAAATCCCCAATCCTTTTTCTATATTGAAAAATAGGCATTATTAATAGATCATTATCCATTTGATCTAAAGTCCAATGTTTCCACATATAAGTCTCAAAGTGAAGAGAGCCCCTATACTTCTCTTCTTATATCCTTAGAATCCCTTTTCCACCAACTTGTCACTGCTAAAATGATGGTCTATCCACCCATACAACATCTTAGTACCACCAAGCCTAAGCCCTCTTGGGACAAAGCTAATCAATACAATGTATATCACTGAATTGGGGGCATACCATTAATTAATGCCAAAATTTCCAAGACTATGTCCAAGACTGTGTCCAAGACCTCATCGACCATGGTGACATAAAAATTAAGGATTAAGCAGATGAGTTTATATCCCTAGGTGAACAAGAAGAGGAATGTCAAGATTCCATTCCCAACCATGATCAATCCCTTTCCATTCCAAGCCAAGGTCATGAAATTCCATACATCCTCTATGATCCCCCAATTTTTTACAAATTCTCCATAAAAAATGAGTATATCTCTCATACACCAAATCCTCCCATATCTCATGAGACCTTCCATGGGCCTATCTTTATCAAATATATTATTCCTCCATCATCTTCCTCTCACCCATCATATCAAAAAACCCATGTTGAGAGGTCACTTGTAGATAATCACTTTTCGACTCACAATATTACATCTTGTACATCAAAGTTAAGATCAGAGTCAACACAAGTCTTATCTCCATAAGGATCATGTTCAACACCAATATCTAAATTAGATTCCTCATCAAAACTCTCATCCCTCATCAATATTATAGTGGATGTTCATAATGTTTTTTTTAGGATACCTCTAATCCAGATACCTATAATACATCACCAAGCATACCTTTGGATCCTAATCAGGATGATGAAATCATAATAGAGTTATTAAAAGCATTATCTATCAAATATATCTAAAAAGGATCTAATCCTACTTTGAACATGTGTCTTACATAAATTCTTTGTGATCCTTTTGAGATTCCTAAGGACATTTTATCCGATGTTGAGGCTAGGGCTCCTAGTGACCTTTATGAGGACTATGCTTCCCATTATCCCCTTAATCCATCACACCACATTAGTCATCCACCTCACCTCCATAATACCCATATCCCGTTCCATGAAGGGGATAAATAAGAACATGCATCATTAGATTCCCCTTTGTATTCAACATCATGTACCAAAAATACAATGGTCCAAGAACATATTCCAAAATTCATAAAACATAATCAAATCATTTTTGATCCCATTAATCAAATCCAAGATAAGTCTTATAATTGGCCAAGTCATAAAGAACCATCCCCTACTACATATATCCTTGAAGTACTAAGGGCCCATCTAAATCAAAATCATTTATCCATTCAAATTTAATCTCCTCTAGTGAATCCCACAATCAAACACTAAGGAAATGTCAAATTAAAAATAATCATAATCTATTAAGGAAAAAATAAATTTCCTCTAGTGAAGCCCATAATCAAGCACCAGGGGCAATCAAAGTCAAACCTAATCAACAAATCAAAAGAATGTCCAAAGTAATAATCACATGGCCAATCATATTATTAATGTTTGGATCAAATAATCAAAAAATAAAAAGGTCTTGGGTCCCTTAATCTCATGGAACTAATTTAAAAATTCCCCTCCACCATATCCAATGATGTAACTGTTAAACCCCATTTCCTCTCCCCATTCTGTCATCTTGTCCATCCTGATCATATTCCTCATTCACATCCTATATCCCATCATCATAATCATGACATCCTCCTATCCATACCTTATCTACAATCCCTAGGAAACATTATCCCTCATAGGGGTTACAAATACACTTGGTTAAAATGTTTAGATGATATTAAATCATGAGTCAATAAAGGCCACCAAGACTTTAATACATCCAACAGTAGTGACATGATCCTAGAATCACATATCTCTAGAATATTTGTTGATTAAATATCTAGAAAGTATTGAAATTTTGCATATCACCCTTATCTAATAAATCAAGATGCCCAAAAAATTAAAAAATCACAAAAGTTAAAAAAATAAAAAATCATTCATCCAATGGTGAAAACTAGTATTTTGACACCTTGGGAAAGTATCAAGATGAAAAATAGTCTCTGAAATCTTGGTAAAATAATCTATTATCCACATTGTACCTTAATAATTGGGGGAAAATCCATTAATCTTCCTTGTCAATTCCTTCCATGTCATCCTTGTCTATTTTATCCCTTAGTCTATTATCCCTACCCATCATCTGCCATCATATCATACATCCTATCTCTCTTTCCTTCCCATCTTGACCTTTGTAAGGGAATGAAATCTACCTTGAGAAATTTTTTGGAATCATCTTGGCATATCCTCCAATGGACATTCAGGTAACTAGACATCTAGTTTCTTCATGATGCAGTCATTAACAATCCCTAGTCTATTATTCCTTGATCCTCATCCCCTTTTTTACATCACCTTCATCCTTTTATCATCCAATTGATCATTCCATATATCTTTATCTTGGTTTCTAGGATTTGTATTCCCTTTTCTAGTAATCCCATTTGTATAGTGTACATACATATTCTAAAAATCCTTAAAAAGTGAAATATTCTAAAAGACCCTAAAAATCATAAAATTTGAAAAAGCCATAAATAGTCCATGGTGTCTTGTATTATTCCTTTTTATCTTATCACATCCATCTCCATGATTTTCATTTTTCACACTCACGTCATTCATCATCCTATTCTAAATCTGGGGAAAATCTAGTTTATATTGAGCCTTTATCCTAATCCTCATCCAAGTCCCTCAACTAGTTCAAAAGCCAAATCTACATCCATATAATTATAAAATTTCATATATTCATCCAAGTCATTAGTCTTGTCCCAGTCCATACCTTGTATAATTTATTATCCTAATCCAAGTCCTTATATCCAAATCTTCATCCAAGTCTTTAGTCTAATCCTATTCTATATCCATATCTATAACCTTACCTACATCTTAATCCTAATCATCATCGTTAGTCTATTCCAAATCCACATCTATCCTAAGTTCACAATCACATCATGATCATCCTAGTCCAACCCCTCACCTAATCACTCATCTCATCATTAGATAAGACATTGTGACTTGTGTGTGTTACTTGTCTGATTTGTGTTTTTTTTTTGACTTGTTTACTCATGTATGTATCTTGATTGTATTATGTTTTGTATGTTTCCTTTTAGTCTTGAATTATGTCTATTTTAGTCTATTGGGAAATCAATGAGGATACTATGAGGTACCCAAAGCTATAATAATGCTTATAATTACCCTCAATGATGTAGAGTTTACTATTTGCCAACACACTTTGGCATAATGTCCACTTGGTGATATTTATATCATGGGGCATACTATAAAGTGATATATTTAATGGATTACTTAGACTATGATGACCCTTATGTTAATTGTGATGTCTTGATCATATACACCCTCATCACTTATCTAATTTTCTAATCATCTCTATTCTTATCACTAATCTAATCCTCTTGACCCATTTGACTAGCATCCAATCTTTTATCCTCATATCATATTTTGAGTCATATAATTTAATCATTAACATCATCCTCTTATCACTAATCATCATTGTCATCATCATCCTCTTGTATATCTTGTCATCTAGTCAGAACTACATCAACTTAAGGTCTTTTTAGACTATGTAGGCAACACTTGGCCACTTTCTAGTGCACAAGGATAATTCATCCATAATATATCCTCTTTCCACATCATTCATTGTCACATATATTTTGACTTTTATCATCCGTTAGTCTTACATCAGTTTAATCCTTGAGCTATAATATCAATCATTAATAAATCAATCTATTGATCAATAATCATCATCATAATCATCTCCTTATCAATTTCATCAATCACCCACACTTGTCGATTGGGCCTGATAAGTCACCACATTCATATTTAATTCATCTATCATCCATCATCATTGATTGGTAAACTTATCATCTATGACTCCTTTACATGTGTCCTTGCTAGGGGAATCATCACTATCAATCACATTATGGCGCATGGATCTGATGCAATGCCACCCAATTTTTCTCCTTTGTATTTTGGTCACTTGATCATATCATTTCTTATCTTTCATTTCAACCATCATATCATTTGAATACAACCTTGAGCTACACCCATCATCAATATTATTAAATCCTTATCTTACATTGGGCAATAGATCTTCCTTACATGCATCCTTACTTGGGATATGTCTAAAGCTTGCAACCTTTCAATCTCATCATCATCATCATGTTATGGTTGATTCCCCCTTGGGATGTGTTGACAACCTAGACTTAATAATCTCTATTCCATTTGCATGTGTCTTTGCCAGGGGCATCATCAATCTATAACTCATTGCTTAAGTTGAATTCATCTTATTCATCTTCTATCTCACATTTGGCATCCCATACCCTTGTATATCCATCTCATCCCACTCCATCATTTCTTATTTCTAGTGGCCATCCATCTCCTTCTTCCCCATATATCCCCTTGAGGGGGCATCATATCCACTAACATCATCCACTTCCATTCATCTATGAAATGGTTTTTCTTTGAAAGACATTACTCCTCCCATCTTGGTCCACTCATAATACCTTTTTAATGATGGGAAAAATATATGCACCTAAATTCGCTTGCTTCATTTAATGTCATTAATATCACTATTAGTCAACACTAATTCCACTTATCTAATTTATCCCCTCTAATTACATGTTAATATCCCCCATTCCTAGTCATTTATCTAATGTCCTCCATCAATATTTATTCATATACTAATATTCAATTAATTTATCCTAAATCCCCATTATCCTAATTTAACCCCTCTTATCTACTATTTGAGAATTTTAAATTCCCATGGCCCACCTACTAGACCATTCCTAGGCTCTCCTACACCCCTAGTCCCTAATCATCCACCTAATCCCTATCTAATACATACCTATTCTTAATTAACCCCTAAAAATTATTCTAGAATTCCCTAATTTTATAATCCTCTCTATTCTCACCCTTTCTCTCTAGAAGCCTCTAAATATATATGCTTCCAAGAGATTTTAAATTATTTGAATAATCTTTAACCCTAGATCTCCCCAAGCCAACTTTAAATCTCAACCATTGATCCTTCCCTCCACATTGTATTTAAACAACTCCACTCTTCCATGGAAGGGCATATAAAATCTATCTAACTAATCCATGTCTAATTAGAAATTAAAAATCATCTCGAGTATCCATGTCAAATCCTTGAATCCATCATCAATAATCCATGATCATGCCATCATAATGTCAAAAGTATGAGTCTAAGGTAATATATATTCAATCCAAATATTCTTATTTTTCATCTATTTAATCATAGTTTAGAGAAAATAACTTAGGATTAGAATTCTATTTTGAATTGTTCATTCATAAATTTATATTTAATCCTAATAGTTCTAGATCTTACCTAGGTAGTTTGATGTTTGAGTAGATTTAGATTAATTTCATGATCTCAAAGTCACTATGGTCAAATTTCACTCTACAATTATCACACCATTATCTATCCTAACCTATATATCTCCCTTACATGTGTCCTTACTTGGGATACATCAAAAACTTGTGGTCCTTTTGTCCTATCATCAACATGTTAAGGTTGATTTCCTCTTGGGATGTGTCGACAACCATAACATAATTATTATCACTCTCTATGCATATGTATTTTCCAGAGACATCATCATTTTATATCTCATTTCTCAAAATGAATTTATCTTCTTCATCATCTATCCTACATCTTGAAATCCCATCCCCTTGTCTCTTCATCACATCCCACCCATCTTTTCTTCTTTTAAGTGGCCATTCGTTTAATTCTTCCCTGCATGTCCCTTCAAGGGGGCATCATATCATGCCCACTAACATCATATACACTAAAATTAATTCATGAAATGGTTTTTATTTTAAATACTATTATTCTCTCCACTTTACTCCACTCACAATTCCCTTTTAAAGAGGAGCAAAATGTATGCACCTAAATCTGCTTGCCATAATTATTTTAATTAATCCCACTAATTTATCCCCCTTCTTGGTCATTTATCTAATATCCACCTTCATTATTTACACATTCACTAACCTTATTCTTATCCCTCTTCTTTAATAATTCTCCTAAATTCCCATTATCTTATCCTAACCTTGACTTATCCATTATTTGGGAATTTAAAATTCCCATGGCCCACCTACCCACCTACACTATCTTATTCCTAGGCTCTCCTACATCCTTATTCCATAATCACCTACCCAATACCTATTTAATCCCATTCTAATCCTAATTAATCCCTAAGAGGATTATAGAATCCTCTCTAACTTAGCCTTCCCCCTTTAGAAGCCTATATCCTAGAGGCTTCCAAGGAATTAAAATTCCTTAGAAATTCCTCAACCATTGGTCTTAATGGCCCAAGATTAAATCTGAGCCATTGATTCTTCCCTCCATATTATATATAAATAAGCCACTCCTCTATGGCTAATCTATCTATTAAGCTCATGAAGAGGAAATGACATGAACTTGAATCTACATACCAAATCCATAAATCCATGATCAAGCAACCATAATGTCAAAAATTTGAGTCTAAAGTAATATCAATCCAATATTATTTTCTTTATCCAATTAATCTTGGTTTGGATAAATTACCTTTAGGATTAAAATGTTGGTTTGAATTATCCATTCATTTAGTTGTATTTGATTCTAATGGCTCTAGATATTACTTAGGTAGTTTGATGTTTTGAGTGGTTTAAATTACATGATTTAATCCATTTTATCAAAATTATTATTAAAATTACATCATCATACCTAACCTTGCTTTATTCATATTTCTTAATCAAAACCCCATCATTTGATCCTATCTTGCCTGAGCTTACCTAAATTAACATCCTAACTAAACTTGTCTAAGAACTTGTTCTAAACACAATCCATCTGAGACTTATCTCTCTTCCTTGACATAATTTTCACCCATAATATTTAAATTAATAAAAACCATCCACATCCCCCATTTGAACACCCCATTCACCATAATAAAATAAACTTGTCCAAATATTGAACTAGTTAAACTCTACTCAGAGGGTCATCATCCCTTAGCAAAAACTCTTGTATAAAATTGTTGTCTCATATCCCATTACTTTTATAGATTATAAATCTACCATCCATTTTTTATCAACCCATCACTCTACTTACTTAGGTATCTATCATCCATTTGACAATATGCCATCATTATTTTATATTAAACTACCATTATCATTAGACACCTATCAGCCTATCATTTTGTAAGATTAAGACTTATTATTCCTTTTCTGAAAACCTATCACTATAGTAGTTTAAAAATATCACCCATCATATTATATCCCATCACTCTACCCATTTAAATTTAGAACTTGTCATTATCATGTCACTCTACTTGTTTAAATTTGGCAATCATCATCATCCTGTCATCTTACTGGTCTGGACCTAACTTATATTGATACTTTAATATCACCTATCACACTACCCATTCAAATTCAAAACCTACCATTAATCCAAACACACCCATTATGTTTCATCTAGTCCAAATTTAGGGAGGCACACCCTTATTGTTGTCCAAACAAATCCTACTAATTCAAAATCTTGTGCACTTCTTTGCTCAAGGTCACAACCTATCAAACCTCTAACCATTTATCATATCTAACCAATAACCTCATAGGTAAGTTTAATATACCATATAATTATCCCTAAAACATCTATAATTTTTTATGGAACCTCTCACCCACAACCAAAATTTTAAAGTTGGACAAACCTCAAATCAGATTGATGATAACCCTAGGAACTTTAGTGAGTAATCCATGGATCATGAAGAAATTATCAGTGACATGTATACCTTAGGGGGAAATGTAGCTAAGTAATATGAATTTTTGAATAATGACATGAATAAGGCCCAATTTGAATAGTTCATATATGAAAATAAAGTCCAAGTCCTGACTCATCTCATCAACATGGGAACTAAAGTACCCTCTATTTTTAACTAGGACCTCTTAAGCAACCTAGTCCAAAATCATGTAAGGTATGACACTTTGTACAACCATAATTATCCTAGAGAAGAAGAAGTCTTAGATATTTTTAACCATGAAAATGAGGAGGAAGAAGAAGCTACTAATGACCCACCCACACCTAGGCCTATCAATATAAATAGAGTCAAGGCCAATAAATGAAAATCCATTTTGGAAGATCAAACTAAAAATGACTATAAAAGATTCATTATTGACGCTATTGATCAAATTTCCCAACAAGTTAACTCTTTAGCCTCCAAAATAAATTATAAAGTGCACAAACCCATCTCACCTAGGAGACCCTATCTCATAAAAATTAATACTAAAAAAAGTCTAAACCTAATCATACATCCAATCCCAATCCTTTAATATACCCTACCTTCACTCATGAATGGAAATCTATGAAGGATGCTCTTCAAAATATGGATACATGAACACATTCTAAGATTTATGCTCCTATTACATTGGCATGAACATTCTTCATGTACCTTTTCCTACTCATTTTTAGCATCCCATGTTTGACATGTACAAAGGAAATGGTGACCCATATGATCATGTCAAATAATTCTTCATGTCTTATCATGAAATTTCATATAGTGATGCCTATATGCTTTAGTCATTCCCACAAAGTCTTGAAGGATCAACATTAGAGTAGTTCATGCATTTTCCCAAGGGATATATTACTTCATTTAGAGACTATAGCTCCAATAATATGAATGAAACCAATAGTGTTTGGCAGGGGGTACAAAGGGTACTTAAACAAATAACTAAGAGGCTAGAAGGCTCAAGGCTTCTATGGGATACAAGATATCTATAGTGGTTATCTAGTTTGTTGACTTTCACCAAGTTATATATAGACTTGTAAACTAGGTTAGGGATAGCACAATCAAGTGCACAAAGGATGTAGGTATCTCTAGCAGGTATAACCATAGTAAATCAAGTAGCTAAGACTAGAAAACTATTTTCATATGAATTGTGGAAATAACAATGCTAAATAAAGAGAGATGACAAATGATATGTAAACTTAGAAGTAAAGGCACTTTTAGGCCAAATGAAAGATTTTTTAAGAAATAAAGACATTTTTAAACAAGGGTTTAAGAGCATGCCTAGTCTAAGTTTGAGCTAACTCTTTACTTTCAACACTTTTGTTTCTTAACAATGCAAATTTTCTAGTTTAGTAAGAAGAGAGATTGTTTATGCAAATTACATAGGTTGTTTTGAGCATATAGGAACCTACTATGTAATGAAAAATGTTTCTAATGTAAGCATAACATATATTAGAAGATATTTCAAAAAATGAAGATATTATTAACCACATAAAAATGCATAAATTTTAGAAACTATCCTAGATAATGCCCTAAACAAGCTAAACCACTAAAACAAATCAAACCCTAGCATGTATACTACTACAAAAAAAATAAGAATTTCACTTTAAAAAGAAAATTAACGTCATACTCAAAATAACTATGTAGACTTTATACAAACTGATTATCTAAGATAGGAAACAAAAGAGGAAGAGGATTAGACTGTGTGTGAGTTGAGTCCAAACCAAGAGCCAAAAGTTGTGGAAGAGGTGAAAGAGAAGCTATTAGTCTATGAGAGAGCTAGTATAAGGAGCAAAAAAATAGGTGAAATGAAGTTTTGAGGGATGAAAAAAACCTAAAATCTTTAAGAACACTGTAGGGATCAATGTGAATCACCAAGATAAGCTATAGTACAGTAGGGTATCCCCTATCATAATGAAAGTTAAGTGTGCCAAGAAATAACCAAGAGAGATTCAAGAAGGCAACCAAGATTTTAGTGTGATGATAAAGTGGGAATATCAGAGTAAGAATGTAGGAGAGAGATAAGAGAGGCTAAAATGAATGAGAAAGAGGTATATATCTCAACCCTAATCTATCAAAAAACCAAAAACTAGCCATTTTTAGCTGTTTGGGACCAAATAGGGACCTTTTTCACATGTTCTACCTAGGCCATAGCCTAGGCCATGGATTTTGTGAAGGAAACATGTGGCCTAGGCTATAGGTTTCCTCTGTAAGCCAAGAACTAGGTTAAAATTCCACTTAGGGTGGGCAATGGTCTTTGAATGAGCCTCGAGAGGTGCCTAGAGGGCTTATTTGGTGCGAAAAATTTCTAGGATGTGCTAAGGATGTATAGGGGATGAGAATATGATGCAAGAATGGTCTAAGAAATTTGAAAATCTATCTGATCAAAATAATCAGGGTCAGTAGTCTACACATGAGCTGATATGTAATCATAAGGAGGAGTAGGTTCATAAGAAGTATGATAAGTACAAGCAGTCAATGTTTGAATGAATAAGGAATGCTATGTAGTACCTAAAAGCCACATAAAATTAAGGGAAAGAAATAACTAAAAAGATAAAATAGAATATTACCTACACTTACCAAATAAGGATGGTAGTGCAATAAGTTAATGATGTGATCCACTGGTGAGATTGAAAATGTTGTGTAATCCAAAATCTAACTCTAGCTCTAGCTCTTGTAATAATGGACATAAGTGATATCAAATCAAATTGCATAATATAGAATGAAATTTACTAAGGTGTTAGCCCTAGTGTTCTCCCTATGAGGGATATGGGTGAATTAGACATCCTTGAAGAAGGAGATCAAATCGCATACTACCTCAAAGAGGGGGAACAACTCAAAGTTAAGGATAGACTAGGCATTAGTGAGCTAAGACAATAAAGAGTGAGTCAGATAATAATTACACATAGTGCATGCCTAGCACATGAACATTGGTCAAAGCATCTAGGATTTTATGATACTAAATTACATTTTCTTCTCATTAATAAAGAGATAACTAGCTACAATAAGCTTGTAGTCCCATAGGTCATCAATAATCCAAGTGATAATGGTGGATCCTGGGTTGCCTTAACTACCGCCATTCATGATGTTGGTCAGGGATACAAGAGGATGTTGTAAAATGAATGTATCAACATAGAGTATGATAAATTAGTTGTACAAGGCAGACAAAGAACATAATCAAGTAGCAATAAAGGGGTGAAGACCAACACTAACTGTGGGATGAGGTGATGAAGGTTGGTAAGATGTCCATGAAGGGATAAAGACTAGTTAGTGAAGACCAAAGGAAGTCCTAGAGTAACCAAAACCATGATCCCACACCTATAAGAACCATAGTAAAAGAGGGAGAGGGAGTCAGTAGGGATCAACTAAAAACAAGTTGAGAAACTATTGACTAAAAGAAGAAGAATAACTTTTATCCCAAGGTGTACCTGATAAGGAGTACATGGGCTTGATAGGCCAGAGGACTTATGGGCATAAGAGACTATAATGGTCCTAAAAAACACCCAAGGAGGCATCAAAGAGAGAAATTAACCTTTCCATTATGTTTATAATGGGCCAAAACCCCTAAGATAAAGGTTTGATGGTTCCAAGAATAATAATGGGATGAAACAAAGGCTAGGAGAGGGAAAAAAGAAAGCTTTTGGCCTAGGCCACGACCTACCTAGATAAACCCATGGCTTGGCCCACTACTAATCCATAAGGGCCATGGATTGGCCCACTGCCAGGCTGTGGCTTAGCCTAGAAACCCATGGATTAGGTCAAAAAGGGCCAAAAATAGGCCCAAGGAGCTTGGTAGGGCCCAAAACTTTCCCAAATGGGAACAAGAGGGAGGGAAAAAGAAAAACATGTTAGGTTAACACATTTATCTCATTCAAACATTATATGATTGATCTATAGTCATGTTTCTCTACTAGGAAACTATAAGGAGGAGTCAGAGTGCTAGAGGCAAGAAAGGCATCTTAGCAAGTAGAGCTACCATCACTATGTGGGGTTCAATCAAGTGAGAGTGTATCAATGTCAACCATAATGAGAGGTGAGTAGGGGTGGTAGGAGGCCCGTGATAGATGAAGACCATATAGGGAAGGTTGGATCAAGTCATAATCAACCACAACCACTAACCCACACCACCTATAAGAACTATGAAAAAGGAGAGAGGGAGTTAATAAAGGTATAACTACTAGTAAGCAATAGCCTAACTGATTAAATGAAGAAAAAGACTTTGCTTCTATCCTAAGGTTCATCTAAGGAGGAGTGCACAAGCTAAAAAACTATGGATACCCATAAGGTCTGGTGATGGATGCCATGAAAGGGGTAATCCATCAAATGGGGGCTTAGGGAGGGTATTCTAGTAAGCTTTAAGGTTCACAAAAGGGCCCAAACCTAATCTAGAGGGAAGGCCATCACTTTAACTTAACTAGAGGCCTACCCCTAAGGTAGACCACTACTTAGAATATGAAGAGGCCAAATAATAAGGAAAAGGTGGGAATAAGTATATGGATCATCTATATCTTTAGGTTCACTTGTATGACCCAAAATATAGGAGTGCCTAAGGTGGGGTCATTGTTGGTGAATGTGACCTCTGAACCCAAATAAGTAAGAGGATGTCAACACGTATAATGTATAAGCATGAGATTATTGTAAGCTTTCTTCTCATTGACAGGGTTATGTGATATACCATGTATGGTATAGTACTCAAGATTAGACTCAGTGACTCTAGCAATATTCATGGGGGATGCATTGAGAGAGCTAAGACTCTGATAGGAGAAGTAGAATGAGAGGGGAAGCTCAATATTTGGGGAGATGTCTTGAAAGAGGTCTCTAAAAAGGGATGAGCCAATATAGAATCATAGAGCTAGATAGGGATTTAGCTAATGAATTCCAAACTTTAAAGGAGTGATTGCTACTTGATACTCAACTAACTCACAATGTTGACCCTTGAGAAAGTGAGACTCAAAAGTATGGGGTGTGTGGGAGTCCATAGAGCCTCATGAGGAGACATCCAAAGCCTCACTTGAGGGTTTTTTCTTTACATAAAACAATGTCTAGGGATCTAGGCCAGCCTCCATGGTATGAACCTCACCTTCATACATGAACTAAACCATGTGAAATATGGTTGATGTGATGGCCTACATGGTAGTGGTCCAAGGATATCCAAGAATCATATTGTATGAAAGATATAAGTCTAAGACATAAAAATCAATCCTAAATGTCTTAGGACCAAACTTGATCTAGAGCTTCATGTTCCCCACCGGTATAATTGTATCATTATTAAAACCAACATAGTTATGGTGAGAATCAAAGAGATTTTTATAAATAATCCCAAAATTGTAGAACACATGTAGGGGAATGATATTCAATGCATCTCCTTCATCAATGATTCATCTCTTAACATGACAACCATCAATGAAAGTCTTAATATAGAGAGGTAATTAAGCCCTCTTTATAAGAAATGAAGTGTCTAACAAAGAGGTGGGGTTGAAAGATAAGACAAGAGGATGAGGTTGCTCAAATGCATCAAAATTGAACAATACTTAAACATCATCCTACATCAGACCCTCATGAGAGAGACCAAGCTCATCAAAGATAAGGTTTCTTTACTCAAGGCAAAGGTGAAGAAGGTCCCAAATGGATATCCCAATTGAGAGGCCTTATAACTCCTCTATGATGGAGTAAGGTTATTGTCTATCTTGGGGAGGGATGTTATGCCAAAGGTCAAATCTAAATTTGGGATTCCCTACCCCTGTGGGCTAGAAAAGAGGCTTAGTACCACTAGTCTCTCTAATAGGGTTGACGACCCAACCAGAGCACATGTTGACAAAGCATTTACACCTAATAGAGGCTATGTCAATAACATCAAAGACCTTTTTACTCTCATGTTTGGCTTTCCCTCTCCGGTTAACCTAGGAAGAGGAGTCATAAGAGGTAGAAGAGCAAGAAGGGGAATGAGGGGCCTTAGCCTTTGATTTATTCTTTTTTCTTCCTCTTATTCTCCTTGTCATGGTCAGGTAGAGGCTCCTTAAACACATTCAATTTGTGGTTGGGTTTCATAAGTGAATAACTCTGAGATGGAGGCAAGGCTTGCACACCAAAATTTTGGGTAGCATAATTGGCATCATCATGCCCCTTCATCTGATGGAAATTGTAAAACTTGGTGGGGTCATAAAGAAACACCATCTATTATTTTTCTATACTTGATTTAGAAGCCTTATTTTCATCTATATTCTTAATAAAATCATTCACCTCATGGTTATCCTTCTTATCCTTCTTCTTGGGAGGAAAATGAGTGACACCATCACCAATTGAATTATAGTTATGATCACACAAAGAGGATGAGTTTTGGGTTTGTATGGGACACATGTCCATACATAAATCAAACACTTCAATATTTAGACACTCATTAATAGATTCATCATATGAGGTGGGCTCATGCTTGAGGACCTTAAGGTGAATCTCTTGCCTCAATGCTCATGTGAACATGTCATAAAGCTGATCATCTGAGAACCTTCTTCTACATATATGGATGGTTGAATGCCACCTATGCACAAAATCAAAGTTTAACTCATCCTTGGCCTGCACCATGTAGGTGAGTGATTAGATGTCAATGTTAAAATGTCTAGAGAATCAAAGTACTAGAGGAAGTCATCTATAAGGAGCTAAAAACTAGAGAGAAAATTTAGAGGTAGATTCTAAAACCAAACAAGAGCTTTAGCTCATAGAGAATGAGTGAAGAGCTTCAACATCATGCCTTCATCCTTTCCCAATCCATACACACCATCATGAATGCTTTAATATGCTCTGTAGGACTAGAGTCCCAAGTCCCATTGAACTTAGGTGGTTCATGGATATGAGTAAGAAGGGTAATAGCATGTACCTAATGGGATAGAGGATTTCTATGAAGATCCTCATAAAAATGGTTAATAGTGGGTTAGAGATGAGCTCTAAGAGGAGGATCATGATGGTGATGATGTTGCCTATGACAATAGACATCATCATAACCTTGATCATGGAGAGGATGATGCTAAGGTGACTCTTGATATAGGAGATGCTCATGATAAAAATCATCTATACCATAGGGTGGGGAGTGACCATGGGAAGGATATCACTCCTTATGGGGATGATGGGACAATGTGACATACTTATGTAAATGGTCATGGTGACCTAATCTCCATGATGATGGTCATGTTCCATCAGATGAGGGTTAACCTAAGGGTGTTGATGCTTGTGATAGCCATTCCATAGATCTCTAGTCTATAGGTGGTGATCAAAATCAACACACACATTTGAAACTCTAAAGCAAGGGTTAAGAGGATGGGAGGAATCCTCAAGATGAAGATACCTCACTGAGTTAGAATACATATGACCCATACCATGGACATGAGGGGGTTCTTTCTATAGAGTATCTTATTGAGAAAGAGGTGGGGAAATCATGCAAAAAATGGTCGAGGCACTCAAAACTAAATGGGTGTAAACTCTGTCTCCAAAGGAAGCACACTACCTACTCCCTAAGGGGAGAAAAGTGGAATTCATTCACCTAAAGGCATCTATAGAAATCATCAATGATTTCACATAGCTCATCATGTTTTAGTCACATAATGGGATCCTCATAACCTCAAATGGGTAAATGAGTCATGGCATGAGGTCGAGGGAAAAAAATCTTCAGATGAATAAAGCTCAGACTTATGAAAAGGGGACTAAGTCTATTGGTTATAGACCTACCAATCTTATTCCCTTTGGAATGAAAGAGAGTTGATGTCACTATGCTAGATCAAGGGAACCTCCTAGATCCTATGGTGTCTATGGAATTCCATTGCAGTTATGAGCTATTCATGAGTGAGCTTAGGGATGAGACCATGAATCAGACATGATTGGCATCCCAAGGGTGGGAGGTTGGTCATGGTGAAATGAAACAAGAGTAACATAAGAAATAAAATAAAAGGCAAAATGATAGAGAACCAATAGGGAGAATGACACAAAACCAAATCCAGAGAAAATAACCAAGGTGAGAGCCAAAACAAAACTAAAAGCAAATCCTAACAACTAATAGAGGGGAGTTGGATAAGAGAGATCTCAAAGGGATAGAACTAGCATAAGACTGTATGTGACGTCCCACTGGGCATGCTAAAATGTAGCTCCAAAAATCTAAATGGAACCACTAGTGTTTGGCAGGGGGGCACATAGGGTACTTAAAAAAATAACTAAGAGGTAAGAAGGCTCAAGGCTTCTATGGGCTATAGGAGATATATAGTGGTTAGTTGGTTTGTTAGCTTTCACCAAGCTATAAATAGACTTGTAAACTAGGTTAGGACTAGCATGATAAAGTGCATAAAGGATGTCACTATCTCTAGTGGGTATAACCACAATAAATCAAGTATCTAAGACTAGAAAACTATTTGCATGTGAATTGTAAAAATAATAATGCTAAATAAAGAGAGCTGACAAATGATATGTAAACGTAGAAGTAAAGGAACTTTCCTTCCAAATTAAAGATGTTTTAAGAAATAAATATTCTTTCAAACAAGGGTTAAAGAGAATTCCTAATATAAGTTTGAGATAACTCTTTACTTTCAACACTATTATTTCCTAACAATGCATTTTTTTTGGTTTAGTAATAAGAGAGATTGTTTATGCAAATTGCATAAGTTGTTTTGATCATATAAGAACCTACTATGTAATGAGAAATGTTTCCAATGCAATAATAACATATAATGGAAGATATTTCAATCAATGAAGATATTCTTAACCACATAAAAATGCATAAATTTTATAAACTATCCTAGATAATGCCCTAAACAAGCTAAATCACTAAAACAAATCAAACCCTAACATGTATAATACTACAAACAAACAAGAATTTCACTTTGTAAAGCAAAGTGCCCTCATATCAAACTCAAAATAAGTGTGCAAAATTTATACCAACTAATTATCTAAGCTAGGAAGCAAAAGAGGAAGAGGATCAATCTATGCATGAGCTGAGTCTAGACTAAGAGCCAAAAGTTATGGAAGAGGTGAAGGAGAAACTGCTAGTATGTGAGAGAGCCAATATAAGGAGCACAAGAATAGGTGCAATAGAGTATTAAGGGATCAAGGAGTAACCCAAAAGCTTTACGAACACTATAGAGAGAATATGAATCACAATGATAAGCTATAATATGGTAGGGCATCCCCTGTCATAATGAAAGCTAAGTGTGCCAAGCAAGAACCAAGAGAGATTCAAGAAGGCAACCAAGATTTTAGTGTGATGATCAAGTGGGAAGATTAAAGCAAGAATGTAGGAGAGAGAGAGAACAAAGGCTCAAATGAATGATAAAGAGGCATATATCTCAACCTTAATCCACCAAAAAACCAAAAACTAGTCATTTTTAGCTATTTAGGCCCAAAAAAGGACATTTTTTGTGCTTTACCTAGGCCATGGATTTTGTGAAGGAAACATGTGGCCTAGGCCATGAGTTTCCTCCCTAAGCCATGGCTTAGGTCAAAAGGCCACCTAGGGTGGTCAATAGGTCTTTGAATGGGCCTCGAGAGGTGTTTAGAGAGCCCATCTGGCACATAAAAGGTCTGAGATGTGTTAAAGATGTATAGTGGATGAGAATATGATGCAGGAAAGGTCCAAGTGAATGGTGAATGTCTCCAAGTGGGATAACTAGGGTCGGTAGTCTGCATGTGAGCTAATGTGTAATCATAAGGAGGAGTAGGGTACAACAAGTATGATTATAGAGACTTAATTGATAAATTTATCACACATTTATATTATAACGTTGAACTTAAAATCACTATATTATATCTATATAATGCTAAATAGATAAATTAAGAGTTTTTCATCATTCCTCTACTGATGGTAAATCTTATAAATTCAATTTCCCTATTTGATTTTTGAAAAATAATTAGTCAACATCTTTATTAACAACCTTAACTCAGAATTGGGCCATCACTTGAAACTTCATTATGTTACCAATTTTGATGAAATTGTTGAGGAATGAATTCAGATAGATAAATATCTTATTGAAAAGGGGGTCATCAATCTCTATTCCAAGAATCATCAAAATCAAAGTAATAAACCCCTTTAGATAAGCCCAATTTTTTTAGTAAAAACATGAACATTGTCAAAGATGGTGTATCAGATACTCCACATGTCTAAATAGTCCAAATCCCTTCCTGTTCTTATAAATCAAAATAACATACATCAAATATTACCATTCCACAGGGAAGACCAAGGACCACTTCAAGAAGGTGACACTACACTAATCTTGGTAAATTGATCAAATATGTCTTAAACAAATTAATTTATGTAAACATGATTACCCTACTAGATATTAAACCCCCTGATGAGAGTAAAACACATATAGATTGGTTTAAATAAGATGAATGTTTCTATTATCATAGAGTCAAGGGACATGACACTAAGAGATGTATGTAACTAAGAAACTATATTCAAGACACCATTGAAAAAGGAGAAATAAAAGTTGAGGGAGGAGAAGCATCTTCTTCCAAATGTTAGTAATTGGGTGTTTTCTAGGATCCCTTCCCAAAGCATGATCAAAATCCAAAGAGTACAACAAGGGATTAAGGTCAATATTCATCCTATAACTGAGTTAATTATCATTAGACCCCATACCCATATAATTATCATTTTGATATAATTAAAATAAGAGCCAAGAAACTTGAAGAACACAAAGTCCTACAACACCCTATTATCAAAGTCAAAAGGGCATCTTTTGATTATGTTATCATCACTCGACATGAAAAAATCACTATCTTGAGAGCACCTCCCAAAGCCCTACCACAAAAGGCCCCTATTAAGCAACCATAACATTAAATTTAATTATAACATCATCCATCAACTTGATAATAACCCAACCAAAATCTCCATCATGAATCTTCAAAAGTCCTCATTTGTCCACCATGACATTCTAAACAAAATCCTTCATGAGTCCAAAGTTCACAAAAACATTAAATATAATCAATTTCAATGCCTTATTGGTCACTTGTATTCATTGAAACAAAATAATTTTAACTGCATATATGACACCAATAGGCCTTAACCATAATTACTCCTATATATAGAGGTATCCATCACAAACCATAAACTACCATGAGTGCTTGTCGAAAGAATGTCATCTGTAAGTAATATTAAATTGACAAGAAGATGGGATATTTTGATTCAACACTTAGGCTTAAATTATGTTAGGATCAAAAAGGCCTAATCCTAATACATGTGCAAGAATTTAATGACATAAATTAAAACAAGCTACAAAAACATAAAATAGGAGAGATAACACATTACAAAAGATATACATGGAAACCCTACTAAGCCAACTAGGGAAAAACCACAGTACAAAGGAAACATATGGACTTCATATTCATCATCAAAAATCTCTCTAAAACATTATATCCTTTCAACAACTCCTTTTTAGTGCTTACAATCACTCAAGTGAACCAAACTTGCACCAAGCCTTACAGGCTCCAACCTCCAAGTTGCAATATGCAACTCCATAATGATGCTAACACCATAGCATCCAAGGTGAGATCCAAAGCATCAACCTCCATCTCCATGAGCTGAGATAACAAGCTTTCAAGCTCCAACCAACTAAGCCAATATAACATAGCCTTTTAGGCTATAAAATCTAACCTCAAGGATCTCTATGCTTCAAAAAACTAGGTGAGCCATGCTCTCATCTAAGCCTTACATGATCTAACCACCTAAGCATGAATCATGCTTACAACCCAAGAATCTAGGTGAGCTAATCATACAATATTTGTAAGATATAACCTCTTAAAACATGTAATCCCTAAGGCTTTCATGGATCTTTAAAGTAAATCCATAATCATTCAATGGATTACCAAATACAAAGGAGAACATAATGCTTTATAACATTTTACAACAATGAAAGAGATGAGAGAGAGAGAGAGAGAGAGAGAGAGAGAGAGAGAGAGAGAGAGAGAGAGAGAGAGAGAGAGAGAGAGAGAGAGAGATGAGAGAGAAGGAGAGATGAGAGGAGGAGAGGGAGAGAGGAGAGAGAGAGAGAGAGGAAGAAAAAATTCATATCTACTCCAAAAATTTGCCACATTTGAGTGGGTGTCATGTGATCTTAGTGGTGGTTATCCCCATGTGCCAAAAGTCATCAAAAATGACCTTCCACTTAGACAAGATCTAAAGCCACCTTTATGTGGCTCCAAAATTTGCTCCCCACTTCCAAAAATTAGTCCAAACACTTAATAGTATTATTATTGTCTTCATATCTAAGGGTCAAAAAATGGATGATCTACTTTAGACAAGATCGTAGCCACCACATGTGACTCCAAGAATTGCAACCCATTCACACATGTGAGGCCAATCTATAATAGTGCATTCTTGTCTTCATCTTCACATGTGATCAAAAGAGTCTAAAATGTATTACAATCACTTTTTGACCTTTCCTAGACATGTGAATCATGGGTCCCTTTATAAATTAAACCCCATACCATGACCCTTATATTTTGCACCATGTGACAACTCACATGTGACTATTAAGGATAAAACATTTCCATAGTGGAGTGCTATGCCCCACACCATGTCACCTCAACTTGATCACATCTTATGATCCTCCATGGGTCCACCTACCACATCACCTTCCTGCCACATCATCTTCACACTTATTACCACATCACCATGAATAATGCTCATGAATAGTGACCTATGAATAGTGGCTTCACACCCAACAATCTCCCACTTAAGTCATATACACATGGATTTACCACACCTATGTCTTCTATTAGCTAGCTTCTATCTAAATGTCATCAATGCCCACTTTTACTCACACACAAGCCTAGTAGAAGTTTTCTTCACTACAAAACTTCTCTACCCTGATCAACTTTATCAACATTTGCTCTTCCATAGCAAATTTGTAGCAATTGAAGTAACTCCCACTTCACCATAGATCCATCCTTCTTTAGGATTTTTTCCATGAATGATCACAACTCCCATTTCTTGGAAGTGTTTGGTTTATTTCACACTATGGCTTTCTTGAGGATTTCCTACTCCTGATGAATGCAATACATAGGACATCCATGTCTTCTCCTCCTCTTTTTAAGACACTCTAGAAGACAACTCAAGATATAATGTAAGGAGTGGGATACTTTACTATCTTACTTTACATCCATTGTGCATCTCCATCCTTGGTTTGATCCTTCATCTCATCGTATCACTTGATCCATCTCACCATTGATCATGTTGGGTCTTACAACCAACATGCCATCTACACATAGCAGTAACCTCTGCTAAACCTTGCCTCTCTATGAAGGTATTCCCATACCACATCAACATGCCTATCAAACCCATACAATCTTCAATTCTACAAACCAACAACTCTTTGCCTCATCTTCAAAGCTTCTTGGATACTCCATTTCATCATGAGATCACCATGTAGGAATGATGCTTTCATATCCATCTAATCTAACTATGAACAACAACAAGTGCACATAAAAATCTTGATAATAGTTATCAACATGAGAGAAAACCCCATAGAAGTCAATCACATGACTCCTCCATATGTAGCATAGCCCTACCCACCATGACTAACATGATACATATCCATATTTTTTGGAAGCCATCATGTTACTAGTCAGTGCATCATTGCACCTACCAAGTTTTTGATCTCCAAAGATATAGTCAAACTACATCCTTCTTTACCACATGTCAAACACATGGCCTTCTTCTATATAACCTCAGATCTCTTGTTTTTCTCCATCTATCTTGAACTAATTCAAACAATATGAGAAAAGAACCCAAAAAAGTCAACACCTGACTTATACATGTAGGAAACCACTACCCACTATGCTCAACATGGTACCCATCCATAATTGTTAGGAAGTCATTACACTACTCAGTGCATCACTACACCTATCAAGTTTTTGAGCTCCAAAGATATAATCAAGCTAAATATTTCTTTACCATATGTAAAACACATGTCCTTCTCCTTCCATGGAAACTTGGGTCTCTTATTCTTCTCCATACACTAGGTATAATATTATGATTCTTGTACTTCTTCCTCTACATAAAATTTCAACATCATCTCGACTCACACATTGGGGTAGTAGGATCCCACAACTTATATCCCTTTTCCAATCGAGAAACATAATATGTTAAATGCCTTTTCATCACCCTCCATCTACACCAATGGAGAACAACTTGCTCCAACACAAGCTATATAGTTTCTTCTTCATCAAGAATACTATGTTAGTGTTAATCCATCTAACAAAGCTTTTTTAGCTTATTTTCCGTTCTCCATCTTCCACCAAGAGAGAAATATCTTCCATGCAAACTTTTTTTTATATCTTGGTCTCTCCACCTATAACTCCCACTTGCACAAACCAACCAACAACCATGGATATTATACCAATTTTTATGATAAAAAAGGCCTAATCCTAATATAGGTGCAAGAGTTAAATTTTATAAATTAAAACAAGCTACACAAACGTAAAACATGAGAGATAACACATTACACAAGATATATGTGGAAACCTTACTAAACTAGCTAGGGAAAAATCATGGGGCAAAGTCAGCATCTAGACTTAATATTCATCATCAAAACTCTCTCTATAATATAATCTCCTCTCAGCAACTCCTTTCCAGTGCTTACAAGCACTTAGGTGAACCAAGCTTACAACCAAGCCTTACAGGCTGTAACCTCCAAGCTAAAACATGTAACACCATCATGATGTTAAAACCATAACATCCAAGTTGATATCTAAAGCATCAACCTCCATCTCCATGAGTTGAGATAACAACCCTCCAAACTCTAACTAGGTGAGCCAAGCTAACATAGCCTTTCAGGCTCTAACTTCTAACTTCAAGGATCTCCATGCTTTAACAAACTAGGTGAGCCATGCTCTCATCTAAGCCTTATATTCTCTAACCACCTAATCACAAATGATGATTACAACCCCAAGCATCTAGGTGAGCTAAGCATACAATATTTACAAGCTCAAACCTCTTACAACATGCAAGCCCATGGCTTACATGAAACCTCAAAGGGAATCCATAATGATTCAATGAACTACTAAATACAAAAGAGAGCATAATATTTTGTAGCATTTTATAATAATGAGAGAGAGAAGATAGAGGGACAAAACTTTATGTCTACTCCAAAATTCACCACATTTGAATGGGTGTCATGTGATCTTAGTGGTGGTTGTCCCCATGTACCAAAATTCATCAAAAATGACCCTCCACTTAGACAAGATCTAAGGCCACCTTCATGTGGCTCCAAAACTTGTTCCCCACTTCCAAAATTGAGTACAACCACTCAATAGTGTTATTATTATCTTCATCTCCAAGGGTCAACAAAGTGGATTCTCCACTTTAGACAAGATCCTAGTCACCCCATATGACTCCAAGAATTGCACCCCACTCACACATGTGAGGCCAATATGTAATAGTACATTCTTGTATTCATCTTCACATGTGATCAAAAGAGTCTAAAAGGTGCTGTAATCACTTTTTGACCTTTCTTAGACATGTGAATCATGGGTCCCTTTATAAATTTGACCCCATACCAAACCCTTATATTTTACACCATGTGACAACCCAAATGTGACTACTAAGGACAAAACATGTCCATAATGGAGTGTTGTGCCCCATACCATGTCAACTCAACTTTATCACATTTTGAGACCCTCCATGGGCCCACCTACCACATAACCTTCCTACCACATCACCATAAATAGTGATTGTGAATAGTGCATATGAATAGTGACTTATAAATAGTGGATTTACACCTAACAAGTTAATCATCATTAAGGCCTATGATGATAATGAATGAAAGTCAGTAGGCACTATTTATCTCCCTATCTCTATGGGTCTACTTGTCCATCAGACACTTATTTATGTTGTTGACTTTGACCTACCCTATAACATCCTTCTAGGCCAGCCTTGGATTCATGAAATGTAGGCTATACCTTCTATTCTCCACTAGTGTCTCAAGTTATGAATAGTGACCTATGAATAGTGTCTTTACACCTAATAATTTAGTCATCATTAATGCCTATGATGATAATGAATGAAAGTTAGCAGGCACTATTTACCTCCTTATCTCTATGGGTCTAGTTGTCCATCAGACACTTATTTATGTTGTTAACTTTGACCTACCCTATAACATCCTTGTAGGCCAACCTTGGATTCATGAAATGTCGGCTATACCTTCTACTCTCCACTAGTGTCTCAAGTTCCCTCACTCTAGATTGGAAGTCACAATCCATGGTGATTTATAATATTTACATAATTTCTAAATTATGGAAGGACTTGACTATAGCCTATATTGTCCCAACATTGAGATTATTTATGATCCCAAGTCCAAAAATTACATCCATCCTAATGACTTACCATCCACCTCTAATCTTTTGAGTTTAATCATATCAACATTACTTCAAAAGGCTATGGAGAGTATAAATACCAAACATTTTGCATGGGTAATATCCCTTTGTCACCCTATAGTTATGGATCTCTGACCTAGAAGGAAGATAAGCTGATTGCCTATAAGTTTGGATCCACTTCATTTGCTAAGTCAGGCCTCTTGTCAGAAGAATGGTTAAAAAGATAAAATGATTCATGGTTGATAATAGAAGACTTAACATTTTATTTTCAAGATCTAGAATATTCAATTGCCAATCACATGTGTCAAAATATGAACTATAAGGGAAAGGACTATGTTAACAAGAATAAGGAATCTTAGAACCAATCCTAGTTAAGGGTCATCCATTACATCAAGTTCTATAATACCACCCATATGGCATTGGTCTTTATGACGTTATCTTAGATACTTCATTATATTTTTAGGAGTCTATATTTGACAAGGATGTTGAGATAGGTTCTAACAAAGTCTTTATGAAGATATTATTTCCATGAACCTGTTCATTGACACTTCCATTTATACCATTAGCCTTTCACTTCGCCATCCTACCCTTATCAACTAGGATCATTAGGAAGATCCTTAATTTGACACTTTTCAAAGTGATTAAGCCATCGCAAAGTTTATGGGAATTTAAGATCACATGCCATTAGGTGACCATAAGAAGGGGTTTGAGATTAATCTAAGTATAACAACTTATTTCAGAGAACAAATTGAGTCACTAAATCAAATTAGATCAGAAGAATCCAAAAAATGTCCCAATGACCTATCTCTTGAAAACAACATTATCAAATCAAAACAAACCCCTATTATATCCTCTAGAGGTCCAAAATAATAGAAGGCATGTGATGAGTTGTTTGATGAATTCCCAAACATATTTCAATCAATGAAAGAATACTAATTGCCTTCTCCTCTAACATATCTACAAGAATAATATCTATCATTGTTCAAATAAATTATTGATGTCAAAATGACATTGAAGACCAACCTTAGATTGTGTATCTTGAAGCCAATTTGACCCCTCAATAAAGAGAAATTCTTATTGCTCTTCTTGAAGAATTTATTGATATATTCGCCTAGTGCTATGTTGACATAACATGCCTTAAACCAACCTTGGTTGTTCACCATGTAGTGCTTCATCCTGATGTTAAAAAAATCAATGAAAATAATTGAAAAATGCACCCAAAGGTGGCACTCATAATCAAATAAGAGTTTTAAAAATTTATAGAATCTGGTTTCATTCATCCAACTGATTACTCTGACTAGATCTCTAACATCAACCATGTTGAGAAACCACAAGGAGGAATCCACATTTTTATTGACTCAGGGACATAAATAAAGATTTCTCCAAAGATGGATTTCCATTGCCCAATATTGATTAGATTGTGGATTCTACTACTAGTTATGAGATGCTCTTAGTAATAGATGAATTTTCTATCTACAACCAAATCTAAATCACACTAGAGGACCAACACAAAATTACCTTCACAACTCCATGGGGTACCTTTTGTTATCAAGTAATACCCTTTGGACTAAAAAATGTTGGCACTACTTATCAAATAACTATGACTATTATATTCCATGATATAATACATGGAATAGTGGAATATTATGTTGATGACATATTTGGCAAATCTCAAACACATGTTGAACATCTAATAGTTCTTCAGTGGATATTTTAAAGACTAAGAGAATACAAAGTTTGGCTTAATCCTAAGAAGTGTGTATCTGGAGTCACATATGGGAAACTCTTGGTATTCATTGTGTCTCATTTAGGCATTGAGGTTGATTTAACTAAGGTCAAAGATATTAAGGAAATTCCTCCTCCCAGGAATCTCAAGCAATTTCATAGTCTACAGGGCAAATTATAGAACAATCATCATTTTATCTCATAACTCACTGATAAATGTCAACCTTTCATGCATATATTGAAGAAAGGAGATCAGTTTCTTTGGAGTCCCAAATGCCAAAAGGGTTTTGAATATCTTAAACAATATTTTCTAACACCTCGAGTGCTTTCACTACCTACACCTAGAATTCTTTTGCTCCTCTATATTTTAGCTACTCAACATGCTCTAGGAGATCTCTTAGCACAACATAGTAAAAATGGAAAAGAAAGGGCCCGTTATTATCTAAGTAGGAATCCTATTGTATATAAGCTAAACTACACCTAAATATAAAAAAACATGTCTAGCAGTTGCCTTTACTTCCCAAAAACTTATGAATTACATGATTAATTATTAAGTCAAGCTCATTAAAAAAATAAACCCTCTCAGATACATATTTTCCAAATATGCCATCACTATAAGAATGACCAAGTGGATCCTTCTCCTAAGTGAATTCAACATTTAGTATATTAATTAGAAGGTAATTAAGGGAGATGTTTTGGTGGATCAATCCACACAAGCTCCTTTGTCTAATACAACTCCATTAACAACATCATTTCCTGATGAATCTATCATGACAACTGAAGAGTCCCCCTCTTGGAATTTATACTTTGATGGTTCCTTCACCACTCATGGTTCAATAGATAACATCCTTCTTATCACTCCTTAATAATATTTCATTCTAAAAGCTTTTAGGATAGCATTCCCATGTACTAAAAACGTTGTATAATATGAGGCCCTTATAATAGGACAACATCCAACATCTATAATCCTATGAAAACTCCCAACTTATCATAAAATAAGTCAACAATGAATTTAAAACAAATGATGATAAAACTTTCCCATATAAATTGATGGTTGACAATTTAAAGACACAATTTCAATCCACATCCTTTAATCAAGTACCAAAGGGAAGTAATAAGTCAACCAACATGATGGCCAGTGTTGGATCATTACTAGAGATGATCCATGATATGCCAAAAAAACACTTCTTAGTTGAGCAAATATGGTCACCTACCCATCAAATTATGTCATCTAAACAAGTATGTGAAATTTTTAATCTAGTCCTTCCTAGTACTAAGAAATCTAAACCTATCTCCATGATGACATCCTTATATCCAACCTTAACCGTCATCACTATAAAGCCTTCACATAAAAATCCCATCATTACGCCATCATTAACAACATGATCTATCAACAAGGTTTGATGGTACTTTTTAAAGATGTTTAAACTCAGACGAGGCTCTTTCAGCTATTAAAGAGGTTCACAATGGTATTTATGGAAGCCATGCTAGTGGGTTGGTCTTAGACAAGAAACTTATTCAAAATGGTTATTTTTGGCCCACCATGGATCATGATCCTTATCATTATATCTGTAAATGTGTGTCATACCAAAAATATGGGGATATAATACACACTACATGTCAAGAATTTTAGCCAATCACCAATCTATGGAAATAATTTACTTGGGGATTATACCTTGTTGGAAATATTAATCCTTCATCATTTGATGGCCATAAGCATATCACCACTACCATAGATTACTTTACCAAGTGGGTGGAATTTATGCCATTCACATGTTTCATTTGTAAGCAGATATATAAATTTGTTATTAACCACATAATTTATCATTATGGTACTCTTTTTGTCATCATCTCAAATAATGACAAATCCTTCAAAAATAAATATGTTAAAGTCATGTGTTAATAATACCACATCCAACACAAATGGTCTACACATTATTAACTATAAGTAATAGTCAAACTGAGGTGAAAAATAAAACTATTATAAAAAATTTCAAGAAAATCATCAATGATATTGGACATGATAGGCATCTTAAACTATATCCTACATTATGGGATTGCTTCACAAGTGTCCATACTCTAATTGGTGCAACTCCATATTCATTAGTTGTAGACATTGAGGCTATATTTTCAATCAAGTTCTAACTCCCACCATTACGTATCTCACTTCAAGACCTAATCATTGAGGAATCATATAGGTTTTCCTATTTACAGGTGTTGGAAGTTTTGGATGAGAATCATATACAATCTCTTGATCATTTAAAATCATATCAAAATTGGATACGAAGTCAATACAACAGGAAGGTCTTATCCTATGAATTTGAGATTCGTGACCTAGTACTTAAGTAAAATAAGAAAAACACAAATTTAAATTTTGAGAAAAAGGGCAAGTTTGATCCCAATTGACTTGGACCATATGTCATTATCACTAAATTTGGTTCAGGGGCATATAAATTATCTACTCAAGAAGGTCAACAATTAGATGAGCCAATGAATATCATGAATTTGAAGAAATTATATACATTAATTAAGTCCATCCCATCATTTTAATTTATTGTACATAGTATTATTCCAAAAAAATTATAAAAAATCACAAAATTTCAAAAACATAAAAATAAAAATCATCCAATGGTGAAAACCATGCTTCTGGTGCCTTGGATAAGCATAGTGATGAAAATTGAATATATTACATCACTCATGATGATACCTCATCTACAAGTGCCTCAATTTTAAATACCTTGATTACTTGGGGGATTTTTTTTCCAATGCCACTTCATCCCTTCTACTTTGATGTTATCAGTATATCCATTCTATCCATGCCTCATCCATTTCCCCTATTGATCTTGGTCTTGAAATTTTAAGATGCCTTGGAGAACACCATGTTTAGGGTGATCATGAATTATCAACATAAAAGGGAATTTAAAAAATCAAATAGGGTAGGAACAAAAGACTATTAGAGAGCTAGCTATATATTCTTTCCTTCCTCCCCCCAACCATTGACTATCCCCTATTTCACTCATCTCACAATCCCTAGCTCCATTCCTTTTGTCTTGGTTATTACTTATGGATTTCCTTATCAACTTATGCGGTCCAACATCTATCCTTTATCATTTAACTAAAAACCTCTAGTGGCCCTATGTCATCATCCCATTTTCTCGCATCCACCCATCTCTTTTCATTATTCAAAACATCATCATTAGGTCACCATTCCTACTCAAAGAAAGAAACAATAATAACACATGGCATAACAAAATCTTGGGTTACTCACCCCAGTCCCAAATTTTTGATATAGATTCATATCACTCATTATGTATTTTGTACATACTTGTGCAATGTGTTTTATTTGTGAATGTTTGTTTGATTGTATGTTTTTAATCTCTTAATGTTTTTTAATGGTATTTTTGTATATATATGTTTTATTATCTTTTCTTATCTTATATTTTGTGTAATAGACACCACACCATGATGTTACCTTGGTCATATCTAGACCAATGGGGCATCACTCAAAATGTCACTTGTACATTTATATATTTTTATTTTGTGAGTCAAAGTCCTCCTACGCACTTTGGCACAATCTCATCATGAACACATGCATGTCATGGTGTATACTACCTAGTGAACATTAAAAAAACATTACTAACACACACACACACACACACACACACACACACACACACACACACACACACACACACACACACACACACACACACACACACACACACACACACACACACACACACACACACACACACACACACACACACACACACACACACACACACACACACACACACACACACACACACACACATTAATATTATATGGGTCAAGACTTCATGACACCCCCTATTTTCCTGTCATACCCTATCACCTACCCTTGTTTAATCCCAAGTCAACCATCATCCCCACTAATTACCCTTTTATCTTAAAACATCCCCTATCCTATAATCTAAGACTAATAAAACCATATACCTATCCTCACATAAATAGTTTGACCTCATATCACATGCAAGGGGATCAATGTCATTAATAATTTGCATAAAAATAACATGGCACATGGATCATTATAAACAATACCATCTAAGTCATCTACTTCTCATTTACTCCTCTCATACATCCATGAAAACAAATAACCTCATTCATAAATAAATAATGTACACATAACACATATAATCATCAACTACTAAAATCATAACATGCCATCCATAACACACACACACACACATAATACTCTATCATCTACATCATCCTATATATCCATCATAATATCACATATAAACATATAAAACCATCACATCACATGTCATAATCTCAAATCACATGAGCACCCATAAACACTATAAATACTATATAAAAAAATCACATCCATAACATCACATATAAACACCAAAAATCATTTTCATCACATCATATACATCATATCATAAGTACCATATATACTAAGTCCCATAATCATATATCAATAATAAAAATCCTATCATAGAATTACATCCAAAAATCACATCATAAACTAAAACCATATAAGCAAATAACATCTAAACTAAGCATGTAATAATCTATAACCCATAAAATATTAGTACATAATCATAAAACCTCATCTATATCCATCAACTCATCATATACATCCACAAGTCCATATACTAAAAATGAATCTTCATATATATAACTCAAATATTTTCATGAATACATAAAATCATATATAAAATATGCATCATAGACATCCATGTTCCAGAATATATTGTACACCAATGAGTCACATGCCACTCTAACTATTTGGTGGTGGTAGAACTCATGGTGACCACGATGGGAGATGCAAAGACCTAGTAGATGCCTTGGAATAGGTAGAACCCCCTAACCAACTGCTATCTATATAAGATGATGCCCTATGGATAGATGGAATGACCTAATCATATAGTGTCCTCCAATATTGTGCCTCTCAATAAATTTTCACTATCTAGGTCCCTATCTCACCAAGATCCTTCACCACTATTAGTCCCTGCACCCCATCTCTCTCTCTCTCTCTCTCTCCATATCTATCACTCAGGCCTCAACATCTCTCTGATCAAACTAAGTTTGTAAATAATCTTGAGAGTCCTAAAAATCTATGACCTACCTTAAAAAGTTGAAATTTGGTCATCTTGCTAGGTGATCTATGCTTGAATGGTGGCCAACTATGACACCTCAGTCCTTAATATGGTAGGCCCAATAAAGTGTGCAATAATATGTGATAATAAGGTCACCATATAACCTTGAGCACCGACCCCACATAGTTATAAGTCCACCACTCACCTCTCTAGTCTAACAATATCCTTGTACTTATTAATATCTTGGAATTTAAGCTATCAATTAGTATCTAATCCTTCACCGATCTCACTAGTGTTGGGGACCATCCTTGATCCTCCAATACATTATCTTAGAAAATACATTATATGTGTCATTGGGGTAGTAGAAACATATAATGTCTAAGACTAGGACCATCCTCCACCTCCTCCCTATCTATCTCCATCACCCCTTGCCCATCTCCTCCTCCTTTATTTCCATCTACCCTCCTCTTCTATTATGGCCATGAGTCTACCAATGCTCTTAGTCTCTACATCTGACCTAACCGTTGCATTGCCTACTGAATCATATTGATAAGAGCCATAAATGTCAAAGTCAACTCATCCATCCTTTGACATTGATATAACCTATCAACATCCAATAAACCTTGATATAAGATTACTATCATATGATCCATTAGTCACATAATCATCTCTATCAAAGCATGTGACTAATAATATATCTAGTCACCTTTGATAGGGATCTAGTAAATCCTCCATATGTCCTTAAGAGTGATTTTCAACTTTCTTATTAGTAATTGGAAGGTACTAGTCTCATTTTACTAATGCTTAACTAACATGGTAATCAACACCCCATCCTAATCAAAAAAATATAAGCCATGAAATAAATCCTAACCATTTCGAACATGTTGAAGCTCATCACATCTAACATAAATATCACTCATAACATCACTAAATAATGACCTCATGACTCGATCAGAGGTATATCTTCCTACACCACATCAACAAATCAATGTGTCAACTTGTCTATCACTAACCTCATCATTAACTTTTCAACTAATTAATACCACCTAACTTTCTTTAGTTAATTCCGCTTTCCTTATCTCAACCTCTCAATATCATGCCTTTCACAAATGATCTCATGTTTGCCTATCCTCAACATCATCCTAACCAATCCATTATGAAATTGTGTACTATATGAAGCCACATTAACCTAACCAGAATAATGTCTACATAGATGTAACTTTGTATATTCCTAACCCTAGTGTTCCCAAGGGTTATTTTCATGATCTCATGATAGTCAACCCAATATTGCATCTTTGTAGAAGCATGATCATTCTTCTTGCCCTAAAATTTTTGTGGGTCATTTTGTTAACCAACAACTTCCTTTCCAAACATGTCCCCAACATGAATATACATCTTTCTTGAACCTGCATCTCCCTATCTCAACCCTAATAAATCCATAGTTCACACTCTCAATCTCATATTTACCTATAATAAACTTATGTTCAACCAAAATGAATTCACATTTTGATAGATGTGGATTCATTTTAATCTATAAATCCCTATATTAAATGATCATAAATGACAGATACAAAAATTAAAAACAAAATGTAATGTCCCTATTTTTCCTTTAACATACATTTATAGAATACCATTAGCCCATTTCATTCCCATAGGCTAGGTCGGGTGTTGTTTGGGAATGGCTTGAGGCCAAGTCACTACTCATCAAATAGTATTCATAAGTACTATTCACATGTTACTATTCATGGTGATGTGGAAAATGATGTAATTGATGATGTAGTAGATGAGGTGGATTTGGATGATGTGGCATGGCCCATAAGGGTTCTCACATGTGTTAAAATTGATGTGAGAGAAAGTGAGGTGAAATTATAGGAATTAATCTTGATTTAACATGTGAAGTCCTTTTGAATAAGTTAAAAGGTGATGGGTGAGCACATGAGATAGTGGGATATCAAGTCACTATTCCTGGTTGAAGTAGGTGACAAATTGGAAAGGAGATTCCCACTCATTTTGGAGGAACATGGAGGAATTCAAGAGGCATTATGGAGATGTCATCCACTTTGACCATTTTCACAAGGGGAAAAAGATCTCACTATTACTCACATGTGTGAGTGAGGAGGATTTTTTGGAGTGGTATGGAAATTTGTCAAAATTAGAAGATTCACTCTTGACCCTTACACATGGTGTCGCATGCCCAATAATGGTCATTTTGGCCTACATGAAAATGTGGCACCACATTCTCTCTCTCCTCATGCTTCTTCTCTCTTTCCTTCTCATTACAAATTTCTATATAAGGAGAGCTCTCTCCCTTTGTAAATTATGAATGTTGAAGATTATAACCCCCATTTTGTAAGTTTAAACCAAATTCAACTCAAGCCTCTCCTAAGGATGAAAAACCTTGGAGTTAATAAATATTTGAGAATGAAAACCCTCTAAGGTTTTCTGGTTTCAATGGTAAAAGATCCTCCGTGGCTGGCTTGTGGTAGTTTCATTTAGAAATTACATTTGTGCTTCAAAGAGTCTATATATAAGTAATTATTGTATTCTATTGCTCTTTGTATGTAAGATTTAGTATTTATATAATAATATAGTTGGTATATTTTATTATTATTTATCTATTACAATTATATGGTTATTAGAAATTGTATGTTATTTTTAAAAAAATCAAAAAAATTGTATTAATTATCCTTAAGGGATATTATAGTGGTATCAAAGCTTATATCAAATTTGAGTTTTTATCATAGGTGTGAGTTTTATTATTTTAGTTTGAGTATATTAAGAAAATATACCATTAGTGGATATTATAGTGGTATCAGAGCTTGAGATCCTACCATCATGTGAGGGCTTGTGTTTTTAGAATTGTTTGTTGATAGAGTTACAGGGAACATGGAGTGGCGATGACTACCTAAATTTTTACCCTCAAAATAAGAGTTTTCCATACAAAGATGGAATGATAACATGATGAAATAAATCAATGAACATTTCTAGTGGAAATAAGAACTCATCAATGAACATTTCCATTGACAATAACAACTCTTTGAGAGATTACGTTAATAGATGGCAACATAAGATTTATGAACAAGTGTAGAGGTATCCACCATCCAAGTAGAAGTCGAATAAGGTGTGATTGTTAAATAAGAACCCATAATTATCCTAAAGGATGAGTTAATTACATGTGATGCTTTAGAAGTAAGTCAAAATTATGAAATTGAAAGGCAACCTATTGACACAAGTGATGAGCTTCAAAAAGGGGAGTCTTTGGGATAATCAATGACTAAATTTCCTAAGCCACAAGAACCAAAATTTTTAGGGTAGCCAAGAAAGGTTTTATAATAATATAATTAAAAACAAAGAAGGATACAATTAGAAGACATTAGGGAAGAAAAATCAAGCATCTTAGGGTAGCCAAGTGTGGAAGTTTTTGAGCTTCACAAGCTTGAAAGTGTAGAGCAACAAGAAGGGTTGTTAAAGCTAAGTAGAGATAAACTACCATATGATTCCATTTGAATTATTATAAGTGGATTAGAGAACACTAATGGTTAATAATTGGAACAAATTATAATTCATGAATCTAGAAGAGGTGTTGCAAAATGATGGTGTGTGCTTCCAACTTTAGAGGATGATTTCTACAACCATGCGTATGCAGATTTGGGTAAAAAATTAGAAGTTTTGGAGGTGCTAATTAAGAAATTTAGCACCAACTTTCCATGTTTTAACAAAGTGTCATAAAGAAATAATAATGGAACATATCTATTTCAAAGAGGTTTGAGGATTTGGAATTGCAAATTCCCACATCTGGTTTGGGATCTTAGTATTCAGAACCAAGAAGTGAACTAAATTTCTTGAGGATGAGCAATCTTTAAGGAGGACTATAATGTCCCCTTTTTTTCACTTAACATAAATTTGTATAAGACCATTAGCCTATTTAATTCTCATAGTCTAATTTAGTTATTTTAAGGGAATGATTTGAGGCCAAGTCACTATTCATTAATTACTATTCATATGTACTATTCATGTGTTACTATTCACTATTATTATTCATGGTGATGTGGAAAGTGATGAAATTGATGATGTAATTTATGAGGTGGATGTAGATGATGTGGCATGGCCCATGGGAGATATCACATGTGATAAAGTTGATGTGAGAGAAAGTGGGACAAAATTCTAGGAGGGAATCTTGATTTGGCATGTGAAGTTCTTTTGAATAAGTCAAATGCTGATGGGTGATCACATGGGATAGTGGGACATCAAGTCACTATTCCTGATTGAAGTGGGGGACAAATTGGAAAGGATATTCCCACTCATTTTGGAGGCACATGGAGGAATTCAAGAGGCATCATGAATATGCCATCCACTTTTGACCATTCTCACAAGGGGACACACATCTCACTATTCCTCACATGTGTGAGCGAGGAGGACATTTTTGAGTGGTATGGAAAATTATAAAAAGTAGAAGATTGACTCTTGACCCTTTCACATGGTTTCACATGCCCAATAGTGGTCATGTTGGCCCACATGGAAATGTTATACCATATTCTCTCTCTCTTCATGCTTCTTATCTCTTTCCTTCTCATTGTAAATTCTATATAAGGAGAGATCTATCACTTTGTAAATTATGAGGGTTAAATATTATAATCCCCACCCCCTCCCCTCATTTTTAAAGTTTTAACCTGGTTTATATTAAACTTCTACTAAGGAAAAAAACCCTTGGAGTGAAGAAATCTTTGAGGATGAAAACCCTCTTAAGGTTTGATGGATTTGATGGATTTTATATGTAAGCTTAAATATTTCCATAATAATATAGTTGGTGGATTTTATTAGTATTTATCTAGTGCATTTGTATGGTTATTAGAAATTATATTTTATTTTTAAAAATTAGAAAAGATGTATTAATTATCCTTAAGGGATATTGTAGTGGTATCAGAGTTTATATTAGATTTGAGTTTTTAATATAAGTGTGAGTTGGAATAGTTTAGTTTGAGTCTCTTTATAAAATATCTAGTAGGGGATATTATACAAAAGTCACTTCTTAGGTCCCCATGATTGTATGGACACTAACAATCTTGCACTCGCTCACTACGGTGTCAATCTTATGAAATACCAACCATGTTTCTCACATGGACTAAAGCTAAAATATCTCAAGAGCTAGGGTGAAAATGACCTAGTTTTACCCCTAATTTTCCTATTTACCCACCGCAAGTAACCACTTATTATCCCTTACCAATCATGTTTTCCTATATTCGATCATTTTAGTCATACTAACTTATTCACTACTTTCTAATTTACCTATCATCACCATCTCTCCTCATTGTTTTGTCAATACTTAATTCCTAACTTACTATATAAGGAGAACTACATTGGATTGAGGTATTTTTAGAATATGTAGGCAACACTTGACCACTTAAAGTACCTGAGGACAACTTGGCCACCCTCTTCCCTTCTTCATCATTCCTTGGTCACTCAAACCCATCATTTTGTTAGTAATCAACCTATGCTTTGAGTCACACCCATCCAAATTATCATTAACAATATCATTTTAGGGTTATGGCTCTATCAACAAGAGTCCTTTCTTAGAAATGTCTAATTCCAGTGCCATCTCATCAACATACATCAATAATACCTCTTCTTGTAGCTCTCCTTAGCAAACATCCTTGATTTAAACATGTCTAAAAGCTTGTGGTCCATCATCTCTCTTCCCAATGCTCTCCTTGGCATGCATCCTTGCCTTATACACATTTAAAGCTTGTCTCATCATTTGTTTCATCCACGGATCTCCTTGGCATGTGTCCTTGCCTCGAACATGTCTAAAAGCATATGAACAATCATCAAATCCAAGCCTACACCTCTCCCAACATGTGTCCTTGCCTAGCATATATTTAAAGCTCATATCCTTTTTATCACAATCCTATCATGATTGCTTCCCATTTGGGGCACATCTAAACTTGTGAAACCATCATTTTTATTCCCTTATATATATTTTTGCTAGGGGCATCATCTATTGGTGACTCATTTCTATGGTCAATTCTCTTTGTCATATTTTTTCCTACATCTTTCCCCATCATATATCTCACCCATCATTTAATTTCAAGTGCCATCCATCTCATCCTTGCCCACATCTCCCCTTGAGGGGGAATCATCCATACTAACATACTAACATTATTTTATGATCATCTTTATTCTTTGAAATACCATTACTTTCTTCCAACCACTATACCCTTTTAAATAGGGGAAAAACATATACATATAATTTTGATTACTCTATTATTATGACCAATATAATCATCGCATGTTAACCATATCAATTAATCAATTATTCACCATAACATTATCCTCTTCTAATCATTTAACCTAATATTTCGTATATTCTCCATATCACACATTAACCTTACCCTCCCTACATGCTAATTAATCATGCCATTACATATCTATTACACCTCTATTTAGTCACTAATTAAATCATTCACTAGTTTGGAATTTTAAATTCCAAATTCATCTACCCCCACCAACTAACCTCATTTATTAATCCTAATGACACCTAGACTTCTCCAATTTTCCTAGAGCCCCACACTAATTTCCTTCTAGGATTTTCTAGTAATTTTTAATTAATAATTATACACCTTTGATCTTGCCTTCCACAACATTAAAATCTATCCATTGATTTATTTTACCACCTCATTTCTGAGCATGTTCACCCTCATACACAAACCATGAATAAGGAATATATGCAAATGCATGTTGTCATCTTATACACTCCATCTCCATTATCAAGCCTTGAGCTATTCATTTCAATCTGACATATCAAATGCAAATATATTTATTGTCATTTTGGGGCACATCCATTGCATTTAGAGGTAAATTATTTTCTATATTAAGGTATAATTATCTTATTTCAATTTTTATTTGTATTCAATTTATCTACCTTCCCCAATCAAAATATTTAGGTGAATTTGGATTGATTTTGTAGTGTCTTGGTTTACTTGAGTTATCAAGTTTCATTTCCATTACCATTTCCAAGTTTCTCCTAATACACATCTATAATATATTTCTACATGATCGAAAGATAATGGATAAATATGCATGCCTCAATCATGACCACATTGCTTATAGATTTGAAATGAAATAGACATATTTTGATTTTAATATTGTAACTTTAAACTATGAAATTTGTGTGTGAACAAGTATCATGCCCATTTTAAACTTTGAGACTTTAAAATTTGTAAATGTGTGTATGAGCATGAATGAAAATCATGCCCCTTAGATATATCCAAAATGATATAGAAGGCTATGCACCTATATGCTCAATTATAATTGTATTTCAAAACTATAATTTTTATCTTGTAACTATTTTGCATATGCATTCAATTATGTCTAATTATATACTTTGAGTCTTTGAAAATTTAGTGCATATTCATGTCACATGGCCCTAGAATCTACATTAATATTCTCATACTTATCACGTTTTTGAATTTTGAAATAATTTCAATCTTTTAAACCCTGTACTCTATTATATAATCTAATTTTTCATTATTTTGAATCTTTGAACACCTATACTTTATTTGACTTTAATTTGAATCTTTTAAAACATATATTATGTATTTTTGATTTGATTCAAATGCCATATGCCCCCAATACTTATATAATTATGTATGCTCTTATTGGAATATTATCATTGATCTGTAGTATATGACTAGTTTAAACCATTCTAATTCTTATATGATGTGCTAAAATGTATTTTGTAATAACCATGATGTATGCCCCCTTTTTATGTGACGGATGAGAGTATCGAGTGTGTCACATCAAAATATTAAGATGAATAATTTACAATACATTTTATCAAATTAGAAGTTGTTTGATTAAATATTAGTTGATTTTATAATTATTGTGATATATGAGTATTTTGACCATATTTGTATAAAATAATTATATCTTATGATTAACATTGTGTTTTAAATATTAATGATGGAAATAACTTTAGTTAAGTAATTTTTAGATAATGAATAATGTGTAGGAGATTTTGTGTAGAGATGGATAAGTGCTAAATTTGTTATTTTTTAAAAGGTAGATTGACATGATGAAAATATTACCATGTAAAAGAGTAAAATGTATGTATTCCAATACAAGATATGGGGATTGATTTAGATATGCATTTATAAATATATAATGTGCATAATTTTAATAGGAATTAGTTATAAATAATTTCAAAATTTGAAAAATAAAAAGTCAACCCATATAAATAGGCTAGTTGAAAATGTAACTATAATTCAATTGAATATTAATTTTTTATGATTTTTGAGGTTTTAGTTAGAGAAGATGCTATAGATAAGAGTTCTTAGACTTACCCATTTCAAATAGGCTAGGGATAGCTTATGGTTGGAGGATGCATTGCCCCTGGTATGTTAGAAAACTTAATTTTTGAAATATGTTAATTTTGAAAATTTGTTCATTTTATGTATTTTTCATGTAATTTCATGCTTCACCAGTTGTGTCCAATTAGTACTGGTCTTGCCTAGACCTTTTCAAAGTTGTCTAGGTCGAATGTGGACTTATCCATGGACCTATTGACCATGTTATGAACTTATCCCAAACCCATCTAGTTTTCATTAGACATGTTTACACACCTATCTACCTAACCAAAATCTTGTCTAAGAAAACAAATTGATATTTTAGTAGGTTTTATGCTTTGATTTTATTGATCAAATTTTATATGATATTATTATTATTTAATAAAATTTTGATTGTAGGCTGATATGTGGGATAAAGAGTTCTATTGTGGGCACATGGTGGACATTGTATATGTGTTACCACTGACTGATGATGTGAGAACTAACCTAGATGTAGTTGGTCTTGGTCATGTTGGGTGATTGAAATTATGCGATATGATATGAATATGATGACTACTTTGGCTAAGTGTTAGGACTTGGATACTTGTACTTTTTGGCTCTCGATAGAGGGATGATAGTTAATTTAGAGGATGTGTGGAGGAATATGTGATTATAAATTATTTGGAGATGGGTAACATTAGATGGTGGTGGTGGGCCAACCCATATATCTTAGGCTCATTTTTAATGACTGGACACACTTGGTGTGTTTGTTATATCCCCAATGATATTACCATTCTATTATTAGAGATTGTGCTAGTGAATGTTTCACATTTGTAGACATTTATTTATGATCTATTAGATTAATGTATTGTAGTAGATGGTGGTGTTGTGTCTATTTCATGATGGATGCATCAATTTTTCCATGATATATAGGATAATGGCATGATGTATTCTTAGGGTTGTATCATGTTGGCTCACTTATACATATATTCACACAAGTTTACTACAGAGGGGTGTGGAGGAGGTTTCAGCTCAACCACTCTTTTACATAATTGGGCCTAAAATCACATTATAGTGATTTGACCTTTAAATATGCCTTGTGGTGGATAGGATCATCCATAGACATGTGTGGAGATGTGGGTGAGTACATATCATGTGGTGAGGAGTGGGGAAATAAAGTTTTTTCAAATGCTATATCAACTCTTTATTGGTGACATTATATGGTGACCATATAGGGGTTATGGAAGATGGCTAGAGGATAGAGTGGAGCTTAGGTGTATTTAGGTTATAGACACATAAATTTGGTCATAGGTACTTGAAAACACCAATTATTGACATATTCCTATCCATATGATGTACATCTAATTACATGACTCATATTCACCATTTCTCTACCTTTTATCTATATGCAAACTTGATCCTTTGTTTGCCATAACTACTATACATAATTTTCAATGTCAAATGCTCAAGTAGTCTAAAATCATCTTTAAACTATTATTAATATAGAATAGTTATCTTTGATCATTCTGAATAGGTCTACACTAAGTGAGTATGAGCATAATGTGATCCTATCCACGTAGGTTATTCACATCCCATGTGAAATAATGACTAGTTTCCAAAATTTAAAACATTTCTTTTGGGTCTTCCCACACATTTTACATGGTTGGATAAATCCAACCTTCAAAAGCTTAACCTATAACTACATATAAATAGTCATTCATTTCCTCCACTTAGCATTCACTTCTCTCAATTTTAAATTCTTTTGCACATTGATAAAATCTACCCTTTTCTCTTGAAATTCAAGATCACTCACAAGGAGTAGCCATAAGCCAAGTCAAGATCCTTATAAAAAAAGTCAAGAGCTATCATTCTCAAGTATTAAATCCATTTTTTAGTTGCATACATATAGTTAAAGGAGCACAATCACACATTCACTTTATGTGGGAGAACTACGTGGGCTTGATTTCCCTCGTTTCAATATTGGATGCATAGGTAATGGCTAATCATCAATGGGGTGATAGAGGTCATCTTAGCCCATTAACCTCCCATATTTTTTACAAGTTCTCAAGACATAAAAGTGACCTTAGGGTTTTAAATACAAGATAATAAATGCAATAATTTATTTATGGTATTATTTAGAGTGTGATATCTTAGATTATTCAACAAAAGCAAGCATAAAATGTCTAACAATTAGTTTTTTGTCACAGTTAACAAGGACTTAAGCACATTACACTGCTATCAAGTATAAAGGTAGAATCCAATAATATTCTCTACTTATGACTCTAATTTTTCATTTCCAAACTTCAACTTCTTTCTATATCTCTCTATCAATCAGTAAATACATTCAACTAAGACAAGTCTGTGATCAACAGACTCAAATACATTGTGATGTAGTCCACTTATAATAGACACATTCAAATTATATGTCTAATCCTAAACTTACACAATCATTTAATTCATTTATTTTCACTCTTAAACAATTAGAATAGTCAACATATATATTTGTGCAAGCTAAGCATATCCGTTCGTTGTGTTTTCCTAGCTTATCAAAATAAAAATTGTTGAATATTGCATATCTTTAGTATTATGATTTTCTCTAGTTTTAAATCTATAATTAAAAATATAATTTATTGTTTTTTATCAAGAATAGATTAAAATATGAGAGATTTTTTGGCTGCATGATCAATGAACTGATGTGTATGAGTAGTTCTAGTTTAAACATGTGATGTATTAGTTTGTAAATATATATGGAGGAAATCTATGAGAGCTCCACTATGAGAGGGGGATATGGTCCAATATAATGCTACATACTTATCTCCTACCCTGTTGGTAGATTTGGATCATATATTCAAGACACTAGATTCAGATGACACTGGTTGTACACCAGTATATACATGATGGTGTTTATCCCATAAGTGGCCTATTATTTTTTCACCTCTTATGAGTATGAATATGTGCATTTATATTTTTTATATAGTTTTATTTAATTTTATAACATTAGTTTGATATCACATATTATTTTTTTTATAGGGGATGATGAGTATTAGATGACCATTATAAAGACATCCCTCCAGGTCCTTACGTGACATGTGCCTAGTGAGGTAGTCCTTGGTGGTATTTTAGATCATGATAATAAGATTTTAGGTAAGCATGACCCCATTTTTTTATTGAGTAGATATAGATACTATAACAACAACAAAATGTGATAACGTGATATCTAAGAGTGATGTGGTTATCATCGAGTGTGACTGGTTAAAGGTAGAGCTCACTAGACATTAGATGCCCCCTCCTACTCCAGTAGTGGATTTAGGTTAATGTGTTCAACAAGAATGTGAATTTTTAGTGTGATCATGCATATTTATATTCATAGGTAGACAAGAATGAGGATAGTGAGAGGAGGAGTCAATATTTATAGAAATCATGAGTAACTACCAATGGAACTTGATCTTTTCATGGCCCACTTTATATCATGCATGTTCTTGATAATTTATTTTATGAGATAATATTATGACACTAGTACTTAGTAGATTGATATATTTTATTATGATCTTGTAAGTGAAATGTGTTAATGACCTTTTTATATTTAATGCATACACATAATTGATTTAATTGTAGACTATATAATGAGCTAACCATCCTATCAGGAATATAAATTGTGCTCCATACTAATTATATTTATGATATTGTATATGTAGTTTTAAATTATTATACATATTAATTCATGTATTATTCACTTGTGAAACTTATAGTTGATACTAATGATGCTCTTTTGATATTTTTGGAATTTACATTACTTATTTATATCTCTGATCTAGATTTTGATGTGTTTACTTTGGTATCCATGTTTGTGAAATTGAGAAGTGTTTTTTCATGTACCATTATGTCCATCATATTATATCTATTAATTTATAATGTAAATAAACCACCTTTGAAAGTAAAATATAAACTGGTATTACCCTTAGTTACTGTTGCATTCATTTTTTGTATTCAACACTATCCCAAGACTGTATTTCTATGTGGAATAGTATGTTGTACAACCAATAATGTGATATTTTTATTGGATCCAAAATTTATTGGTAAAAAATATATATTATATTTGAAACCTATGTATTCTATAAATCTCACTTATTATATCCCATATGTTGTATAAGTTTTAGTGTACATGTATTATGTTATTCCATGTTATTGACAATAAAATATTCTTTATGTATGCTATTGACAAGTGCTTGAATGAACATGGGTTATTTTTGAGACATCATGTTTCTTTGGTATGAGAGGATAAAAGAGTTAATTGTGTTACCCTACTATCTAATTTTTCAAATGTGATGACTCTTTTATTTGTTAACTGTGATATATATTTTCATGCAATGCATACTAATTGTTATACTTATGTTTATTTATACCATGTTAGGTGTAAAATGGTTTTCCTTTTTTATAATCTTGATAATGAGGAGGATAATAGTATTGGGAGGAATAATGATTAATTTTTTTTCCAATAATGATTGTATAGTATCATGTGATTGATCTCTAAATCTGTCAAATTGAAGTGATGGCCTCTTACTGAAAGGATATTCATTTAATTTAGGAAGCACTATTTAAACTAGTTCCTTCCCTTTATTGAGTACCTTAATTATTATTACTTTGTTGTAGTTCTTTCCTTTGACTCATTTATTGCGTGAATGATGCTATATAGATTCTTTATTTTAGGCGTTAAATATGAAGTCCTTTATATATTGATAATTGCTTGTGTGAAGGTGATTTAGACTCAACAAAATTTTATGTTATGGAATTTAGATCACATGCATATCTGAACATATACATGTATAATTTATCAAAAGAGATATAAAATTTTTGCATGGTTATTTATTTAAGCGGAGATAAGAGACCTCTACTGAAGATAAATTGATTTTCCAAATTTGAGTGTTGATAAGTTTAAGAATGTAAAATATTTTTGAATAATAAAATGTAACATTTAATAATATCATCATGACCATGTTTTAACCCTTGTAGATATTCTAATGTGAACTTAGGTAGCATACATCTATGATAATCTAATAAAAATGCAGATTTATAAAATTTTAAAGTTAGATAGAGAGAAACTAGGTAAATTATAAAGCCATTAACATCTCTCTTGAGACTTTTATGGAAGTCCTTTAGTATAATACATCCATCATCACCCCATTCTCCAAAATAAAGTATATATTGAATTACACGAGTACAAAGAATTCCACAACCATAAAAAAGGGTAGTGTAGGCATAAAAAAATCCTTTGTACATGGATATTCATATACAACTCATGTAAGGGATTGTTCTAATATAATATTATCTTTGGTATTTGCATAACATTATCTAGTTTGTAGAGTGAGATCAAGAACTTACCCTTTTAGTTCGCCAATAACATGCACCATGAATATAATATGACTAGTAGGAGATTTAGTGGTTTGGAAAGGATTGCTTATTGGTTACAATTGATCATCTAGTTAAACATTGGTATGAAATGATCATGACAAATATCATTGCATGGTTGAGGATTGTATTCTAAGATAAAATTAGTGAAATTTTGAGAATCATTACTTAGCTTATCACCTTAAATTTTCATGGAAGTAGAAAAATCACATTGCTCTTGATTGGATTATTTTGACTTAGGAGAGAGGGAAAAGTCCTCACAAGTATTGTTATCATGAAAATTACAAAGGAAGACAAAGGAATAATTGACATTTGTTATCAATATGCCCTTTTTGTTCTACTTTATGAAAATAGGAAGACAAAGGAATAATTGGTTGTGTAATTTCTAAATTTGTTGGCTCACTTTCCTCTTTTCTATATTATTCACTAATTTACCAATCATCTTGATGTTCATAATAATAATTATATCTATCACAATATCACATTATTCATTAATTTAATAAGCATCATAAATTGTACTAGTGTTATCATTAATTCATTCATTATCATAAGCATATGGTTTAGCATTGATAGATAGAATTAAATATAGAGGATGAAAACAAATAGACATTGCATATTTAGAATCCACTTAAAATTTTTTAATCCAAAATACAATAAATATGACAAACACCAAACTTTTAATTAGAAAATAATCTAACATACCAAGAAAGGAAGGATATCAATGGGTGTAACTAGGTAGGGTTTTTTTATTTTATAGGATCTTAGATATATTTATTGTAGTCATAAATAGTGAACATGGACATAGAGGCAATAAATATGGAGGATTACACCATTTTTATAGCCACACTATCCCATCTCTAGGTTATGTTGAGATTAACTTCCTAGGGCTAACCGCTTATCGTTGCACTACAAGTAAAAATAGTTGAAGGCTTTCTATGGTTGAAAAATAAAATCCTAAGCTGATATGCCATGAGGTACATGGAAACTAAAATATGTGAATAGTGTTTTATAATGGCTTGAGTATTGGGGAATTACCTATCACATCACAATGCAGGTAAAATTGACCTAATTTTCCTAGAACAATAAGTCTTATGAGTTTTAAAACTACTAGAACATAGTTTCTGGGAAAGTAAAGAAAAAAATTGAAATTGAAATTATAAAATCAAGGGTTTGAAAACATCAGGTTCAATAATATATTTTACCCTATTTTGATAAATATATATATATATTTGTAATTATAGGTGTAATACTAGAGTATAATAGAATAAAAATTTACATTAATCAATGGATTCTAATTTTGATAAATTAATTAATATAAAAAACTAATATATTTGAAAAACACCAAGAATAAATATACTTAGCTCAAATTATGATTTCAATTGATTATTAGGAATGTCTAAAAGTGGAAATAAATAAAGGAGATGACTATGATGCTTAGGGTTAGAGGTAAAATTTGAAACCACTTCTAAATAGGTCCACTATAATTGGATGACATCACATACAATTTGAGTTCGTTGACCAAAAACTTATCCTAGTTGGGTGTGACTATTGATTGATAGAGACAAGTAGATAAAATAGAATTTGATGATGACAAATTAGATATAGATTCTCAGAATGTTCATGGATGTGACTGTTGCAAGTACATAGTAACATAATAATGTCTAAATTTGTTGACCACATACTTATCATAGTTGACCATGATGAAAAATTGATTATTTCACCACCTATGCATACATTACATAGGTATTTCAACATGTTTTAGATATTTAATATTGCATGAAGTAATTTCAATGATAAAACCTTAGTTTCTTTCATAAAAAAAATTGGTATCAAATAGGGGGTGTCAATCAAAATGGATTGAGTTGGACTAACCTTGGTCAATCCCCATTGAGTGACCAAACATTACACTACATTACCAATACTCTGAAGAGGGATCAAACTCAAATGTAGTTCTCCCACTTATAATTATGTGTGGAATTATGATTACAGGTCTAGATGCTCTTTTTCATATTTAATCTTCACATAATTATGCAAAAATGAATTCATCTTCTAAAAACCTTGAATCAAGCTTCAACCGATCTATAGATAGAACATGAAACCCTTGAGTAGATTATTGTGAGTGAGGAGAACTATCCTTAATGCCTTAGAAAATACTTTTATCTGTATATGTTTTTATTTTGAATTTTGGACCTATTGGGGTGTAGAAGCTAACCCAAGACAAGACCTAATGGATAAAACTAAAAATTAAATGAAATGTCTCAAAATAAGTTCTAAAAATTATGTTTAGACAAGTTTATATTTTACAAATAAGGCTATAAGTTGATCCTGCATAGAGACCATGGACTTGTCTAGAAGGACAAAATACCAAAATTGGGGATCCCCATGACAAAATAGAAACATAAATAATAAATAGACAAACTCACAAACTAAAATAAATAAGGACCCAAGTAAAATGTACCAACAAATATATTATTTATTTTCAATAATCTATGCATAAATGGCATAAAATATGGGATTGAACTAAATTTGGGTGTCTACATCTACAACTGGAATTTATAGTACCCTCTCTACAAATTATATGCATAAGAAATTTGGGAGACTGGGATTATATAAAAAACTGATTGATAGAGTAGTTAAAGTCATATAAACATAAATAATTATATATATGGAACCAAGGGAGTAAAAGGATATAAAAAATGAATGACATGAAAAATAGCACAAAAGAAATTTGTTGCATATAGGATCTAAGGTATTAGTTTACAAATTTCGATATGCTAAACACCTAGGAAAGTTACATAGAAGGTGGATGGGGATTTATATTATCCATACTATATTGGAAACTAGTGCATACAAGTTACATAAATTCGATGGGGACTTTATCCAAGGGAATTTTGATGGGGTTAGGCTCAATCCCTTTTTTCAATAATTGTGTACACTTTCCATGCAAAAAATAAGTTGTTGAGCCAAGAAAATTGTTCCACAAAAATATTTATTACTTTTTATAGTTTGTTTTTAATAATTTTTAGTTTAATTTTTGTTAGTAAGAGTATTATATTATATAAATATATCTGAGAAAGTCAAGTGAGGGATAGCTTAAAATAAATGTATGCCAGATGTATAAGGACCTATGAATGATTAGTTGAAAGATGATTTTGTAAATTCAACTAGGTAAGTTAAGTAATGGATAACTCGAGGTTCTTATTCTAAATGTATAAGTATATGGGAAGAATATTTTTATTAATCTTGGTTTATATATAATTAAGTGTCTAGAAAGGAAAAATATGTCAAGGTAACCATCACATAGAATGAATGTGCAAGAGGAATTTATCTATATTCAAAACAAGATAAGACAAATAAAGAGATGGATGGTTGACATAAGTTGATGGGGAACACATATATACATGAATTAATTTTCAAATTTTATGTGACCTTAGTGCATAATAAGGAAAGAAATGGGAAATCCATTCAAATTAGAAGATTACACACAATAAAGTATAAGTTAGAAAGAAAAAAAAGTGAGAAAATGAGGAAAAGGCAAAAAAAGAAATGGAAACTCTAAATGTTTGATGGATGAGTGGATGAAAACTCATAAAAAGGAGCAGGGTTAGGTGGATCATTAAACACATCAAATCCTATGAAATGGGGGTAGTGGATGTTGATGATATCATTTGTAAATACTAGATTTGAATAATAAAAAATGACTGAGTGAGAGGGATCAAGGAGAAGCAAAGGAGTGGTTTAAGGCATCCAAAGCAATATATACACACACAAAGGATTATAAATCTATTGATTTAGAGTAAGGAGAATGTGAGAGGTATATTAAGAAATGATAAATTTCCCCTCTCCTCTATATCTAATATATACCATGCCCCTAGCCTATAAAGAAGAGTATAAGCCCTTCCCTCTATTTATTTAGATGGGTAGATGGTGCATAGCTCAGCTCTGATTCTATATGTAATGAAAAAGTGGGACATATAGATAGATATGCCCCCCTCCCCCATTTGATAAATGAATTTGGAGATGAGTGCAAGATGCACTTAAAAATTTACAATGAAGCGTATAAGGAAAACAATAACAAATCAAGAAGGGGTTTGACCAAGAACCATGCAAATAATCAAGAAAGTACTAGATTTATCCTTTGAAGAGATGGGAAACAAGTTTATACATTCCAAAGTAAAGGATGAAACATTATCAGGTGTGTCAAAAGGGAAACATAAAAAGGTTTTTAAGTAGATCACACTCGTCGATAAGAAACCATTAGAGATAGTATATCTAATGAAGTTTCCAATAAATATGAAGCACAAGAAACACTTAGCCATTTGTTAAAACACAATTGAGAAAATTAACCACTAGAAGTTGGAGTATGAAGCCATGATTGAAAAGGATCTCAATGATAATATGTAAAGAGTAATGACCAATGATTAATTGAAGAGGACATGAATGTTAAGGTTGTATGAACTACCTTTTTTGGGGCAGTTGTATAAGTTGGTGAAGTGGTTGATTGAAATCACTCATGAAGGGTGCATATATTTTAATGGAAGGATAATAAATATCAATACCATATATATTAGTAGGTTAACAAGGTTTATTAACAAGATATTGAGTATGGGAAGGGTTTTTTTGAAGTCTGATGAGGCCACCAAAGTAAAGGAAGAGTTACAGTTGACTTGGGGAGGATACATGCTAGACCTAAATGACATCACCAACTCTAAAATCAAGAATAATGTGTGACTAATATATATAAATATAACCCCTATGTGTAGGTATAATTCATCATCAAATTAAATTATGTATATAGCATATTAGAGGGGTTAATTGACATAAAGTATAACATTACACAATATATATCTAAGGATGTAAATTTTATAGTTGAGGTAGCACATTCATGTAGAAGAATTTTTATGTTGGGTTCCATCTTGATCCAATTATTCATTAAACTAGTAGGGGTCCTTGAATGAAGGGGTTTAAAATATTAGATAAAATATTTGTCATGACATGATATGTATAATGGATATACCTGCCCAAAACAAATGAATAAGAAATATAAGGATCAAATGAGAAAATAGTATAGTACCCTTAGATAAAAAATATAAAATGAATGGATAATTTCATGCACTATGACATAAGAATATGATGTATATATTGAATTATACATGATGGATAAATGGGAACTAGTGTAGATCAGGGACTAATTTGGCCAGATGACAAGATGGCATAATTTAATGTATATGGTCATTACACTACATTACATAGAAGTCATGCTTGATATTGAGGATAGAATTCCATGTGCAATGATGGATGTGAATGTGGTAGATAAAGATATTCTCACAAAATTGAAGATATTTGATATCACTACAAGAGAGATGTATTCTGAATAAAAGTCTGATAAGGACTCACTGGATATTCATCCCACACTAATAATGAAGGTAGGCACAAATAAAGTACACATAAATATGAAGATGAAACCACTCAAAGAGACCATGAAGATTCCACTAAAAGGGTTCAAAGTAATACAAACTCCCTAACTCACTTATCATATACCTATAGTAATAATTTATGAGGGCACTATTGCATATGAGATGGAATATGAGCACAAGAAAAAGGTAAAAAATGAATAAATATCCAAAATGGAGAGAAAAACTAAAAGTTACACAAATAAATAAAAAAGGAGTATGATCCCTTAGAATATGAGGAATCAAAAATTATGTACATGGAGGATAACCCAATTAAACCAAAAGGTAGCATTGATATTTTTGTAAATGTTACACATGCTGGACTTGGAGAACCCAAGTTAGTTACTCCCATTAACATGGTGAATCTACCTAAAACATCTAAGGAATGGTGGTATATAGAAAGAGGAGTGCAACAGAATATTATGGTTGGATTGGAAAGGCCACAAGATGGACCATATGCATCAAATAAATGAAGGACAAAGGTGTATTCATCTAAATTTGCTCACTTATATTATCATCACTAATATTCCTATTAATCACACTAATTCGACTTAATCTAATTTATCTCACTAATTTATCCATTTTCTAGTCATTTATCCAATGTCCCCTTATTCATATTTCTTCATCTACTAACCTTATTCTATCCCACTTCACCATTAATTTATCCCAAATCCCCATTATCCCATCCTAATATCACTTATCTATTATTTGGGAATTTTAAATTCCCATGGCCCACCTACCCACCTACTAGCCTATTCCTAGGCTCTCCCACATCCCTAGTCCCTAATCACTCACCTAATCCCCATCTAATCATAATTAGTCCTAAGAAGGATTTTAGAACACTCTAAATCTATAACCTTCTCTATTCTCACTCTTCCTCTTTAGAAACCTCTAAATCTAGAGGCTTCCAAGGAATTTTAAATTCCTTGGATAATTCCCATCCCTTGATCTCCTCCAACCAACCTCAAATATACACCATTAATCTCTCCCTCTAAAATATATTTAAACAAACCAATTATTCCATGGAAGGCCATCTTATTAATTCATAACCAATCCATGTTCAATTAATCATTGAGTCATCCTTCATCCAACATCTATAATCAAACATCATAATGTCAATACGAGTCTAAAGTAATCTTAATCCCAATCCTCTTATTTTGATTCTGTTTAATCATGGTTTGGATCATTTAGCTTTAGGATCATAATGACGATTTGAATTGTAATTCATGTATTGTATTTGTTTCTAATGGCTCTAGATCTTACGTAGTGGTTTGAAGTTTGAGTGATTAAATTAGATAGTTTAATCCATAAGCTTGAATTTTAAGCTACATTTTGGTAACCATGGTGAGAGGATTGCTCCTAATTTAATTATTTTTTTCTTGTTAGTGGTGTTTTGATACCTTGTAGGTTGTATTTTTAGAGTTTTCACATGCACATGTATAAGTTGTGATTTTGTATTGGTAATTGCAATTGTGTAGTCATGATTTTATCTCTAAGAATCACATTTTTGTCCTAACTATTAGACTTAATTGTTAACCATTTTCTCTAGCCATGCATGTTTTACCCTTTTGATAATATCACTATTCATAAATCACAACTTTGTCAATATAGTTATGGTTTTGCATAAGGAGTCACAATTTTGTTATAAACTTCTATTAGTCTATCTTGCAGGTTCGAAACTTTTGAAAAAATTGTGACTTCAAAAGTCACAACTTTTCCCTAGAAGTTACAATTTTGTCCTATGTACTTACAATTTTGTATCCCCCAGATGTAGGTATAAAATCCATTTGTTTGACCTATTGAATATCATTTCATCTGACCCATGTGTGCTTGTTTTGTGTATTCCCATGTGTTTTCCATATTTTAACTCTCTATGTGTAGGATAGATAGACCAAGTTAGGGTTTAAGTGCTCATTCCTCAAGTTGTAAAATCATTAATTCTCAAGTCATAGTTTTGGCTTAATAGTCATGATGTCATCATTGAAATTTATGGTATTGTGATAAATTGGTAAAAATTGGTCTGGTTAAATTTTAAATCTGGTAATCAATGGTCCTCTAACCTATAGGATTTATCTTGATACATCTATTTTACAGGGGTTAATAATCACCTAATCATCATATAACCCTCTTATATATTGTATATGTCATCTAGGGGAAGATTTGGCTAACCTCCTTTGGTAACTAAATTTTCTATCTCAATAGTTGGTTTCTGTGTGGTTTTTGTAAGGTTAATAGGGAAGAGGTCAGGGAAGGAAAATCATCAAAAGGTAAATACAAAACCCTTTTACCTTTTTTACACCATCAATAAAACCACAGATCATGTATTTTTTGGAATCGTGACTTTGCCCTGTGAAATTGTGATATTACAATCATAATAGTGATTTTGCCATTTTAACATAATTCTATCAATTCTATCATTCTAGCTACTAGTTATCATGTTTGGATCTCATAGGGAAGGCTTAGGATCAAATTTATTTAAAGATATTTTCTATCCATTTAGTTAATCAAAATTTTGAGGTCATTTTGATAGAAATTTAAGTGTTCTTAATATATCATAAATTAGTTTTAATCTATCTTGATATCTATAAATAAGATGTTTCTAGTCTTCTAGATCATCTACGTAAATTGATATCACTTGTTAAAACTTTTATTTTTGGTCAAATATCAAAATCTTAAGGTTTTGTAGTTTATCCCAAAACCATAACTCTTCATTTATCATTAATAGCAATTTTGTCTAGACAAGTCATAATTTTGTATAACAGTCATGGTTTTGTAGGTTAACTATTATGATCAACGAACTATTGTAAAATCGTGACTCACCATCTATAATTTTGTCCCCCTAGTTATGATTTTGTGTATTTTGGTTGTGATTGTGCACTACATATCTATGATATTACATTTTGAATTTGTGATTTTGCATTCATTTTTGGCCTTCAAAAGTGTCCTTTTGAGTGCTTTTTTTAGAGTCATTTTCGATAAATTTTGAGTCATTTTGAGCCTCCTGCAAGGTCCAAATTGCCTTTGGCATAAGGGGATCTAACCCTCAAACCCCATAAGAAGATCTAACCCTTAACCCTATAAGGGGCACTTCCCCTTGACCCCACTGGGGATGCTACCAACAGACCCCTGCATCGTGGCCCGCTCACCTAAAGGAGTTAAAAAGCCAAATCATGATTTTTTAGGGTGTTTTTCTTAAGTTCTAACCCTTTTGTTTCTTGTAGGGGTAAGCCTCAAGGATATTTTATCTTGATAACGTCATCTTTTATAGGTCATATTTTGTTCTATCATCATTGTCTTGTAGGTTTCCCTTCAAGATCATCAGTCAAACTACTAATTTTTGTCTTGTAGGTTACCTCTTTTTGAGTGCCCAATTCAAACTACTAACTGTGTGCTTGTAGGTCACTCGTCAAAGACTCCTTTTTTCACTTTAAAAATAATTTTTGATTCATTTCAATCATTTTATCTTATATATATATCATTTTCATCATTTTATCTTGTCTTGTATATATCTATTTGTCTTGTATATTCTTGTCTTTCATTTTTTAGATGCATCACACCTTAATCTAATCAATTAATTAATATTTTTGGCTGCCTATTTGTATCTTAAAGGCTACGATCAATGTATCTTCTTCCCCTTACATCCTTTCCATGATTTTTGGGGGATTAAAAACCACCTATAAACCCTATTCCCTTTTTCTTTTCCTAGGGGGCTAGTGACTATGGATTTCACCACCACACACTAGTCCAAATTCTATGTTTCGATGGTGTCTAAAAATTAGGAGAGTTGTCATTCGGTGCCAAATAAAAATTCTCCATAAAGGGTTCCATGGAGTGAGGGGTGGTTAAGCCCAAAGATACAAGGTAGTTAGATAACATCTTATACAGATTTGGGTCCCACTGTACCTTTACATATATAGGGGATGTACCTAGAATCCTTATGCAAAGCTAGCATAGGATCCTTTGGTTGTAATAGGTGCATCACTACTGAAATTAGTATCAACTTCTAAGTAGACATCATGTGCAAATGGGGTTGAGAGGGTTTAATCAATTTCATAATGAGTCACTGACCTACAGCCTCACCCATAAATCCATTAGATGTGTAAGCATTAGATTACACACCTTTAAGTTTACTAATCATAGGTCATGGTTTGCCTAATTGGATGTGTGTTGTAATAAAATAGTGCTATTTGTGATCTAAGTTAGCCTTCACCCAAACCTATATACCTATCCAAGTCTTTGCACAACCCATTTTATATATTATTAGCTCATCTTTATACCATGTTGTACATCCTTATCCCATCATCCTTTGTGCATATTATCTTGATCTTGCTTCATCCTCTTATAAATCCTTGTCATCATCCCCATTTGTATATATTTTCTCTTATATATCCTTGCCATCATCCCAATTTATATATATTGTCTCTTGTATATCCTTTTCTCAAAACTATCTTGTATTATCACCTTGACTTCATCCCATCCTAATCTAGTTATATCCACCCATTATTAATCATACCTTTATCACCCACATAACCTAATCATCACCTTGTATATCATTATCTCACCCTCTTGTACATATCTTTTCTCTCTTGTAAATCCTTCTAGTCACATCCTATCCTAGACCAATCCATCATTAATCACACCCCCATTACCTATGTATGCTAATCACATCTTGTTTCATCCTCCACATCTATCATAATTCCATCACCAATTCTTTATCTTGACCTTGCAATCATCACCCATATAGTCTATCCTTGTTGGCTTCTTAGGTTATATATGGGTCCACACCATCCTCATCTCATCTTACCCCCTTCATCACTTCATTATCACCTATCATCATTCTTATCCTTGTCCCATCATCCAACCACCCTTATCATATCATCCTATCCCATCCCATATTAAATAAATCAATCTAAGGCTCTTGAGCTAGTCCTATCATCCACATTATCCTATTATCTTATCACTTATCATCTGACCAAATATCATACCTAGTCATTATTTTGTTAACATCTTATCACTCTATTAGTTTTAATCTAGAAAACCCATCATTAATCTAATCATCTCTAGTCTAATAATCTTGCCTATTCATAACTAGCAACCCATCCAATCATCCTCTTGATAATTTGAATCTAGGCACCCATCAAATCCCCAATCCTTTTGCTATCTTGACAAATAAACATTGTTGATAGGTCATTATCACCTATTGTGTGATTAGTTTTAAATCTGATTCTCATCCTATATCATCTCTATCACATTTCATCTACCTCTTCCTCATCATCACCTACCATAATAGCTATGTCCTTCTATCTCTAATCCTTAATCTACCATCATCCATCTTTTATCAACTATCTTCATGGATTTGGACCCAATTTGTGTAGACTAATACATCCTGGCCAATAAGGATGACATTTTTTTGTAAGCTCTAGAAATGGGCACTTGCTTACCTTCTAACCTTGATCCCATTCATCCCAAACCAACATGTCATATCCTTCCCCATCATAAACCCTCTAACCCATAAAAATTAATACCAACATTCTTTGATGCAGTCACCCTAATCAATTAATACATCATAGAGAATGAAGATGAATTCCTCTTGCTGATATGGAAGATGGATCTCTGACTTCCCAATAATGTTGAACCCAAAAGCCTAAGACCCTCCCATAAGAAAGCTTCTCATCAATCCTTATCCCCATCCTATTCCATTCTACCATCTACTAGTCCTCGTCCTAACTGTGGTCTTTCCAATTCAAAAAATTATTCATTCTATAAATACCTTGATGATAACCCATAGGCAATTTTCTTATAGCTCCTATAGATGGGTGCCCAATTTATTGAGGACCTTGACCCCATCTAATTCACCTTACACTTAAACTATCCCCATCCATAGTCAAACCCTCCATCCACTCATCATAGCCAATCATCTACCCCTTCCTCTACTATCAAAGGGAATCCTATCTTGGCCACCTCATCTACTACCAAATAATTTACCCAATCATGTCACCAACCTTCTGATCTAAAGTCCAATGCTTCCACATCTAAATCACATGGTGAAGTGGGTCCTTACACTCCCCTTCCTATGTCCTTGGAATAACTTTTACAATAACTTGTCACTACTAACATGATGGTCTATCTACCCATATGACATCTTAATCCCACCAAACCTAAGCCCTCCTAGTATAAATCAAACCAATACTGTCTCTATCATCAAACTTGGGGTCATTCCATTAAATTATGTCAAGTTTTTTGAGATTATGTCCAAGACCTCATCGACCATGGTGAGATAGTAATTAAGGAGGAACCAAATGAATTTATCTCCCTTGATGAACAAGAATAGGAATGACAAGATTCCATTCCCAATCATGATTAATCCCTTCTCCTTCCAAACCAAGGTCAAGACATCCTATCTATCCTCCATGATCCCCCAATATTTTACCACCCATCCATTCAAAACAAGTTTATTCTCCATAAGCCTAGTCATCCCATATCCCATTATTCCTTTCATGGACCTATCTTTACTCAATCCATTGTCCCTCGATCATTTTATTCTCACCCATCATACCAAAAACCCCATGTTGAGAGGACAATTATGAATAATCACTCCTTTACTCATAACATTACATCGTGTACATCAAAGTCAACATAAAAATCATGTGCAACACTAGTCTTTGAGTCAGATTACTCATTTGAAACATCATCCCTCATTTATATTGTAGCAAATGCTAATAATGCCTATATTTTTTAGGATACCTCTAATCTAGGTACCTCTAATACATCACTAGGAATACCTTTGGATCTTAATTAGGATGATGAACTCATAACCAAGTTCTTGCATGCTTTATTTGTTGAAGATTTTCAAAGTGGATTTGATCTACTTCAGATACGTGTCTTAGTGATCCTTTTGAGATTCTTGAGGACACACTCTATGAAGTTAAAGCTAGGGCTCCTTATGACCTTTATGAGGACTATGCTACCCATTATCACCTTAATCCATCACCCAACATTACTCATCCACCTTGCCTCCATAATCCCTACATACCACTACATGATGGGAATAAACAAGAACATGTATCATTAGATTCCCATCCACATTCAACATCATGTACCATAACTACCAAGGTTTAGGACCATATTCCAAAAATCACAAATCATGATCAAATCATTTTTGATCTCATAAGTCAAAATTGAGAAAAGTTAAATTATCATCCTAATCATAAAATGTCTTCTCCTAGTGAAGACTAAAATCCAACACTAGGGGCATATCAAAGTCAAAATAATCATATATCAAGGGGAAAATCAATCTCCTCTTGTGAAGCTCAGAATCAGGCACCAAGGGCAATTAAAGTCAAATCCAATCAATAATTCAAAATAAAGTCAACAATAATAATCATAGGGCCAATCATCCTCTTAATGCTTGGGTTAAAGAATAAAAAAATCAAAAAGGTCTTGAATCCCTTACTCTCATAGCACCAATCTAATGAATTCCCTCTACCATATCCAATGGTTTATGACTTATTAAACCCAATTTATGCTCCCCATCCCATCATATCATTCAAAATCACATCCATCCTTCCCATCCTACATCCCATCATCACAATCATGACATCCTCCCATCCACACCCTATCTACAATCCCAAGACAACATTTTCCCTCATAGGGGTTACAAAGACGCCTAGTCAAAATGTTCAGAAGATGCTAAATCAAGAATCAATAAAGGCCATCGAGATATGATCCTAGTATCACATATCTCCAAGACAGGAATTAGTTAAAGATCACAACAATGTTTGCATCTTGTATCTTGTACCCACATCCAATAAATCAAGATGCCATCACAAAATTCAAAAAAAAAATCATTCATCCAATTGTGAAAACCAGTCTTTTGGCACCTTGGGCAAGTACCACGATAAAAACTGGTTTTTGAAATCATGGTAAAATAATACATTGTCCTCATTATATACTTCAACACTTGGGGGCAAAATCCATCCATTTCATCCCCTTCATCCATTATTCCTACCCATCATTTTCCACCATATTGCATTCCTTCCCATGTTGGCCTTTGTAAGGAATAGGTGTCTTGAGAACTATTCTCAAACCATCTTGGCATATCCTCCAAGGGACACTCAGGAAATTATAAACAACTAATTCCTTCATGATGTGGTCATTAGTAATCCTTAGTCCATTATTCCTTTGTCTTCATCCTCTTTTTCACAATCACCCTCATTAATTTGTCACTTCCTCCACCATCCCATCTATCTTTGCCCTAGTTGTTAGGCTTGGTACTCCCTTTGCTAGTAACCCCTTTTGTATCGTGTACATACATATCCTAAAAATCCCTAAAATTTGAAATTTGTCAAAAAACCCTAAAAATCATAAAACTTAAAAAAGACAAAAATTATCGATGATGTCTTGTCTTATCCCAAATCCCCTAGTTGCATCCATCTCTATCCATCTCATATCATCCCATTTATCATCGTCAGACACTATGTTTGGTCTTGAAATTGTGGTCACCCATCTTTCTATCTCTTCAATCTCATCTTTTTGACTAAGTATTATTAACATGCATCGCTTGTCAAAGAATTTAATATGGCACCCATCACTTTTTATCAGTTGCCTTTTCATATCTAACACCCATCAATTCACTTCTTTGATAGTATTAAAGGTAATTGATCCCATCACCTTCCTTATCATTGCCTCTTCATACCGAGCACCAATCAAATCATTTATTTACTATTATAAAAGGTATTTTATCCCATCATCTCCTAATCATCTTGCTAGATTAGACTATTGCAAGGTTTTATCTTTTGGTAATCCTTGGTCATTTTATATCCATATCCTCATCTAAGTCCTCAGCCTAATCTTAATCGATATCCATATCCTCATCCAAGTCCTCAATATTATCCTATCCTATCCATAAAATCATCCAAATCCTTAGCCTAATCCTAATTATATCCATATGATCATCCTATTCACAATCACATCATGATCATCCTAGTCCATCCCATCACCCAATCACTCATCCCATTATTTGATAAAGACATTGTGACATTACTTGCAGATACTTGTGTGTGTTGCTTGTCTATTATTTGACTTATTTGTATGTCTTTTATCTTGTATATATCTTATTTTGTCTTATGTTTTATTTTCATCATGTCTCTTTTTATCTATTGGTCAATAAATGAGGATGTTATGAGGTCACCAAAGCTACAATAATGCTTATAAGTTCCCTTGATGATGCAGAGTTCACTATTTTCCCATGCACCTTGACACAATGTCCTCTTGGTCATACTTATATCATGGGGAATACTACCAAGTGTTATATATATTGGATTACTTAAACTATGATGATATTTTGTGATGGATTGATCACCTAAACCTCATCATCTATCTAATCATCTTTATTCTCATCACTAATCCAATCTTTACAACCCATTCAACTAACATCCAATCATTAATCCTCATCTCATCATCTAAGTCATATCCTCTAATCACTAATCCTCATCATCATCATTATCATCAATTTTATCACTTATCATTTATCCCTAAGTTAAAATTACAACATCCTGAGGTCTTTTTAGACTATGTAGGTAGCACTTGGCCACTTTTTAGTGCTCAAGGATAGCTTGGCCACTATATCTCTTCCTTCCTCATCATATATCATTATTATCTCAATCATTGTCATCCCAATTATTTTGGTCACTTAATCATATCATTTCTTCTCTATCATCACCTACATTATATTGATCAATTTAGCCTTGAGCTACACCCATCATTAATCTTATCAAATTAGTCTTATCCTGGCCAAAAAATTTCCCTTGCATGTGTCCTTACTTTGGATATTTCTAAATATTTTGGCCTTTTAATATAATCTTCATCATTTTATGGTTTATTCCCCCTTAGGATGTGTTGACAACCATGACACCCATCATCTCTAGTCCCTGTGCATATGTCTTTTCCAAGGGAATCATCAATTTATAGATGACTACTCAAGTCAAATTTATCTTCTTCATCTATCTCACATTTACCATCCCATCCCCTTATCTATCCATTGCATCCCACCCATCATTTATTCTTTTAAGTGGCCATCTGTCTCATTCTTCCCCACATGTCCTCTTGAGGGGGCATCATACCCACTAACATCATTTACTGAATTTCATCCATGATATGGTTTTTATTTGAAATACCATTACTCATTTCAATGTTTCAACTCACAATTCAATTTCAAAGAGGGGAAAAATGTATTCATCTAAATTCACTCGCTTATATTATTATCACCAATATTCTTATTAGTCGATACTAATTTTTCTTAATCTACTTTATCTCACTAATTTATCCATTTTCTAGTCATTTATCCAATGTCCCATTATTCATATTTATTCATCTACTAACCTTATTCTATCCCAAATCCCCATTATCCCATCCTAATCTCACTTATCAATTATTTGGGAATTTTAAATTCTCATAGCCCACCTACCCACCTACTAGCCTATTCTTAGGCTCTCCTACACCCCTAATCCTTAATCACTCACATAATACCTATCTAATCCCCCATCTAGGAATCATTAGTCCTAAGAAGGATTCTAAAACCCTCCAAATCTAAAACCTTCTCTTTCTTTGTGAATTTCTTTAGAAAAAATGTCTGAAGGAATTCTTTCAAGCACTTTGTCCGAAGGAATTCACCCTTTGGTTCTTCCTTGGATTTACTTTGGATAAAAGTTTGAAGGAATCCCTTGTCTTTTCTTTGTATTTCCTTCAGATAGAAAATCTAAAGGAATCCTTTGCCTTTTTATCTTTCTTGAATGTGCTCACTACCCTCTACAAGGGCACTTTGGGTCCAAAGTTACCCTTCAGAGCCTACTGAATGATCCAATTTACAACCTGCTTGCCCTCTGTGAGGGCACCTAACTTTTAGAGCTTTATAAAGGACTTGCATTCTTTGGACTGGGCCATTCCTTTGCCAAAAGGCTTATCCAAGGCAATTGATCAAAGTGAAATAAGATCCACATTGAACTGAAAACCTATAGGCCTTAGATCTCTCAACGCTTTATAAGAATAGGACTTATTGAAAAGGGAAATGGAGCATTTTTAGTAAGTTGGATACACTCAAGACTGATGGCTTAGAACAGTAGGGAAAGAAGGAGACCAGTTTTTGGCCTGTAGGACCAAAATGGTCAAGAAGAAACAAGAAATATATATATATATATATATATATATATATATATATATGACAAGAGAAAGCTCAGTGACAATGCTTGAGATATATCCCATTAACTAGGATATGCAGTTCCTTGCCATCCAACCTAGAGAGTTGGAATGCATTATGCTATTTACACTAAGTGATGACATATGGATCACTCCATAGGGCATCAAACTTTGTGTGTTTTCCAAGCTTAGCTTGGTCCTCACCCCATTTTAAGACAATGTCACCTTCTAAAAAGCCTTTTGATGAGGATATCTTATCAAAATACTTCTTCATTTACTATTGATGGCTGGTCATAAAAACCATGGCTTGGTCTCTTATCTCCTGCAGCTCTATCAATTCAAAAAGCATGACCTCCATGCTATTGCCTTCTTCCAATTGTAGTTGGTGAGTAAGATCTAAGGCTAGAAATTCAAGCAAAATAGGGAGTTCATCTTCCCTTCCATACACAAGCATGTATGGTGAATTGCCAACTACCTTCTTTGGAGTGACCCTATCTACCCATAAGGTTATTTTCAGCTTGGCATGAAGTTCTCTAATTTTTCTCCATTGTACTTTTGATAATTTTGATCAAATTCTTATTGGTGGACTCAACCAAACCATTTTCTTGTGGGTAGTAGTTGGAATAAGTGCAAAGGTAGATGTTGTATCCCAACATCCACTCGCTTGTTTTGGTTCCCAAGAAAGCCAATGCATTGTCTGAGATGATGGTAGCTAAGACTCCAAACCTTGTCACCAGGACTTCATAAAAGTATAGGACTACACCTTCATTGGCCTCCTTCAAATCAATATATTCTACCCATCTCATGAAGTAGTATGTATCAGGCAAGACCCATTTGTGGCTAGCACTGGAAGGAGGGTTGATCATCCCTATGAAGTCTAGGCCCCATTACATGAATGGCTATTCTACTTGAATAGGTTGTAGAGGCATCACAGTTAGCCATTAATTTCCATCAAAGATGACACACTTCTGGCACTTTCATACCTAGGCATGGGTGTCTCTGAATAAAGTGGACCAGAAGTAACTAGCTCTCATAATTCTTGTAGCTATAGGCTTAGGAACAAAGTGACCACTAGCTGGCCCATCATGAAACTTGGATAGTATCCTATCAACCTGACTTGAGTCTATACACATCAATATTACTCATAAAAAATCCCTTTTGAATAACACCCTATCAATCAGGACATAAGGGAGAGATTGGAGTCTACAACATCTCCTTTTAGTCCTATCAAAGCCTTATGGGCACTCACCAGTGAGAAGGAAACCTGTAATGTCTGATACCCAGTCCTTCATGACTATTGGTTCTTCTGCTATAGCTTTATCATGGAGTAGCAAAATGTCCTCCCTCTACTACTTAAGGTCTATATCAAGGTGTTCACATAGGCCTTTCCCCCTTATCATCTTGGTGGTTTTGATATCTACATTGTATTCCATTACTTTGGTGATCCATCCTACTCTCTTTTCATTTAGATCATGGCTGATCAAAAAATCTTTGATGCTAGGATGGAGCACCATGAGATGAACCTTACTGTTAGACATCATATGTCTAAATTTTTTGAAGATTTGTATGACCATAAGGACTTGCTTTTCAACATATGTGTACTTAATTTCAAAACCTTCCAAACCTTGGCTAAAAAATGTAAGTGATTATTCAAGGTTTTCATTATTTGCTTGGGTAAGCATAAAGGAGATTAGCTCTTCATTTCCAAAGGTGTATATGTTGAAATCCTTGGTGAAGTTAGGACTGATCAAGGTAGGATCCTGGGTGATAGCCTATTTGATTCTTTTAAAACTATCCTTCCTTTAGCTATCCATGCAAACTTCTCATCTTTCTTCAGCATGGAGATTAGTGGCTTGACTATCTCAATGAAATTTTGGATAAATCTCCTAATAAAATTTATTATATCAAAAAATATTTGTAGACCTTTCTTATGCTTAGGTAAGGACAATGCTAAGATGGCACAGACTCTTTCTAGATCAATGGTCAAGCCCCCTTTCAAAACAATATGGCCAAGGAGTTTACCTTCATGGATAATGAACACACATTTCTTTGGGTTGAGAGAGATACCAAACTCTTTACACCTCTCAAATATTTGTCTAAGGTGTTTTAGATGTTGGCTTTCCTCCTTAGAAAACACTGTCACATCATCAAGGTAGACCAATATAATATTATTTATCAGGCCCTAAAAAGCCATGTCCATGGCTCATTGAAAAGTGGCTCTGACATTGGATAGTCTAAATGACATTTTACGGTAAGCAAACATCCCCCACTTAGTAGTGAAGGCTATCTTATATTGATCATAGTCTTGCACTAGAATCTGATTGTACCCTAAATACCCATATAGGAGGGAGAAATTCTCACTGCCTATCACCATTTGGAGGATCTGATCCATACTTGGGAAAGGATAGTGATATTTTAATGAGACTCCATTGAGGTCTCTAAAATACACACATAGTCTAATCTCCCCATTCTTTTTCCTAACAAGGACTAGATTTGCCAACTAAGAAGAGTGTTTGATGGGAAATATGATCCTGGACTCAATCAACTTAGTGAGTTCCTTCCACATAAGAGGCTCAATCTTCAAATTGACATGCCTTTGTTTTTGTTTGATGGTCTTGGCCCCTTCCTCTATCTCAATGGTGTGTTGGGCCAAGCTTGGGTCAAAACCCTTCAAGTCTCTATACTCCCAAGTGAAAACATCAGCAAATTCTTGACATAATAAAAGTAAAGCATGCCTTTCATCATCTGTACATACCTTCCCAAGTGTAAGTAGTCTGTTCTTGAATATTTCAACTTTTTCATAGTTTTCTCTCTTGGTTGTGATGCTTGCTTTATCATTTTTTAGTTGTTCATCCTTGTTGAAGATGCTTTTGAGAGTGACTAAGCCTTTGGGAAGTTTATTATTCTTTAGCTAAACAATCTGGCCACCATACTGTTGCTATAGCTTGGCTTGATTTTTAGAGGCAAACTCAACCTCCTCTTACAAGAAGAGTGCCATCTGTTGATCACTATCAAACACCTACCAATTGGTGATGTTATCAGGTATGGAGGGTCTGATTACCACTTTTAAATGGCATGGACCACTGTCTTAGCCTATATCCTTGGGGATGTCAAACTGGGCACCAAATGCTGCTAGTCTATCCACTTGCTTATTCTACTCTCTTGGAATATAAATAATATTGAAAGCAAGGAAAATATACACTAAGTCCCACACCCTATGCTTTTAAGACTTAAGCAAGGAATTCTTGGTCAGATTTCTACCTCTCACTTGATTTACAATCAACTTGCTATCCCCAAAAACTTATAGTTCTTTAATTTCTCTTTTCCTTGCCCACTCCAAACCATGAATGAGAGACTCATATTCTACAACATTTCAAGTGAAATAAAAATGGAACCTAAAAGTTGAGAAGTATTTCTCCTTTGAGGGGGAAATTAACACTACTCCACCACTAGCTCCCAATTTGTTTCTTGAGCCATCAAATAAAAGTTGCCATAGACCTGAGCTCTCTTGGTTTGCTTTCATCAAATTTGGCACAAGAGTACCTTCTTTATGCATGCAATAAATTCCAAGACCTACCTCTTCTATGAACTTGTATGGTTCATGCTCAAAGTTGTCACTTCCCCATTCATCTAAGAGTAGGTCTATAACTCCTTCAAGGGTAGAGGGTAGAGATTGGTCCATTTGAAATTCTTTTTCATCAATGATGGCATAGATGACATTTGTTGCCTTGAGTGAGTATGGATATAGATGATATTTGTGGATTGGATTCAACTCAATCTTGACCTTAGTCCCATATTTAGTTTTAAAAACCATGTAAGACTAGTCTACTACTAGGTACCCACCTATTTTAGATGTGAAATCCCTGGACAAGTAAATAGCAAAGTAGGGAGGAACATCTACCTCTACCACATCATGGGGAACTAAGAAAGTTGGATAGGTGTGCAGTGTTAAATTCAAGCCTTGTACCACTCCCAATGTCTTGGTTGGTGATCCATCTAGTTACAGGACTCCCTTGGTCATCTCCTTGTATTTGAGTCCCAACTTATCCATTATGCATTTGGGCATTACTAAGGCGCTTGCCCCACTATCAATAATGCAGTTGTGTACCATTAAATCTCTTATTACTAAGGATATATAGAAAGGTGGAACCTTTTCATCTTTATTTTCTTGGCCTGCTATGGAAGGGTGCCTATTCATGATCAAAACATTATCATCTTTTGTTGGGACAACTTATTCATTTAGCTCATGCAATTCCTTATGGAGTATATCCTTTTGTCCCGACATTGCCAATGAATCTCACAAAGAGATATTCATGTGTAGATTATTCATATGGTTTACCATGTTGATCTAAGGGTTGTTTTCCTTTAAATTTTATTTGGGGGCACTTGTAGCCTGAGGCGCAGGTCAATGGGATGAGGGTGCAACTGACGGTCTAAAATTTGGAAATTTTTGGTTCTCATGTGATGAAGAAGATACTACGAACATTTGGGAAACTTCCTAAGCTTCCTCCATAGCTCTCCTTTTGGACCTAGTGTTGGCTAAAACATAATCACCTTGGTTGTTCATACCACCCACATAGTTTACTACATAGAATTCACCTTCTAGGTGATTCATGAGAGTGGAATTAGACTGAGCCTGCTTACTATCCATGCTAGGTTGTACTGATGCCTCAAATCTTGGGAATTGGGAAGCTACTTGATTATCTTGTGCATTCATATATTGACTCGACATCTCATTTTTATAAGCAACCTATTCTTAACCATATCTTAGGGGTGGGTAATTAGGCTGTTCCTGTATTGGATTATTTTGAGTGAGCACAAGAGCTTTGGATGATGAAGGGGCACCTAGATTATAACCTTGATATGGTTTGGCTTGTGTAAATTGACCCTATCTTTGATTATAATTCTAAAAATGGGGTCTATTTACTTGTTTAAATTATTGATATCCTTGATTTGGCCGATAGTTTTGAGCTTGTTGCCTTTTGAGATCCACTAGTTCATTGGTCATGCTTTGTAACAAGCTCTTAACTTTATGAAGGTCATTGGGTGTGGTAGAATTTAGATTTTTTATGATAGGTAGAAGAGCTAAGGTGGGTGTAGTGGTCTAAATTAGAGGTGGAAATTTAGGAAAGAGCAGCATATGAGGTATAGGGGCTATCTTTCTTGCTTACACCAGGCAATTTTTAGTGGCTATGGCTAGTTCATAGGCAACTGGCAACACTTGTCCTCCCATGGACTATATCATGATAATAATGTCGATGTTTAAAAATCTCAAGTAATAGAGGAAGGCATAGCTTTGGGTTGGCCTTACCAAAATTGGGATTCTATCCCAGGCTTTTGAAACCTGGTATTGAAATCTTGCATGAATTCATGTGGAGATATTTTCATGGTGGTTAGCTGTTCAGCAAGCGAGAGGTGGTCACTCTTCTCCCCAAATCTATTTGTCAAGAGAGTGACTAATTCATTCCATGTGCCAACTAAATTCATAGGTAAAGTTCCATACCAGTCTAGAACCTTACCCTTAAAATAAAATGCTAACAACCTAATGGTTATGTTCTCTTCAATGACATTATGAAATTATAGAGGTTGGTGATATTTCTAATGTGCTCAATAGTGGTAATAGGCCCCTCTCCATTAAAGGGAGGAAAAATCTTAAGGTATATCCCTGGAATTGGGTCATAATGCAAAAGGTTTAATAGGATCTAACCATGAAAGGCTACGAAAGGTAAAGCCATGGTGATAACAGGGTTCTACCATGGTTTTCTTGCGTAAGTATATTTTATAGTAGGTCTAGGAGAATGACTTGTTGTATACGGATGAGTCCTTTCAAACCTCAGTCACCTCACTAAGTTTAATGGGAGCTTAATGAATTCAAAAGGTACACCCTTAGTAGAATATCTTGTGGTGACCTTAGGCATGGGATGTCAAATTGATCTCTGACTAGAGACTGATGTTCTTGAAAATGGAGTCACCAGATGCTAGATTAGTGGTTCATTTTTGCTATAACAGGACCAACACCAATCCTATAACTTTTCTAAGCATTAAAATTGGTCCCATTGGGTGTGCCAAAAACTATTGATGCTATGGATTGCACCATTAAAGGAAGGCTTGGCTTCTCTCTTCCATGTGGCACAATGAAGACTCCCCTCTTGCTGTGGGCTTGGAAAAATTGAGGGGAGAATCTCTAGATAAGGGCTAGCTCCTTTTGATACATCTCTAAGGTCTTTCTCTAATACTGATAACAATAGGGGGGGTGAAAAGGGAGAATGATATAACCAAAATAGAAATTATCTAAATGTTGATGCACCAAATGATTTTGATCTACTCAGCTATTTTAACACTTTAGACTAGAAGGGGGTGATTAGACACTTTATCTGACAAAAGAATAGACTATAGGGAGATTTAATAGGGGATTAATGAAGACACAATGAAAAGGAACTTACCACAGGCACTATAGAAAACACACTGTCAAATAACTATTCTTCTATCTCTACGCTCTAGATGAAGCACTTCCTGTTAACCTGTAGAAATGATCTTGGCTACACTAGGTATATTGGTATCAATCCATGAAAGCATCAAGCTAAAATGACTAAACATAGAGTTGATACATAGACATACTCAAAAGTATAACTAGTTAGATAGAGGTAAAACACATTATTATTGATTCAAAGGTAAAATTTGGTAGGGCTTCACCTTACAAAATGAGAGATATATTTCTCCACTCAGAGGTTACAATATATAGCTTTTTAAGAAAGAGTTTTGGTGCTTTCCAAGAATAGGTAGCCCATACTATGTTGAACACATTGGAAAGAGGAAACTACTGAAGGAACCATGCTGTAAATGTCACTAGTCTTGACTTTGGTGCTTAACCCATATTAAATGTCACTATAAGAGCATGGGTCACTTTATCTATTTTAATGATAAGGTCGATTCTCAGTGAAGTTCACGTGATTGTCTACTCATTAATATAAAATAAGGAAAAAATGGGCCATTCTATTGAATGCACATGCTCTCCTTTGTGGCCACTTGGTAGAGACTATTTCATCTACTATAATAACTTCTTATGCCAATGTTTTCTATGCCACCTGGGTTATTCTTTTCATTCTACGCTTGGCCTTTGTATTTTCTTGGCTCTTTGGCCCTTGGGGATATCTTTCATCTCCTCCTTACTCTTTGGGATCCTTTCTTAGCTGATGCATCCCATCAAAATTGACATCTACGAGCCTGCCACTATTCAAAAATCAATGATTATTTTTTTGCCTTGAACTTAATGTTCGCATGCTCATCACTAAATGTTTGAACTCCAACAACTAGTTCAATATGTTAAGGTTGATGTGATTGGGCCCATCATCCCTTTGGTTATTCCTTCATCTGTTTACAAATGAACCTTCCTAATTGAAAAAATGAAAAAGGTCCTTTTTTGGTTGTTGAGAGCCCTCCACAAGGGCACTTATCTTTCAAGCTCATTTAGGTTTCCCTTGTCTTCTTAATTCCTTTAGATAAATTTTTTGAAGGAAATCTTCACTTCAAAGTCTTAGCCCTTTCTTTCGATCTTTTCCTTTAATAAATTCCTTTAGACAAAAGTGGAATTCCTTCAGGCATTTGTCTAAAGGAATTTGCTTTAGTTTCTTTCTTTATGAATTTTTCAAAAAAAATGTTTGAAGGAATTCCTTCAGGCACTTTATCTGAAGGAATTCACCCTTTGGTTCTTCCTTGGATTTCCTTCAGACAAAAGTCTAAAGGAATCCCTTGTCTTTTCTTTGGATTTCCTTCAGACAGAAAATCTGAAGGAATCCTTTGCCTTTTTCTCTTTCCCAAAAGTGCTCACTGCCCTCCGCAAGGGAACTTTGGGTCCAAAGTTTCCCTTCAGAGCCTACTGAATGATCTAATTTTCAACCTACTTGCCCTCCATGAGGGCACCTAACTTTCATAGCTTTATAAAGGACTTCCATTCTTTGGACTGGCCCATTCCTTTGCCAAAAGGCTTGTCTAAGGCAATTTCTCAAAGCGAAATAAGATCCATATTGAACTAAAAACCTATAGGCCTTAGATCTCTCAACTCTTTATAAGAATAAGACTTATTGCAAAGGGAAATGGAACATTTGTAGTAAGGTGGATACACTCAAGACTGACGGCTCAGAACAACAGGGAAAGAAGTAGACCGGTTTTTGACTTGTAGGACCAAAATAGTCCACTCATTAAATAAATTCATTAAAAAAAGTGGGGGCTGACAAGTGTTTTTATGAAATTTAGATAGACACACACATTAATAAAAAAATGGTAATGGAAGAGGATAAATATGAAGATAAGATGATACACATGTGAGTGTAAACATACCAAATAAGGCATTTTTGAGGTAAAATAATTAAAGGGAATGTTAGATACCATAAGTGATTAGATGGAAATTATATTTAAATAAATATAGGATGATATGAAAGAAAAAGGGTAGGAGATAAAAAAGACCCACATGAAACTCCACTAGGGGTTTCAAGATATGGACAAAAAATATAATGGGGACTCTGAGAATCTCACATTATTGGATGGGTTAAGAGAAGAGGATTTATAATGAAAATAAAATCCCAAAGGGTTTCCTCCATGTATGCCATTGAGTTGGTCCTTATTTTTCTACTTACCCAGCCTTTTGTCACACTGTGGCCTTAAGTTACCTGTAAGACTTGCATTTATTGCCATTTAGGGTTTCTCGCCTTCAGGTGAGGCCAACCTTTATATTTACTTCTCCCCATTATATCCTAGCTATTTTATCTATAGAGAATAATGTTGGAATGATGAGAAATAGCCCCCTTCAAGTGCCCAAGGAAGTTTGTCATCAAGGTTTACCACAAGGTAATTTTTCAAAACATGATGTAATATTAACTATTCTTAAATTTAATTTTGCATGTCAATGGTTAGAGAAATTTTGTTTAATAGGATATTTTTTTGGGAGAATTCCCTCTGAAAGCATGCTACGGTCTTAGGTTCAAACTCAGTGGGTAGATCATGACATTAAGCTAGAAAGTGTCTAGAACGTGACTAAGGTTTTTTTCTCTTTCAAATTTTTAACCCCTCCCATGCAAGAGGAATTTTCTATAAGTCTACCACTTGGTATGTCAATAACTCACTTATGTTTCTCTCCCCCTAGACATGACGCTGTGTGGTCTTAGAGCACACTACTTTTAAGGTCCTGGTTTGGGTTAAATTTCTAGGCCTCCTACTCCCATGCTAGCACTTTATTCACTAGATAACATCCTCCATAGGCTATGTTATTTGTCATGAAGAAAGTTGATTCTACTCTACTAGATTGCAAAAAAGGGTTTATGTCGAAGTAGACCTCTCCCAGAACCTCAAGGCATTTGTGTAAATTTAAATTGAGGATGTGAGGCACTCACAGTGAGTTCTATATATCAACTTATCTAACACTTGATTTCATTGCTAAGCCATAAACCATAAGATCTAGGATTATCCCATTCAGTTGGGTCACAATAATGTGTCTAACCATTCTTCCTCTCCACCCAAGCCCTCTCTTGAAGATATCAAAAAACCAACTGAGGATGGATGGACTATGGTAAGGAAGAAGAATAACTGCTCCAAAGCCAAAAACTTAGTTGTTTCTCCCAAAGGAGGCAATCCATCTTCAAACAATGGCCCATAGGAGTAGGCTCTTGTTGAGAAAGTGAATCCTTAGGCTAAATCCCCAAAATTAGTTGAAAAGCCCCAAATATTTAATGCCCCTCTGGCTAATTGCATTTTGTCCCAGGGTTTTGAGGCCTCCATGCCTAGTTCTTCTATATTTTCAAACTCATAACCAGCCACTCTACCACTTCCTTCTTGGTGGGATACATCCAAATTCTCTTAAAACCTTCCTCAGAGGAGTGATGAGGTAGAAGAAAGAGAGTACTAGGTTGACCCTACTGTGAGGAAGCAATTTAATGATTTTTTAAATGTCAACAGTGGACATTTTTAGCAGAATAAGTATGATGACCTAAAAGGTTTGGAATTAAAGGATATGTCACTCAACACCCATCATCCATGAATTGATTTTCATGGATTATTCAAGGTCTCATATACTCAAAACATAAGTTTATTGTGCATAATTTTGAAAAGAAATTTCTTGAGATAGGCATTCTTTGTCTGCAAGAAGTCAAGGCGGTATATTTTTTATTGATGGATGTCAGTAATTCCATCTGGCATGACAATATCATTCTTCATAAAAATCATGAGGTAGGATGTGGAGGGCTGATCACATTTATTTCTCCAAGGTGGTGGATGCACCTAGTGCAATCTGACATGGACCCCACCAACTAATTAGTATGGGCTTTTTTTAGCATTAAAAGCCACTCTTTTAGCTTTATTAATATTTATGCCTCAAATGATGCCTTGAAGCATACCCATTTATGGTGATGGATAGCAGATGATCTCTTCAATGCCCATTGGGTATTATGTGGTGAATATAATATGGTGGCATCTCCCAAGGACAAAGTGGGCCACTTGCCTATGAGGTGGGTAGTTGGAAAAAGGGAGGCATGGTTATAAATATGCATTAAATGGGGCCTTTATGACCCTAATTTAACTCATCAACCTATAAAAGGTCTAAACTTGGAGGATATGTCACTTGACACCCATCATCTATGAATTTATTTTCATGGAATGTTCAAGGTTTCATAAACCTAACTGCAAGTTTATTGTGCATGATTTTATAAAGAAGTTTCTTGAGATGGACATTCTTTGTATAAAATTAATCAAGGTGGAAGATTTTTTATTGATGGTTGTTAGTAATTCCATCTGGCATGATAGTATCATTCTTCATAACAATTATGAGGTAGGATGTGGAGGGGCGATCACATTCATTTCTCCAAGGTGGCAACTACACCTAGTGTAATCTGGCATGGACCCCACCAACTGATTAGTATGGGCTCTTTTTAGCATTGAAATCCACTCTTTTAGATTTATTAAAATTTATGCCTTAGATGATGCCTTGAAGTGTACCCATTTATGGTGATGGATAATAGATGATCTTCCTAATGTCCATTGGGTATTATGTGGCGACTTTAATATGGTGGCATCTCCCAAGGATAAAGTGGGCCACTTGATTATGAGGTGGGTAGTTGGAGAATGGGAGGCATGGTTTTACATATGCACTAAATGGGGGCCTTTATGATCCCAATTTAGCCTATTGACCTGTAGATGGATTTTGGTACACCTGAAGTGACTTCAAGGAAGGCCTCACTTAGGTTCTAAATCATTTAGATAGGGCATTGATGTCCACCCAATTGCACCTATCCTTTGATAATGTTTTCCCCTTTGGTTCAGGTGTTTTCAGATTTTGGGCTTTTTGACCACTCCCCTATTCATTTTAGAGTGACATGGTAGTTTATGAAACCAAAGTCCATAAAATGCATTTTTTCCTAAACACCTCTTTGTTCAAACATGGGCCCATAATAACACACATTAGGAGAGTTTGGAATTTTGATCCACATCCTTCCCAAGAATCTATTTGTATTCTTTGGTAGGATGATGCCATTAGAATGACCTCTTACTTTTACAAATATATGGCCAACAACTTGCTAAAATTAGGGACATTCCTACTTTGATATTTCCTCAAAACTGATCCACATAGCTTTAGCCCTACAAAAAGATCCCTTCAATGAGATCTTGTAGGTCAAAGTTTCCTCCTTATGGCTCTACATTTAGATTGTAGACAACCAAAATACTTCCTCCTCCTGAGGGTGGTAGCCATTGCCTCCTTCCCCTGCTAAGTAGGATGGATGGGATGTTCCTCCTCTTTATTTGTGCTTAGATGCTTTTGGGGTACCACTTGGAGGTTGATCAGACATGCTAGATAAGTTCCCCAGGCTCTTTCTAGCCATTTCGCCCACTTTGACACATGAAGAATATAATAGGGACACTGCTCAAGCTACTAACTAGAGCCCATTCCAGATTGTGATGACTTGGATAGCTTGGGTTTGGGTTAAGATGATTTGGATCCACCTCCTCCTAGACTTTCTCTTGCTACATAAACTTCTTTTTTATATGTGACTTGTTCTTAGGTTTTGCCTAGTAGTTTGTGATACTTTTGTTTATGGATCCTAGGCTCTACCTAGTGTGACTGTGTGGCATACTCTCATATTGCCTATATTTTTAGTGATTTTTGTTAAGTTAATATATAGATATATTTCATCAAAAAATAAAATCCCAAGTATCCTTGCTCTATAGGAATAATTTATTAAAAAAATATATGAAAAATCACCAAAGTGATAATTATGTAGGAGGAAGATTCAAATGGAGGTGGGGATGGAAATGAGGAGGGTGAACACATAAGGATTGTCTAAGAATAGAATTTTTTTTAATTATTGGGGAATGTTAGACCAAAGATTGCATAGAAAGATAAAAAGGAATATTTTCACAAAGTATAGGGGTCATGAAGGGATCACATAGGTGTTGGTTAAGTATAGACAAGAAATGTGTAGATATATTATGTTTTATGTAAGAATCGAAGGAGTTGATAAGGTCATGTATAAATACATGTGAATAAAGGTTTCATATAACATACATAAAAAATATCACACAAAAGTACATAGTTCATAAAATTACATGTAAGATCAGCCTTGAAGACACGTATGCTAATGAGTTAGAATAAATTACAAATAAAATCTATTGTAATATCCATCAGATCTTATATAGATTTATATAATAAGTCTACCTAAATATATTAGTCATGAGTAGGTTGGTAGGGAAATACTATAAATTAGACCCTTTACCTCTAATTTAAGATAGCTTGAGATGAGGCATATTTTGTAATAGTAAGGATTATATGGTTTTATATAAGCTTGTAAAACACTCATAAAGTGTATGAGTATTGGTCTATGCATATAAGTAACTTTACATGTATACCAAAGGTATTCTAGAGACATGATTTGATATTAGACACTTTGCCAACATCAAATTTGACATATTTTGACATACTTAGACATCACACATACATTTGACTCTTGATAAAACTTTTAATCTATTCATCTACTCATATATTCTCTTAAAAAAATCTATTCTATAGATACACCTATTTGAGTTTAACTTAATCTATACATGAACATCTTATAATCCTAGATAGACCTTTTCCATATCTCAAACAATTTATTTATATTTTCTGGACACTACTAGTGGTGCTTAGATAATGTTGGTTACTAGAGGGGCCTACCTTTATGGGTAGTATCCAGGCACACCCAACTAATATTTTTTAAATTGTGAAGTTTCCATTAGGTTGGATTAGACATGTTTCATAGTTCAATCATAATAGGAAATCATGAAGAGTTAACTATAAATACAAATCATTCCTAAGGTTATACTCACTTGGAAATTACTTGGTCACATCTTGCAAATCACCTAAAAACTTGAGGAATAAATTATCACTCTCTTGATACATTATAAAAAATATACACACATCTAAATACCCCTCAAAGGATCAGCCCTAGAGCCAAGTATAAATACAAAAAAAAAACAAATTTTCATGGTGTCAAGGGTTGAAGATAAAAACATTGCATTATATTCTATATTTTTTAATATGTTTCATGGACACATATATGGGAGAACTACATGTTGTTTGAGCCTTATTTAGAATATTATAATATATGTAAGACTTATCCATTTAGTGGGGACTGGTCGGGGTTGTCCAACCCAAAATAATAATCCATTTTTCAAGGACATATTGTGATCAAAAGCACAATTATGGTTTGAATGGAAAGATAAGCAAAATAGACACCAACACACAAGATCAAAGGTGTGCACACACACATAAAGAATTTTTAGGTGCAAGCATAGGGGTTTCATGAGTTATATACCCACACAGTGCATAGGGAAAATGTTGATAACCAATTTTAGTTATCCTACTAATGTGTGTGTTAAAAATAATGTTAGTGTAAGTTTAAGTGCAAATTTACCTAGGACATCCTTTACTATAAACATGAAAATAGATATATCTATTATAAACTTTAGAATTATAATAACCATAAGTTATATTATTATTATGTACTCTAAATGTGCCTTTGTTAAATAATTATTTCCTATCCTTGAATGCCTCTAAGGGCTTTACATATATAGAGATATCAATTTTGAATTAAGAAACTATTGGTGCATAAAATATGACCTAACAAGGTTCAAATGAGAAAAATAAAGTGACCTAAATGAAACGTGACCCAAAATAAAAATGCAATACATGCTTGGAAATTTTTTTAATTCAAGGATGGTTCCACTACCATAATCTATCTAGAACATGCAAAATTGTCCAAAAGCATATGAAAGATAAAAAATCAATAAGATACAAATAGGGATCCTTGTGGCAAGTTAAAAAGACAAATAAATCAAAATAATGAACTGAATAATTACGTAAAGTAAATAGAAGAGACCCAAGACTCAAACAATTGCACCAATAAGTGCCTTATTATTTATTAAAATTTTATGTAAAATTTCATAAAATAATTGTATAAACTAAACTTATACTGAATTCAAGTGTCTACAAATTCCCCCTTTTAATCTAGTATTTAAATGGAATAATAAACATTGGTTTAAAGGGATAAAGAGAATGTAAACTTGCATTAGATCTCTTGAACTTAGACTTTTGCTTGACTTATATGCCTCACAGTATCCTGCATATCTATAATTCAAATATATATGAAATAAGATAGATCATTATTTAAATATCCAAATAGAACATGCCATAAATGAAAATTAAAAAAAATTGAAGAATTACTACACCTAAAAGTATGTAGTCTTTTTTTGACTTGTGGAGTATTCTCATGTCACTAGAGTGGAGATTTCATGGGTCTAAAAGACTCAATCCATATGGAAAAGGTGTCTCTTGTCTTTTTCTCTTATGAGCTAGAAAATTAATCAAGAATTTTAAAAATTGCCCATTGAAATGAACCTTTTATTGGTCCAAACATGTAAAATTTGAGTAAGACTTGATAAATCCCTATGTAATGTCATGGGTTGAGATATATATGGCCCAACCCTCATTTTAAATGGATATGTGCCTAGAATATATATTATTCATAACTTTATCCCTACACAACTCCAATAAATGCAAGTAAATGGCATAAGAGTTGTAAAAAATCAAAGAAATGCCTGAGATTCTATGTAATTTTTTTGAATCATCCACTAAGATGAATTATATGATTCAATTTGAGTAATACATGAGCATAATTTATTATTTGAAATAAATCTAGGTAATACTAAATAAAGAATGACATAAGTTTCCATTCCATTTGGTAATCTGTGTGACCTTTGTCTTATAACTTATGCCAATATATTATAATATTTACAAAAAAAGTGAACTTGTGCCATGCATATGCTCCCACTATAATATCTTATATAATCTAAGGCCTTTAATATGTGTAATAATCTGAAAAAATCTATGAAATATCTCATAATGCTGTAAATTTTGTGATATATGCAACATATATGCTCTGAGTCTATGTGAAACATATCACAATCTAAGTAAAACCTATAAATTCCATGTAAGATATGTGCCCATCTGATATGATTTGATCCAGTGTGAGTTATATGATTTATGTCATTTTGATAATCTATGAAATCTAAATTTATTTGTGTAAAGAGCACCCATGCATGCCCCCATTTTGAAAAGAGGGATGGAGTTGTGTGAATAATTATAGAAAAATAAATATGTAATTTAATTTTAATTATCATATGTGCAACTATGATATCAAAGAATTAATTATGCATCTGAGAATTACATGTGACTGTGTACAATCCATCATGAGTGATGGAGTCATAATGTTATATGTAATCAATGTACTATGAAGGTGAAAATACAATTAAGTAGAGAATATGAGCTATCAATTATTAAGACCAATAATTTGTTTGAATTCTTTAAATTTTAAAATTTACTTGATAATTTCTATTATGGAATAAAATTGTCCCTTTAATTTTGATTATATCGATTGCCCCTTGGTAAGGGAATTATCATAGCGAGTGTTTAAGTACCATAGTGATCATGTTTTTAACTAATGAATGCATTTCTATGGGAAAATTCTTCTTATTATCATATTATATGCACTTAGTTGCCCTCAATTAATAGGATAGAGACCATAGTTGAATATATTATATAGGAATTTTAAAATATTTGATTTATTTAATTATACCAAATTATAATGAAATTATTAGCATGTATAAGTCCATCATTTTCAATACAACTGATTAGAAGAGAAAAGGATACACGAGGCTTAAGATATCATGCATACCATTATACAATTTATTAATATTAAAATTTGAATTTATGTTATACAACACAAAATTTGGTTGGGTATAAATAGGTTGAATTTTCAATTTGGAAATTAATTTTCAACTCATTTATGTTTGATTTCTAAGCTTTGATTGAAATGATGCCACAGAGATGAGAAGTTATCTCAACACAGTTTGCCAGGTAGAGGTTACACTATAGACAAATGTCAAACCACCACTGGTATGTTGTGAAAATTATTTTTTTGAATTTTTTTGTGTATTGTTTAAAAAAAATTATATTTTTGATATATTTTAAAAAGTTTAACATAGTTCTATAAGTTTATAGGATGCATCTAGTTGGTGGTGGTAAAGTTTAGACTCACACATAAATGTCTAGTCCTAACTTAGACCTATCTCATAGTATTACTTAATTTATCATGAGTGTTCATTCTATTGCAAAACTATCTAAATAAAATTACATGCATAATACTATGATTTTTTTTTCAATTGTCAAAATTTTACTTAATAATCATCAATTATTATAATTTTTATTGTACATTATGATTGGAGGGTGATATTCAAACTGGATGTTTAGAGAAGGATGTTTGATGGATATGGTATGAACATTAACATTGAGTGATGCTAAGATATTTACTATAGATCAGGCTGAATTATGTCATTTTGGTTGGTTGAACCTGATGTCATATGACATACATATGATGAAAACATTGGTAGAGTCATGGGATTCTTATATTTGTACTTTTTGGATCCCTATGGGGGAGATGAAAATGACACTCAAGGATGTATAGAGGATTGTGAGACTATCAATTTTTAATACTTGAGCCACCATGCAAAATATAGAGTAAAAAGACCCTATAAAACATGCTCATTTGTATATGACTGACCATGTTAGGGGGACACATTATACTACAAGATATTCTACCATATTTCTTTTTGAGATCATGTTAGCTGATGTTCCACACGTGTATAAATTCTTATGTGTATTATTAAATTTTTTTATTATTGTATATGGGAGTGGGGTTTCCATTTCATACAAGATGAATCATATTATCTAGGATAATGAGGATCATAATATGATGTATTCATGGGGATGTACCATGTTAGCATGCACGCGCACGTGCACACATGCGCACACACACACACACACATTTACTAGAGAGGGTCATATAAAAACAATCTATGATACAAGCTATAGATATGCCATGTGGTGACTAGCCACATCCCCAGATATTTTCATAGAGGTGGGTCAATACTTCTCATGTTTTACGAAGTGGTGGCATGGAGTGTCTAGAATAATTGACCATCTCACCACATATGCTATCATTTAATGGAAATAACAAGGATGCTTTATTTATTTTAGGATGAATATGACCCTAATAACATTTTTTTTTGAATAAATTAGATTACTTAAGATATACAATGAACTAAATAAATATGAATGTAGATAACTAAATATAGTAATTTTATATTTATATAAACACTTGAGGGATTTGATACTTAGCTTATTTTCAATTTTGTGCTGGTCTACAACATGATATAATTATAAAAAAAAATAATGGCTATGTGAATGATCAAATTTAGAAATAGAGTATCTATGTGAATTTGAACAAGTCTATGCTCCTTGGAAGGGTTCATTATCATGGTATTGTCTGGTGAATATAGAACCATCCTATGTGACTATGCTAAATTTATGATAATTCAGACTATTGTACCTATGTGCGATAAGAATTGTTGCATATATATATATATATATATATATATATATATATATATATATATATATATATATACATATACATATATATATACATAAATATATATATATATATATATATATATATATATATATATATATATATATATATACATACATATACATATACACATATATATATATATACACACATATATATATATACACACATTTATATATATACATATACATATACATATATATATATACATATATATATATATACATACATATATATATATATATATACATATATACATATATATATATATATACATATATACATATATATATATATATATACATATATATAGATATATATATATATATACATATATATATATATACATATATATATATATACATATATATATATATATATATATATATATGTATATATATATATATATATATATATATATATATATATATATATATGTATGTATATATATATATATATATATATATGTATGTATGTATGTATATATATATATGTGTGTGTGTGTATATATATATATATATATATATATATATATGTCTTCAATCCATGTGGATGTTTATGTTTACATTCTCTTTATTTCAAGACCTAGTTGTGCATTATAGGATGAAAATATAAAATATGGGATAATGGGTGAAAGGGAATGGGTTAGTCTAACCTTAGCCAATCCCAAATGAGCAACTGAGGATTGCCTAAATTTCTAATACTTCAAATAGGTATTACAATACATGTAGTTCTCCTACTAATGTGTGTGTGTGTAAAATCATGCTAGTGTACATCTGAGTGAAATTTCACCTAGGTCATCCTTTAGTATAAGCATGCAAATAGATGCATTTCTTACAAAATAAATAATTTTAATAACCATAAGCTAGATTAATGTACTATAAACGTGCCTTTTTAAAACATTGATTTACTATCCTTGAATGCCTCTAAGGGATTAACATATATACAAATCTCAATTTATAATTAATAAACTATTGATGTGTAAAATCTAACCCAACAAGGTTCAAATGGGTAAAAGAAACTGACCCAAAAGAAATATAAAATATATGCCTAGACATTTCCATAGTTCAAAGATAGTTCCACTATAATGGATTTGTTCCTATGTACAAACTTGTAAGGAATCATAAAAAAATATAAAATATCAATAAGATAATACCAATGTGTCGATAGGGATTTGACATACTAGAGGAAGAGCCAACTTGTGTGATCACAAATCAAATAAACATTAGAGATTCAAAACATCTAGTAACTCTCTACCAAGGGTGAACAAATATGAATTTGAATAAAGAATACAAACAATAAAAAAATAAAATAACCTTGTGATTTATCTTCTTATGAATCAATTGAAGTAGGATTGAGCTCAGTTTGTGAGCTAGAAGTCTTTGGCAATCCTAGTTATTTTTGGGAATCATATCTCCTTGTTCACCTTGATTATTATGGATTGAAAATAGATAGAAGAATATTGAAGCTTCTAAAGTTATTTTTTCATAATAACCTTGCAAATGTTGGATCTTACTAGAGGAATTTTGGCATACTAAGATTAGGATAAAGAAGCTTGTCTAAATTAGAGGAAGAACCTCTAATTTATATACTTTTCAAATGAATGTAAACCATCCATCTTGAGATGAGAATCAAGGGATGAGAATAAAAGCTAATTTTTAATTCAAAATGGGAATCATGACTTAAAAATTGGAGTGGAGAACATGTGGGACTCACAAATGAACATAAAATCTATTTGGGAGGAAGATATAATATAAAATTGATAAGTGGAATTGAGTGGAATATGAGGTGGATTATTAAATTAGAAAGATGAGTAAGATAATATTATAAAATTCTAATGATGGGGGATAGGTGGGGCATAGGGCATCTTTGAAATTTGGAAAGGGAAATAGAGTGGAAGATGACCTCATTTGGTGAGGATAATTAGATTTTTTGATTTATAAAAATTATAAATATTCAAAATCCATAGAATTTATGATTAAGGATTAGTTAATTAATTTAGATTAATTAACTTAATAAATATGTGAATAATAAAACATGAATAGTGATGATGAATTAAAACTAGAATACATTAGAGATGAATAGGGATGATTATGGATGATTAAAATCAACACAAAGTGTTCAATTTTAAGTGTCTACATTTTCCCCTTCTTTGAGAAGTTATTGTGAAATACTACTGAAGTAATGAAAATTAGTTAAAATATTAAATGAAGATATAATTAGTAACCCATGATTCCCCCTCGAGAGGGCATGCAGGATGTGGATGGGATCTCCAAAAAGAGAGGAATAAGATAGTGAACTTAACTCATAGATAAGCTGAATCCAAATGATCTAATGCTTACACACTTTGATCATAATGGTTAATAACAATAGAGTAAATTTAACCCCAAGGTGGAGAGAAGTGGGAAGGATGGATCTCAAAATAAGTAACACACTTTAACTTGCCCCAAATAGGTCAAAAAACTATGAGCTTGGAATTAGAATAATTTTCCCTAGTAGGGAGAAATGATGGTACAGGGTCCTAAAGATGATGGTATAGATATGGAAATAGATTACCCCAATAGAGTGGATGTAAACATTGATAGGTCCAATGATTTACCCCAGTAGGGAAGCTTTAAATGGTTAACTGATTGACTGATAAACATAACTCAATGATTTAACTTATCACATAGATTAAAATTGAGAGGAGCAATGCAAACATAGGTACAATGGTATGATTTTTAAAAAATGAAGAAGCCACAAAAAACTATGCACCTGTGAATCATCAAAGTGTAATCAAAAGAATAAGATAATTATTGAAGAATGATGTGATTGGATTTTAATAATTTTAATAAAATGATCTTGACTCTTTATATATGCTTAGATGTATCATGAGTAACATATAATTTAACCACATAGTTAAGGTATTGTGGTGTAGGTAGTAGACAAGGATATATTTTTCTATGACATTACCAATGAGACTTCTAGAACTTGATTTTTGATATAACACATAATGGTATGCACCATGATATAAAACACCATGATGATTGAACCATAATGTGCATAAGGACTGACCCCTGATCTAATATACTGTCATGTCCCCTTTTTCATGGACATTGATAGACTTGATGATTAGCCTATTATGCGACCTTCGTAGGCTAATAGGATGGATAGAGGGTCATGATGGAGATTGGCTTGGCTTCGATTTGCAGAATTCCTATAGTTGGCTTTCATTTAGGTTATTTTAGACACATTTGGCCTGAGCTCCTATTTTTTAGGGATATTTGACATGCAATGGAGCGCCCTTATTTTGGTATGGTCATGTGCAGAATCACTCCCTGATTCACCAACTTCAGTCGGTTTGAGGATCGGACATATATTGAGGGAGATATTAATATTTGATTGATTTAATCAAATATTAATTATTTGGTCTAATTTTAAATTAGATATTAATTAATTATTAATTATTAATTATTTGGTCTAATTTTAAGACCCTAATTCTAATTTAAGAATTGGTCTAATTTTAAGATCCTAATTCTAATTTAAGAAGCCCAAGTTCTAATTTGAGGAAATCTAATTTTAGCAAGCACACCTTTGGAGGGTATAAGGGGTTCTCATGGGAGAGAGTTTGTATTCATGCATTGATTATTGATTATTGATTTTGAAGAATTCTTCTGTGAAGACTGAGCCAAGGGTTCTAGAATTCCATTGCAGTGGAGAATGTCAACTCTTCATTGTGTGCGATTTAGAGGTTGTGAGATATCAGCTGATTTATTGCCAAATTGAGAGATACATAAGTTATCACAGAGGTACAGATTTGAGAGATAACTTCACACAGAAGTTATCACAATATTCCAGGTATTTTTTATTTAGTTTTGATTCAATAAATTATACAGATAGAGATCTTCTGTATTAGAGACATATATTTTCAGATTAGGGGTTAAAAATAGGCCGATTGTGCTTAATTGGCAGTCGTACGAAGTCCGTACAGGTCCGTACAAATCCATGCAGACACCGACCTCGACAGACAGAGATCCCCAGTGATTGACATCAGCTAACTGAAGACTGACATCGGCAGAGAAGGGCCTATAGTGACTGACGTCGGCAGAATATCGATCGACATCGATGACTGTGTGTTCAACACAGCAGGCTGAGACTTCCAGATTCAGGGTCAATCTCCAGATTTGCAAAAGCCCAGGGTTTCAAGATAGAATATTTCACGTTATTTTATTTGTATGACAGAGACTCAATTGTGTAATCATCTAGAAGAACAAGTGATAAGATCTGTGATTTGCTATTGAGAGATTATATTGTGATTTATTTATTCATATTTGAAATTATTTTGGCAAAAGTGTATCCTTGTTCAGAGCTATTTGTGTTTAGATATTCCCTACTGAAAGGGGATATCACAGTGGTATCAGAGATTTGTAGAAAAAAGGGAGCCCCTAAGTAAGGGACATTACAGTGGTATTAGAGCTTTTGATGGAAAAAAGGAGCCCCTAAGTTGGGGATATTACAGTGGTATCAGAGCCAAATTCCTGCCATCCTGTTGGGCACATCAGAGCCAATGTCCTACCAACTTGTTGGGTAGTTTGGGTAGATTGAATCAACAAAGTATACATGATGTCTTCAAGTACTCAGAGACAGTGGGACTATGAGATGAAGAAGTTGAAACTAAGTTTGAAGAGGTTAAGTGAATCTCTTTCATATCCTACATCCAAAGACAAATCCACACGGTATATGACAACGAAGGATGAGTGGGAGTTATTAACTCTGAAAGCTCAGGGGAGGTTGTCTTATGATCACTTTTTTAAGCTAAGGAGAGAGCACTATAGATCACTTAGACAAGAGAGCAGCATGTCCCATGATTATTATGATTATTATGAGATAGGAGTTAGTGAAGATGAGGATGAGTACGATGCTTGCACTCAGAGTGTAGAGGTGTGCTCAGATGTTGGTGCACTGAGGAGTGATGATCTCTTAGCTATGGTAGTGATTGTAGAAGAGTCCCAGGATCCAATTATTGTAGATGACACTCATGAGGATGTAGTGGACAGTTTTGAGGATTCAGTTTCCTCAGCAGTTTCTTTCGGTATGGAGGAGTTAGATAGTGATGCTACAATTGTTGATACTCTGGATGTTGATATGAGCTATGGAGTTGATTCACGGAGTATGGATGGTAGTATTACAGAGGTCAGTGATTATGTGTCTACTCTTTTGGGCCATGCATCAGTGGAGGATTGCAGGAGACAATCTAGCCAGCGCCATCATGTGTCTAGTCAGCTGAGAGTTAGTGAGCGAGACATTGCTACCGCTTGCAAGCATTTCGATGATGCTCGTCAGTTGTTAGCAGTTTATGGATGGGGTTCTCCTACTAGCATCGAGTAGGGAGGAAATTATTTATCCATGATAGAGATCCACTCTTTATGGGAGGCTATCCAGATTCTGAGATAGGACTATATGCAGTTGGTCACCGACAGAGATTATCTTATAGAGTGGGGCAGCACAGCGTATGATGCATTATTGGCCAAGGAAGATAAGGTGAGTGAGCTTACTCAATAGCTTGAGGTGACTTCTAAGATTCTTGAGATTACGTAGTTAGCTTATGAGGAGTCACAATTTCATTTGGCTGAGATGACCATGGAGTTAGAGCATTTGCGGTCTTCACCAGCCCCGGACTCAGAGGTTAGTACATTGATTGTTGATCGTGAGTATGTTCCTATAGTTGTAGCTGAGGAACATGTTGTTGAGGCTGACTCACCAGTTTAGGATTTGGGAGTACCTAGTTATGATGAGTTTGAGATACCAGTGGAGTCGAGTCTCCAGATTGATTCTTCTCACACAGATGACAGTGTGGTATAGTTGGTTGTGCCACCTTTACAGAGAGATCAGTTATGGGATGGATTGGCACCATCTTTTGTAGATGGAATTGACAGTTGGAGTTGTCCATTCTACTTGGGTTATGATGCATCGAGAGTTTGGTTCTCATGTGTTCTTGACTATGGCAGTTGTGCTCTTAGAGTTTGGTTGAGTTGCATTCGCCAATTTGATTATGGGTTCCTCTTTGTTCTACTTCTGATGATATTGAAGGTACTTGCATTGATTAACAATAGTGCAAAGTATAACTACATTTGGGATCCAGGTGGATCGAGTGGTTCATTATTTCAAGATTGCTTGGGGACAAGCAATTTTTGGAGGGGCGGATTGTCATGTCCCCTTTTTTGTGGACATTGACAGACTTGATGATTAGCCTATTATGTGACCTTCATAGGCTAATAGGATGGATAGAGGGTCATGATGGAGATTGGCTTGGCTTCGATTTGTAGAATTCATATAGTTGGCTTTCATTCAGGTTATTTCAAACACATTTGGCCTGAGCTCCTATTTTTTAGGGATATTTGACATGCAATGGAGCACCCTTATTTTGGTATGGTCATGTGTAGAATCACTCCCTGAGTCACCAGCTTCAGTCGATTTGAGGATCAGACATATATTGAGGGAGATATTAATATTTGATTGATTTAATCAAATATTAATTATTTGGTCTAATTTTAAATTAGATATTAATTAATTATTAATTATTAATTATTTGGTCTAATTTTAAGACCCTAATTCTAATTTAAGAATTGGTCTAATTTTAAGATCCTAATTCTAATTTAAGAAGCCCAAGTTCTAATTTGAGGAAATCTAATTTTAGCAAGCACACCTTTGGAGGGTATAAGGGGTTCTCATGGGAGAGAGTTTGTATTCATGCATTGATTATTGAAAATTGATTTTGAAGAATTATTCTGTGAAGACTGAGCCAAGGGTTCCAGGATTCCATTGCAGTGGAGAACGTCAACTCTTCATTATGTGTGATTTAGAGGTTGTGAGATATCAGCTGATTTATTGCCAAATTGAGAGATAGCTTCATACAGAAGTTATCACAGAGGTACAGATTTGAGAGATAACTTCACACAGAAGTTATCACAGTATTCCAGGTATTTTTTATTTAGTTTTGATTCAATAAATTATACAGATAGAGATCTTCTATATTAGAGACATATATTTTCAGATCAGGGGTTGAAAACAGGCCGGTTGTGCTTAATTGGCGGCCGTACGAAGTTTGTATAGGTCCGTACGAATCCACGCAGACACCGACCTCGGTAGACAGAGATCCCTAGTGACCGACATCAGCTGACTGAAGACTGACGTCGGTAGAGAAAGACCTACAGTGACCGATGTCGGCAGAATATCGACCGATGCTGACGACTGTGTGTTCAACACAGCAGGCCGAGACTTTTAGATTCAGGGTCAATCTCTAGATTTGCAAAAGCCCAGGGTTTCAAGATAGAATATTTCACATTATTTTATTTGTATGATAGAGACTCAATTATGTAATCATCTAGAAGAACAAGTGATAAGATCTGTGATTTGCTATTGAGAGATTATATTGTGATTTATTTATTCATATTTGAAATTATTTTGGCAAAAGTGTATCCTTGTTCAGAGCTATTTGTGTTTAGATATTCCCTACTGAAAGGGGATATCACAGTGGTATCAGAGCTTTGTAGGAAAAAGGGAGCCCCTAAGTAAGGGACATTACAGTGGTATTAGAGCTTTTGATGGAAAAAAGGAGCCCCTAAGTTGGGGATATTACATATACAATTGACAATAATGCACCAATGATAAAAACCATGATGATAATGATAATGAATACTAATGGATGGACTCAAGTATAAATGTGTAATAGGAAGCACCATGGTGATGACCCTATTGGAATAATGGAATAAGTTAAGAAAACAATAGAAAAAGGAAATAAACAAGCAAACATACACACAAACTTAAAATCAACATAAAGCATTTTGTTGTTTAATCAAGTCCAAATCCACATGTTAAGGCTCAATGATAATGATAAATGGATGGTTCCCCCAAGAAAGTATACATGCAATGGAAGGATACATCGTAACAATAGTTAAAATAATTGGAACCAATCATGAGGTTTCCCTAGTAGGGCATATTTGGGAAGGACACATCCCAACAATGATTTAGGACTGAAAATGATTGGATTAAGGATTGCGACTGGATTTAGAACAAGATAAATGTTTTTAAATTTTTTGGATTTATATATCTTATGAATAATGTAAGCCATTTCTATTTTTTAGGTCTTTTGATTATTTTTAATGTTTTTTTGGATTTTTGGCATCTCATCTCAATAGAGGATTATGAGATTGAGAATATTTTAACTTGAAAAATAGTGAGAGTGTGACTTAGGATGTTTGAAAAATGGTGAGAGCATGGAAAAGGGGTGACCAAGCTAACCTTAGAAACTAAGTGCTACCTATATAGTTTAAATAGACCTCAGGTCAATGTAGCTCCACCCATAGGGTTTGAACTATGAATCAATAGTAGGGTGGAAAATAGGAATGGAAAAATGGTAAAATAAATAAAATGAGGGAGAGGATTAAGAATCTCCAAGGATCATGTCATGTGAGAGCCAAAGGTGTCTAGTCATCAAAGTATTGCATAGATAATAGGCCAAAAATATATCCCAAATAGGTCTTAATACAATTTTTACTTCCATAACAAGGTCAAGATGTGAAGACTAATGGTCACAATAATATGGGTTGGGTTGAATAGGATTAAATGGCTAAAATGGCTATAAATGGTAATGCAATGGAAATGGTCAATAATGTAAATAGGGTTACCCCAAAGTGTCAAGGTAATTCTAGACAAAAATCAATTACACATGATGCTAGAAACCTGGTTTTATCATGTTACTTATCCAAGGTGTCATAGGCATGGTTTTCACTGTTAAACAAATTATTTCTCTCTTTTAATTTCTTGATTTTTTTAAATTTTTAGCATCTCAATTTAATGGAAGATTATAAGATGCAAAATGTGGACCCTTTGCTATCTAACCAATATCTGCTTGAAATAGCTGCTTTATCTAAATCCTATTGGTGTTGTGAACTACATTGATGTTGTTGTGATCTTCATGAATTATTGATTTTGATTCTTTCAAACCTCTAAACAAGTTATCTTTTAGCCTCTTTGAAAAAGAGTGTCACCAAGAAGGATGAATAAGGGTAGGAATGCGATAAATGATATGGTTGTATAATAGAAAATAGGCTATGATTAGAATGTATAATGATTGATGGATAAATGAAGATTTGGATTTTTAGTCACACACATTATTGTTGATTCTAGATTTGACTTGATTTTGGTTATGGCAGGGCCAATATTAACTCCAATAATGTTTTTATGATATGGTGTATAACTAATTTGCTCAATTATTGGTGCCTTGAAGAGGTTTTCACCAACACATTCTTCTTGATTTTTTTGATTTGAATTGTCTAATAGTGTCTTGAATAATATTTTGCTAAGGGATGTTGATAAATCATTTTGATTATCCCTTAACACCTTAATCAACATTTCACTAAAGGCTTATTATTTTTTATTTTACTTATCATCTAGTGCCTCGAACAAGGTTTCATAAGAAGATGCTAAGTTTAAACTTTGATTATCCCCTAACATCTTAAACAAGGTTTCACTAGGAGATTGTTATTTTGATTTGATAGTGTCTTGCTTCCCCAAAAATTCTACCACTAAAATGTTTCCATGGATTCAATTCAATAATGTGTGATTTTGTCGATCCTAATTCACATTTGTTTGAGATGGAATCTCAATATAATGGATAAGTTGATTAATGGAAAAGGCATGTGTAATGGTAACAAAAGGGGGAAAGGGAATATAATTATCATAGAGAATACTAGGATAACTTACATCGATGCTAAAAGAAACATCCTAAAAAACTATAGAATAATCATAAATGCGTTCAATTGGATATGTTGGAAATGTGGAGCCAATGTTGTAACACGCATCAATATTTTCTAATTCTAAAGCTAATTCTAATTCAAGAGAATCCAAACTTGATGTTGAAACTAATGTTGAGTCTTTTATTGATGCTAAATCTGATATTGCTTCCAAAATGGAACCCAACTCTGATATTGATTCTGAAATGGAATCTGATTCTGATTTAATGTTGTCCACAAGTACCTTTTTCAAATTTTGATTGGAAATATAGGATTTGGAATGAAGAAATGTTTATAAATTGGTTATATTTGGCAATGAATGAATAACTGACTTTATCTCAATAGGTTCTTCAAATATGGGCTCATTAAATATGTGTCATGTGTCAAATAGAGGCTCTTTGTCAAATGTAGGTGGATCATCAATGGTTTGGATTTGATCAAAGATGGTTGATTTGAAAAATATGCCATAAATGGTTTGATTATATTGATCTTGATTTAGAAGTGGATATATTTGATCATGATTGGAAATGGATCATGACATATTCTGATCGAGTACCTATTAGACTTGGACACATGTGAATTTTCAATAGATACTAGCCCTTAGAGGGGAAATAACATAATAGGTTTGGACTATTGAATTTTTTGTGGTGTATCTTTAGGATCTCCTATAAAATAACATAAGTCCTCTATAGGAAATCCATCTAGAAGTTTAGCACCCATTTCCCATAATTTAACAAGATATTCATCCTTATCAAATAATTATTGATCAAATTGTTCTTATTCATGATCTATACTAGATGGCATATTTGGGAGGTACAATTGATGTAGAATAGGTGGAGGATCATGAGATGTCATGACTCAAATTCATCTTGGATTAATGCCCCCAAGCAAGGATACATGCAAGGGGAAATGGATTGGAAGAAAATTGGCCTAAAAAAGGGTGGTCTTGGCATAAATTATAATTGGTTGAAATGGTATTAATTTGATTGTCCCTAAAAGGGTGAATTGGTTTAAATGGTATTGATTTGATTGGCCACAAATAGGGTGAATTGGTATAGGTTGTAATTGGTCAAAATGGTCTCGATTTGATTGGCCCCAAATAGAGGGAATTGGCATAGATTGGAATTGGTATTGATTTGGTTGGTCCCAAATAGGTTAAATTGGCATGGGTTGGAATTGGTCAAAATGGTCTTGATTTTATTAGTCCCAAATAGAGTGAATTGATATAGATTAGAATAAGCCCAAATAAGGGCGAATTGGCACATAATTAGAATAGGCCCAAAGAAGGTTGAATTGGCATAGAATTGAATAGGTTGAAATGGTATTGATTGATTTTTTCCCCAAAAAGGGTGAATTGGCACCAGTTAGAATTGGTCAAAATGCTCTTGATTTGATTGTCCCCAAATAGGGTGAATTGATACAAATTAGAAAATTTCCCAAAAAGGGTAGATTGGTATAAGCTAAAATTGGTCTAAATGGTCTTGATTAGCTTTTTCCCCTAAAAGGGTGAATTGGCACAAGTATTATTCAAATGAAATAAAGGATGGATGACATGAATTTGTTGTTCCCAACTGATAGGTATGGGATACTAAATGGAAAGACAAGAAATGGTTTGAGTTATCATGTAATTGATTCAGATTTGAATTGGAATGGCATAAAATACCATTAGAATGGTTCATAATCAGTTAGGTACATAGTTCAAGATGAACTAGATTTAGATTTGAATGGCTTGGCATAGAACTATTTTGGTACATAATTTCAAGCGGAATTTGACTTTGATAAACATTGAATGTTAAAACTAGGTATGTCAATGCACATGTCAAATGGACTAGTTCTATTAATGTTAATTTTGGCATAGTTTGACACAAAAATTGGTACTTTGGATTTGGAACTGGTATTCGAATTAAACTTGAAATTGGATCTAAAAATATGTTTAGAACCACATAGATGACACATCGACATGGTTTAGATAAGGACTCAAATTTTTAGTCTTGATTTGGAAGGTTTGATCTTAAAAAATTGATCTTGTGAACAAATAAAGGAAACCTAATTAATTTGAGGCATTTTTAAGACCTTAGAATGTGTAAAGATTGGCATAAGAATTGAAAATTTAGCCTTGAAATGTTGAATCAAGATCGAAAATTGGTTTAGATCTTAAAGGGGTTGATCTTGGCTCAAATCAAACCAAAATTAGGAACATGGTTTAGAACTTGGAATTTAGAGTTTACAATTAGAACTTAGAGGGCAAATCAGAATGGGAAATTCATTGTGAACTAAATAAAACTGTATAATAACACACATTTGACCAAAAGTTTGGAACTTGAACTTAAGAACTTGTTTATTTATCAATTTGAAATAAAGACATGTTAGAATGGTCACTTGAACTTGCACTTAGGTTTGGACTAAATTAAACAACATAACAACACAAGTTTGACAATAAATTGGGATTAAATTTGAAATTAGTTTAAAACTGGTATTTGGATTGGGACTAGGACTAGGTTTAGTACCAAATGGATGGCATAATGACATGGTTTAGATGAGAATTTGGAAATTGGTCTTGAATTGGTTTAAAGTGGGAAATTTCATATTTTCACAATATTTTTAGTTTAAATTGGGCAGCCTAAGGTGTGGTTTGGACAAGAAATGTAGGTATTTGGACCAAGTTTAGACACGTCACTTTTGTTTGACCCATAATTTTGGCAAAGTAATTCTTCATTGTGTGGGAATAAGAATGGTTTTAGATTTGGACTTGGTTTGTTTGATTTGGTCTCAAGTTTAAACAAGGTTGCAATATGACAATAAAACAATAGCACACAAGCATTACAAAGAAATTTTAATAACTAACACAGATTTGCATCACATCTATTTAAACTTTTGAAACACTTTCCTTGAGAGAGGATTATAAAGTTTAAAGTTAATTAATGATATTATTGTAATTATTGGTAGGTTTTTTAGGGCCCCCTTCTCTCTCAAATTTTGTATGATAAAGGTGAACTTTAGGGGTTCTTACCTTTGCACCCCTACATCAATGTATGATATACAACAAGAGAGGAATCTAAAATATTTTTACAATGGGCTATCTATATGGTCCCTATATACAACCCATAATAAGCAGTACATAGGCACAAATATCTATCAAAGAAGAAATCCAAATTGAGCAATCCATAAGAGGGGTCTTGTCCCCATCACAACCATGCTAGCCTTGAATTTTAAGTAGTAGTGATACTAGATTTAGATTATTTAAAGATGTTTTATGATGGCTTGGTATAGGGTTTCCCCTTACCTTCATAAGATTCTCCCTAGGAAATCACACTTGGACCTAATGACAGTTGTCTTTCATTTGTATCACCCATCAGATGTACGGGGTTGATACATATGCTAGGATATCAATTCCCATTCATTGTGCCCTATGAGGCTTAAAATAATGTGATAAAATCCCAATTTCAAATATTAAAATAAAAACATGGAAGGTAACATTTGGACTAATGAATCTTTGGGATAAAAAAGACTTAGAATTTTCACATTTCTAAGTCACCCAAATAGGGAGAGCATACACACAAAAATTCATCATAAAACACACTTCAAGTAAAAATTGAAAGGAATTAAAGAATATGAAAAATGAACAAGTTTTTTTTTAAAACCCAAATTGAAGTGTGGATTCATTTTAGTTCCCAAATTTAAATGTGAAGGAAGATTGATTTGTTTGACTCTAAACACCACTCTTTGGCCAAGGTCCTGCATCAAACCAATTAGTAGTATTTTTTTAGGTGGTATTTAGGAAAATCTAACTTGAAAAAATAAGAATATTTAAAACAAAAGACACCAAAAAATCAACAAGTTATAAATTACATAAAATAAAAATTGCAAACATAAAAAGTTAGGAGAACAATCAAATAAAATAAATGAATAATGACAATTAGTAAAATGCCTATATCTAAAAAAATATAAGTTGTATTTTAATAAAATTTGGGTAAAATGTAGATGAGACAAATTAATACCACTTTTTAAAAATTTAGAAACAAATAATACACATATCAAAATTTATAGCCATTTTTATTCCCATTTTTATCATAGAAATTGATAATGAATAAAACAACAATATCTCTTAAACTATATATCAGATTGCTATGAAATTTATACAAGTATTAGATGAAATAAAACCACATTAACATATACAAAATAAGAAATAAATAATAAACTTTGTTAAATTTATATCTATTTTCATGTCCATGTTTATGAACTTTCTACAAATAAAATTATTGAAAAATAATTAAAATGAAGTGTGGGTTGCATAAACTAGTCCCACTGGGCATGCCATTATGTAGATAAGGATTTGAAATACTAGAAGAAGATATAACTTGTGTGATCAAAAATAAAAAATATATTAGAGCATCAAAACATCTAGTAGCCCTCTATCAAGGGTGAACAAATACAAATTGAAAGAAGGAATACAAACAAGAAAATGAAGCGTATTACCTTGTGATTTATCTTCTTATGAATCGATTGAAGTAGGATTGAGTTCAACTTATGAGTTAGAAGTATTTGGAAATGCTAGTTCCTTGTGGGAATCATCTCTCATTGTTCACCTTGATTGTTATGGCTTGGTTATTGATATAAGAAGATTAAAGATTCTAAGGTTATTTAGCATAATGACCTTGCAAATGTTGGATTTTTTTTTTAAAACTAAAAGGGGTAAAAATATTATTAAAACCACAGAAAGAACAAAGTTACATAAGATTATCCTAGACAATCAGCTGATCAAGCTTCTGGGATAACTCCTGAGGCAACATCCTATGATCCAAAATGTTCCAAGGTGGCCTGTGCTCAGATGCCCATTTGGCCAAGTAGTCAGCCACCCCATTCCATTTGCGGGGAATATACTTAAAGGAAACAAACTCTAAAGAAGTACATAGCTGAAGGAGCTAAAGCACCACTCCATCCAAATGCCAATTAGCAATTTCAAGATTTTGATCATTCAACATATTAATGACAATGTGTGAGTCAGATTTGCAAATGATTTTATTCTAGCTGAGTGAACAAGCCTGTTGAACAGCAACCAAGATCACAAGAGCTTCCATGAAGTTATTAGTATACCATCCCTTATGAATAGAGAAGAGAAAAATCACCTGACCAGATCTATCATAGCCCACCCCTCTAATTCTAGCAGGTCTTGGATTCCCACAAGCTGACCCATCGGTGTTGATTTTTAGCCAACCAGCCTCAGGGGGAGACCACCGTCCCTTCCTATCAACTGGATGCTTTGAGTGACTATAGACGTGTGCTATAGTGCGAGGGGTGAGAGGAGTACCACTGGGGGTGGTAGGGGTTAGACGTGCATACACCTTAACATCTGCCAGACTTAAGCCCACCACCAGGTCGCACTTAGCCTACAACATTTCAAAAAGAGAGCACAAAATTCTCCCCCACAAGATGCTAATCTCAGTACTGATACCTTGGAAAATCTATCTGTTCCTCTCCAGCCACATCTACCATAAGACAAAAGATGGGCCAATGTGCCAAGTGACCTGAAGAAGAGAAGCCTGAGAGGGGGGATGATCCAAATGGTCCCAAAATTCAGCTAAAGAAGAAACGTGCCAGCACGGGCATTCCCATACATCCCACCAAAAGTGCCAGATTAGTTTGGTGATAGGACATTGAAAGAAAAGAGGGGAGCTGGTCTCCACATTGCTACAACAAAGATCACACATAGAGGGACCCTGAAACCCCCATTTGCAGAGATTATCCCAGGTAAGACATATATTGTGAACCAGCACCCAAAGAAAGAAATTACACTTGGGCCAAGAATAACTATTCCAAACCTTGGTCCCCTAAGGGATCACCACCTCACCAAGGAGATGTTTAGTTAGAGCAAGGTATCCGGTAGAAACATAATACTTTCCTGAGGGATCCCCCCCAAGCCAGAACATCACACCCCTATAAGGAGTTACATTCCCTAGAGGCCAAAATCAAAGATAACTCAAGCTGATTGTCAATAGAACCTCTCGATGGCTAGTCCAAGAAATTATTCCACCTATACCCTACAGCAGTGCCCATCCTGATAGCCTCCTTATAATGGTCCACTGTGTTTCAACCAGCATCAAGCAAAGCATCACAGAGCCACTACAAATGTGGATGAGAGGATAAGAGAGGGGGATACCCATCCCAAGAGTCTCTCCAAAAAAGAGTGTCTGTGCCCCTGTTGTAGATCCAAAAAAGGTTGTTCTTCACCAGTTGAGCTCCCCGCTTGAGTGTGTTCCAAACCATCAACCCTCTTCCCTCAAGGGGTAGTCTTGGGATATCCTCAGGCCTCTCCTCAAGGTAGTATTTGAGGGCCAAAATGTAGGCCCAAAGTTGGGCTAGACTAGAGCACCAGTGCCAATATAGTTTGGCGATAAGAGCTTGACTACACAAAATTATAGAGCACAACCCAAGGCCACCTTCCTTCTTTGGTTGATAGATAGTGTTCCAGTTAAGTAGGCTCCATTTGGTGTTAAGCAAATTGCCACTCCACAAAAATTGACAAGAAAGAGCATCAAATTCCTTCAGGAAGTACCCTAGGGTAGCCTGCACCATACTATGATAAATGGGGAGGGCTTGAATCACTGATTGCAAGAGTGTCACCCTACCAGTAGTAGAGAGCCATCTGTAAGTCCAATGATTAACCTTATATCTAAGTTTGTCTAGCACCCTCTGCTAGAAGAGCCTTGGTTGTCTTCCTACAATAATAGGAACCCCAAGGTAGGTGAGAGGAAGAGATTGTGTCTGAAATTGCATGATAGCCATAATCCTCCAATGAATAGGCTCAGGGGTGTTAAAAAACATAATGGAGGATTTGTGGTCATTAATAATCTGCCCAAAAGCCACCATGTAAGTGTCCAGAGTGAGCCAAAAAACTTTAGCTTCCCAGATTTGAGCTTTCCCCACCAGAGACGTGTCATCCACAAACTGGAGGTGGGAAATAGTGGGTAATCCATTTCCCCATTTCCATCCTTGTAAAACATGTTGAGAAGCCCAAAACTTAATAAGACACCCAAGGCCTTCTACCAGAATGATAAACAAATATGGGGAAACTCCCTGATGAAGTCCTCTGGAGGCATCAAAAAGCTCAAAAGGGGCACCATTGATAAGGACCGAGAAAGAAGGGGTTGTAACATAGCTAAGCACCCAACTGATCCAGTCTTGATTAAAGCTAAAGGCCTGAAGAGCTTTATGTAGGAATCCCCAGCTGACTCTGTCATATGCCTTAGCCATATCTAGCTTGACAAACATATCACGGTCCTGAGAAATATTCATAGAATGGATAACTTTAGATGCTATAACTACTACATCTAGAATCTGCTTACCAGCAACGAATCCCCCTTACTCCTTAGAGATGAGCTTGGGGAGGTATATTTTAAGCCTCTCCGCAATAAGTTTAGTGATAATCTTGTAAACAACATTGCAAAGAGCAATAGGTCTGAAATATTCCAACTGGTTAGCTTGTTCATGCTTCAGAATGAGCACCAAAAAAGTAGAATTCAGGGCCCAAAGCATTTCTTTGTTGGAGTAGGATTCCTGAATCACCCCTAAGAGATCCTAATTGATGATATCCCAAAATTCTTGAAAAAATTCTATAGGGAAACCATCTGGTCCCGAAGCCTTACCTTTCTTCATACCAAAGACCACTCCCTCCAATTCTGACATACTAATAGGCCGCATAAGGGAGTCATTCATTCCTGAAGATATAATAGGAGGAATACATGATAGAATAGTACCTTCACAGGCTCATCAGGATGAGTGTCATTTGTGAAGAGAGCAGAGTAGAACCGAATAGCTTCCCTAGATATGTCTTGGGAGGAAGTCAAGCTTCTGCCATCTAAAGTCACCAGGGATGAGATGAAGCTTCTATTATGGCAATCCTAAATAGAGTTATGGAAGAAAGCTGTGTTCTTGTCACCCTCCTAAAGCCAATCAACATGAGCCTTTTGTATCCAATAAATCTCCTCACGAAGCTCCCATTTCACTAGCTCTGTTGAAGCTTGTGACTACACTGAATGTAGGGCTTCTGACAATCCAAAGTCATGAACCTATCTAGTGATGGCATCCAACTGTTCTTGCACCCTCCTCTTCCTAGTGTGGAGATTACCAAAATAGTGTAAGTTCCAATAATTTAATTTCTTTTTCACATACTAGAGCTTCTTAGCAAACACAAACATAGCCGTGCCATAATTTGGTGTCCCTTACTACCACCAGCCTATCATTAAATCATGGAGGGAAGCATCTCAGAGCCACATCAGCTGAAATTTGAAAGGGGGCTTCTTAGGGGTAGCAATATGACTCACAAAGAGCATGATAGGCCAATGGTCTGACCCCTGCCAGTCAAGAATATTAGAGGAGAGAGAGAATGAACTAGAGTGCCAATAGCATGAAACTAAGAATTTGGCCAGGTGTTTTGAGATGGCCGCATCTCCCATCTTGTGATTGTTCCATGTGAAAACTCCATTGAGGGGTTTAACATCCGAAAGATGTAGCCAATCGATGTTTTGCTGAAATATCTCTGAAGAAGGTCCCAGACGAGCTATTCCACCTCTCTTCTCCTCTAGGCTTAAAATAGAATTAAAATCCCTAGCTAAAACCTAAGGCAAGAAGGGGTGGCAACTTCATACATATCGGATATGGTCCCAAAGCTTGAGCTGGCCTAGGAGATCAATCGGGGCGTATACATTAGTTACCAAAATCATCTTGTCAACCTCTAAGGAGGAGGCAACCATAGAGAGGGCCAAGATATAGGATAGCCAAAGGTGTGGCACTAGTCTTCTCAAATCCCAACACATAGCAAGGCCTCTTGAACTCCCCAAGGCGCCAATACCTTGGCATTGGCCGTGGACCTAGATATTGGGGCAACAAGTGAACAAAGAATCTATGGAGAGTTTGGTCTCCTGAATGCAAAAAATGTCAGGAGAGTGATCTCTTACCAGCTTCTGAATATCCTTTTGTCTGGGGATGCTATTTAACCCCCTCACATTCCATGACAGAATAATCATTGAGTGGAGTGAGGGAAGTGTTCATCCATGGTCTTCACCACCCCAGACTCTACCAGTAGATCTCTTGTAAGTTTAATCCTTTCTTGATCCTTTCTGCATCCTGCTCGAGAAGGTGTGGAGAAGGATACCTTCTTAAAAGGTCACTGCATTAGACTGAGGGTGGAAGAAGGTCCTTTTTCCTTATTGGTAACTTCCACTTCTTTTACTAGATCTGCCCAATGTATATCTTTGTCCTGTGTGGGTGCCACCACAAGGGCTTTGCTCTCTAGGTCAAGAATAGATTCCAAAGTTTTTTGAGTGGAGGTGTCTTCAGAGTCATTTGGAATATAATGCCTTCCTTCCAGTTCCAGTGGCCCACTCTACTCCACTACCAGAGTACCTTCCTCTATGATCATGTTATTAAGAACTTTAAAGTGGTTGAAACTTGCCTCTCCTTGCCGGTCCAGATGAGAGCGTTTCTGCCCTCTCCCTCTTATACAGCATCAAACTGGGGTGAAACCATCCCTTTCAAGTCTCTTAGAATTAACTTGACCTTGCTCCAAACTAGGGGTATTCAGGGGAGCTTTCCCCTTTGCTACACTATCTAGCTATCCATTTCTACTATTGACAGGGTCAGGCTGTCCATTCCTCATACCAACATTGGCAGTTCGTGGCCCAACTGATCCCTCAAAAGTACCTAAACCTTTAGACACATGAGGGCATTGCCACCAAAGATGTCCATACTCATGATAGATACGGCATCGAAAGGGGATGGACTCATAATCAATTTGATGAATCTAGGAGGATGGACCCAAGCATATTTCAATAGAGTCTGGCAGGAGGTTGTTTATATCAATATCAACATAGATGCATGCATAAGAGATTACCTTCTTGTCTAGATATTGGTGAGTGATTGCAGTTGGTATTCCAATCATGGCACCAATTTGGCATAGGATATCCTCACATTAGAATTCTAGAGGTAGCCTCGGAAGGCGAACCCAAATAAGAACTTTTGAAGGGGGGTCCTCAGTAGAGTTAAACCCCACATGCTAGGGTTTTATAAAAAGGCTGATACAGTTGTAGAAGTATAGGCCACCCTTAAAAATTTTGTTTCTATCTGAAATACAAGTGAAATTAACCATGAAGTAGCTGTTACTAGCCAGCATGATGTCAAAGTCCCCTTCAATTTTCCATGATTAATGAATCCAAGCTTCCAGAGTCGACTGGGATATCCGAATTACAAGAAATTTACAAATTAGCACATGAGAGGCCAAATATTCAACATCTTCTTTAACAGTATCTAACGGGATAATTAACATAGGTCTGTCTTGGCTGCGAGGAAAGCAACCATTAACTTTATTGATCCTAGCATGCTCTCCCACATAGAATGCTTCCCTTGTTGCCTCCTGTGAGCTGCTGCTTGGAAAAGATTGTCTAGCTGCGGATGGATCTGCCCCATGCAGATCATCGGTGCCCTCACTCGCGTCTATCTGATATCTAAAATGATTTTTCCACCTGTAAATGTTGGATCTTACTAGAGGATTTTGACATAATAAGATTAGGATAAATAATATTATTTAAATTAGAGGAAGAAACTCTAGTTTATATACTTTTGAAATGAATATGAACCATCCATCTTGAGATGAGAATCAAGGGATGAGAATAAATTTTGACTTAAAAATTGGAGTGAAGAACATGTGGGACTCATAAATGAATATAAAATTAATTTGAGAGGAAGATATAATATAAAATTAATACATGGAATTGAGTGGAATATGAGGTGGATTATTAAATTAGAAAGATGAGGAAGATAATATTATAAAATTCTAATGATGGAGGACAGATGGGGCCTAGGGCATCTTTAAAAATTGGAAAGGGAAATGAAGTGGAAGATGACCTCATGAGGTGAGGATAATTATATTATTGGATTTATAAAAAAATTAATTATTCAAAATCCATGGAATTTATTATTAAGAAAGGATTAGTTAATTAATTTTGATTAATTAACTTAATAAAGATGTGAATAATAAACTATGAATAGTGATGAGGAATTAGAATTATAAGAAACTAGGGAGGATTAAGGATGATTAAAATCAACACAAAGTATCCAATTTTAATTTTTTACACAAGGATCCATATGATAAAGTTAAAATTACAAATATATAAAAATAAGGGTCTATACAATTGTGTAAAGTAAATAGAATATACCTAAGACTCAAACAATTGTGCCAATAAGTTCCTTATGCAGTATTAAAAGTATATATGTATAAAGTTGCATAAAATAATTATATAAACTAAGATTATAACAATTTCATGTGTCCAAAAAAAAAAGTTCATGTTAGATAAATATTAGAAGAAAGAAGGACATACACTGTGCATCATTAAGGATTTATATGACACTAGAATTGTTTCCAATTATACAATTTATTTTTTTATATTGTTTAATATCTAGGTGTTGCATAAGTATAAGATGATTAAAATACATACTAACCATCAACACATTCCCCACAACACTTATTTTTATTTAAGTTTCAAATATTTTTGTTAATCTAGGGCAACAAGAATAAATTTATTTTATAGGATATTAGGGTTAAAACATAGAAAATTCAGTGAGGTTATTAGAGTTTAGGATCCAAAAAGTGCAATCATCAATTCTTTACATGAAGACTATTTTATACAACTTACTCTTCCTCTTATGACCATCATAAGAGAAAATAATAGTCTTGGGAGACTCAATGCCAAATTTTTAGAATTATATTTTGGCAATGGTTACCATATCTTTCTATATTAAATATACACATTTAAACCTTATATGATCACCTGTCTCTTATTTTTGAATCAATTAATCATGTTAAAATTTTGCATTTTACATGTTTATTTATCCTAATTAAAAGTAATAAGATATTTATGTCATAATTTAATTATGATCTAATTATCCATATTATATTTTGGTGAACCTACATTATTTTGCATGTTCCTTTAGGTTTCATCTTTTTGGTGAACATGTTCTCTTATACAACTATTTTAGGGTTAGTTATTTCTCGATCTTAGAAAAAGTTGATTTTTTCTAATTTATCTAGGGTTAATTCCATTACATGCTCTTAAATCCAATAGTTATAGCTTCCTTTATGCTTGATTTATTAGATCCCAAGCCCTAGGTTAAATGTTTTTAAAATATTTCAAACCCTAATGTTCTTGTATGGTGTGTAGGTTTCATTTTTTACTTTAATTTTCACCCCCAAAATTAGTTGTTTATAAGAACCCAAATAGGTAGAATACTAGGATTAATTGAGAACCTATTGATTTTATTAAAAATCCTTTGGTTAATTCTAGATTAAGCTTGAAAATTAAAGAGGGGAGGGGAGGAAAAAACCATATGTCTAGAAGATAGGCATTAAGATAGTGTAGTCCCCTCCCATATATATATATATATATATATATATATATATATATATATATATATATATATATATATATATATATCCTCCTAAACTCAACATAAATGTAGTACACTTTTGTTGAAACCCTCTATCTAGAATCTAAAAATACACTTAGTGTTGCTTAAAAAATTGTACATTTTGTTGCTAATGATGGGAATGATGTGTATTTGAATGATAATGTTGTGAATGGATTATAAGTTTATAATATTCATGAATTTTAATAATGTTATGATGATGAGGATCACATAGAAAATAAAGATAAGGCTAGAGTTCAATATATGCATTATAAGGTAGATAATGAATATATGGGTGTTCATAATGTAAATCATGCTCTTTAATTTAGATAATATATTTAAAATCATCCTAATTATCTTGTTTTATTGATTAGTGTCATCCAAGAGTTTCAACCTATGCATTCTCAAGTAGTCATTTCTCAAATTTATTATAAATCTTCTAATGCTCAAGTTTATATTGATTCTAAAGTTTATTTTGTTCTTACTAATGCTTCTCTTGCTTCTCAAAATTTTATTATTTATAGTGGTTCTCTCATTCCTAAAAATAATATTTTTGTTCAAATTATTCCAAATTATCAATGTGCTTTTACTTCTCAAGTCCTCCCTATTTCTCAATATTCCTCTAATTCTTCTCATCTCCTTGAATTTATAAACATATTTCTATTACCTATTATGTACCTCAAAATTATTCATTTTATTTTCAAAAACATCTTGGTTATAGTGTTCCTCAATTTTATTCACATGATGTTAATCCTTATATTTTGAAAAATTCTTTTATTCCAACTTATGCTACTTCTTCACCTTCACCTTTTGTTCCCAATCTCAAAATGAATATTATGATGCATATATTGAGTGATTTTCAAAATAAAATATAGACTCTTTCTTAGGGTTGTAAAAAATTAAATAGTAGTGTGGATTCCAATGATTTTTCCCTAAACTTTTTGTTTTATGAAGTGAATTCATATTTATTTTCAATGGGATTTTTAATTCTAAACTTTGGATTGTTCAATGAAAGGGGAGATTATTCTCATCACATTAGATCCTTTTATGCCTCTTGTTTATATTTTTATTGTGATGATATAATATTGACTAAGTTATTATCAAGGAGCTTGAAGGATTATACAAAAGTTGATTGCGTCTATGATTTACCATATGAATCTACACATTCTTTTACAACCTTAATTGATGATTTCTTATCCCATTTTAAAATCAACATTGATACGAAAGTCACATTTAAAAATTGGATTAAATTAATCAAGGATCAAATGAATCCATTAGTAAGGATATTCTCTGATTTAATATTATAGTTACCAAGATGATTTATCAACAACCAAATAGTGAACTTCAAAGCATATTTTCTAATAAGTTACTTTCAATCATCAAGGACAAACTGGTCACTAAAACTTACCATTATTTTGATTAAATTTGGCATGTTTTTATAAAGTTTGAGATTGAAATTTTAGATGCAAATGTGCTCAATTATGGTCAAATTATACAACTTCAATTTTTTTTAATCAAATACAACAAACTAGAAATTATAGGAAATGAGAATGGATTTTTACCTAATAATTATGTTAAGAATGTGGTCAATTTTATATAGAAAACATATAAAAATATCATAATAGTTCAACAAAATGAGTTTAGGTAATTCACTAGAATTAGTGAAAGTCAAAAAAATGTCTTGAAGAGATTACTTGAGTGCAACATGACTACTTTGATACAGTAAGATAATTTGATCATTCAAGACCCTTAACTAAATATTTTAATGCAAATGCATTTTGTGATTATTTTAGGATTCCAAGGCATTATTCCATTATATGTATTCATTTGATATATAAGATACAATATCCCATTAAAAATAATCAAATAAAAGTAAAAATAAAAAACAAAAAATTAATTGAATCATTAGCTCCACCAAATAAACTCTTAAATATTTTTTAACAATCATATTCCAAATCACAATAATCACTCTAATGACATGGGTAATGTCCATATTAATGATAAATTAAATAATAATAAAGTTACAAAGGATTTTTATGTTCATCCACTTCATGGTTTTATTGGTGTGGTTGATTCAATTAAGAGAAATAATTCTTCTCCCCACATTGAATTTGATTAGAATAAAATTCCAAATGATAGCTTATCCAATGAGCCCTTATTCATAAGAGATTTCTTAGGTATAAATTAAATTGAAGGAGTAATGATTGATAATGGTTATATTGATGTGGGTTATATACACACACCAAATATTCTTATAGGAAAGTCCCTAAAATTTTAGGATTGGTAAAAATTCACTCCAAGGCACGAGTTATGGGTCTCGGTTTTATAAATAACCATGTGGTGGAATAGTGGTGAGTGGAGTGGTTATTCACCTCAGATGGATAAAATATGATGGATGTCTAACACTCAATATAAAATATAATTGATATGGATGGATGGATCTAAACTAAAGTGAATCTTATCAAAAAAAAAAATGAGGGAAAGATAGGGTAGAAAAGAGGGTGTTCTAGGATCCAATTGAAGATTAAACCCTTCCAAGATGACCTAATATACTAATTTGGAAATGTGTCATGAACTAATGTTTGATATGGGTTAGATGTAAGCATAAAAAAAATCAAATAAAAAAATATTTGAAGGAAAAAATCACAATATGAACCTCTAAGTTTAATCAAAGATATTGTTAGTACAAGATTTCCATGCATATCTAATGTCACTAACAAGTTGTAAGCATGATATATAACAAAAAATCTGATTATGAATTAAAAAAACTCAATCTAATCACTTCAAATAAAACACATATAAATCATCCTAAGATTCATCAACTTAATGGAAATTATTCAATGAAAAATATAAATTTGGAAGAGACAACACATTCACACAAACTGACAGAACAGTTGTAGGAACTTCCTTCGCTTGTATTAATTTTTAAATTATCCTCTCTTTACAATGATTAAAATACATGTATAGATAAATTTGGATGGGGTCACCTCATTTTCAAATATTTCCCAATTTTTCAAGGTCTAAAATAAGACTGAATATTAATTTAACATGAAAACTCTACATGATTTACATGTTTATAAATAAATTAGTCCTAGAAAATATATAAATAATATGCCAAAATTATAACCTTGAGATAACTTTACTATCCATGAGTGGAACTACCAGTGGTGATTGGTCTCGAACTAGACTAGACTCCAGTTGAAATTGATTAACTAGGCATGTTAATAACATGGGATGCAGACATGACAATGACTGCATAAGGGCCTGATATTTACACATTGTATGAATGTGTAACTACAACTGTCACCAAGGTTGATCTTGATTGGGAATGTAAAAAGTTGTAATAGAAGGAATTGTAGAAAACATGGGCCCCATTATAGTATATACCATTGTGTATGTAAGAGTAGATGATACAATCATTAATGACCGAGCTTGGGTAGTTAAATCTCCTACATGATTAATCAACTGTTCTTTCTCTTTTTTATACTTATATATAGTCATAAAAACTATAAAATTTATCTCTATGGCTTCAAAATTGATGATTCAAAGCTTGAAAAATACTTAAATTCTATCCATTAATCTCCTATGTAATCCCATAGAAGCTATAAAGGATGAATTCATGGCATCTATTTGTGCCACTTTGTATTTAAAAAAGTGATCAATTGGATCACTTGATCACTACTCCAAAAAATTGTACCATCAATCTTTGATTTAAAATTACAGCAACAAATTGAAGAAAACTATTAAAAAATGGCTTGGTCACCACCTATACCAACAATAAAAAAGCCAAAGATACACATGTTTCCAAGTGTCTCTGTTGCTTTTCAATTCTAGTTGGTCAGCTATTCAACCAATTCTTGCATCTGATAATGTCATTCCATAAGTTGGATCCTTTTGTTGTTCACATATTTTTGTTCCAAATATATATCTAGAAATTTTAATAGATTGAGATTTGAATATGAATTCTATCTTACTGCCTTATAAATGAAATTCAATTTGGAATCTAGGATTTTCAAGGATTCATAAAATCTCACCACATTATAAAGGGTCATCGCCAAACTCTGCACATTATCTAACATGTCCTTTGGATCCTCTATCCTACCTTGTGTTTCTAATATATAATTAATTTGTTTTAATCCATAAAAAATATTATTTAGGACTTCTCTAATGGAATCAACCATAGATATAACATCCTCTTGGATCTCATTATCCTATCTAGGCTTGGTTTCCATCTTATTAGTCAATTTGAAGAGATCTTATATTCTCACGAATTCAATTAGTTTCCATCTAGTAGTCATTATCCTCATTCTCACTCTTTTCATTTTATTTGAGGTCTCATAAAAATTGATAATTAACTTAGGTTCCTCAATAATAACCAAGTCTTGTCTAGATGATTGCTTTACTTGCATCTATTATATCCATGAGGGAGTTACTAGCATGTCCTAAGAAGATGTCTGAGTGGAAGACATACTAGAAAGGGGTAAGGTGATTTATGGTGGAGGCATGAGGATGAAGGACTCAAGTGAGGGAGAATAATTGGGAGATGTGGAAAGTGAAGGAAAATATGGAATTACTATATTCTCTTTGGATATCTTAGTTTGAGGAGGAATTTTAATGACATATATGAGGCTAAGAGATGCATAGACTAAGAGTATTTGTGACTCTATTATAAAACCTTGTGTTATTGACAACACAAACTAGGTAGAAAGGTGTGTCTATACTGGATGTGCACCAAAAATAGGGTGGGATGATAAATCTTTAAAGTGTAAGCTTTGATAAGTAAAGACAGGAGAATGTGGGCTTGATAGATATCCAAGCTATTTGTTGGATTATTTATGATCTAAAATTTTATTTGTTTGTTGAATAAATAAGGGAATACATCTCACTTAGAGTCACCCCTGTTATTTGGTAATCATAAAATATCATTTTACTTGTGTATTAGGTTTTTTGGTACATTGGTAGTTATGTCTCGTATAAATAGACTTATAATTTACCATATAATTTGTATGTACCTCATTTGAGGAAAATAATGGTTTTTACATGAGTATATATTTATTTATTGAATTTCATGCATATTTGGTTTATACTCCTATTTTTAGGGTCATCAGTGGTATCAGAGCCATGATAATAAAATGAGGAAGTCATGAATGTGAAAGTGGAAGGATAGAAATAGTGAATATAATACAAAGGAAAGGCACTCTATTTTTTTATTTTCACTCTATGATTCTTGCATTGATTTTTTTTGTGACGATGACCTTCAAAGGGCTCCACATTAGGTATGTCATAGAAGGCATGAAAAATGGTGATATGAACATGACTCTTCATAGTAGTGTGTAAGATGTTTCTATTTTTTTCAAAACTCTATTTGTTATAAGCTTATCACCTAGTAAGAAAAGGATATCTTTTCCTTGTTAGAGGTGGAATGTGCAATGAGGAGTTCAAAATAATTGAGATAGATCCAAGGGAGCATTGTGTTATTTGTCTTGATAATGAAATTATTTGTTGAAGATGAAAGTGATGATTATGGCAGTTAGATAAAGAACAAGTACAATTGCAATAAGATGACATAAAATTCAGATAATGTGATAGATGTAAAGACAAGATTGAATAATTTACATCTAATATAAAATAGACATGTTGTTAATTAGAAAATAGTTTCTAATCTAGATCTACAATTAGGATTTTTAGGTAGTCTATAATTGATCCTACACTCAAAAGTTGTATGTGCTAAAAAAGTTCTGAGTTTTTAAAAAAAAAGGTTCTAGGTGATGGAAAATTCTCTATGCTAGAAGATTTTTTCAAAATCTAAAATCCCTATGGGCTCCACCATGAATCCAACACATTTAAATTTCATGTAAGGGACTAGTGATTTTTTGTCATATAGGTAAAAGTTTGACCATATCATATTTTTTAAATTTGTGCAAATTTTTTACATATATGTAATTTTATATTATCTGATACCCAAGAGAAAACCAAGTTAACTAGATTATGTTTATCTTTATTTATGAAAATTTATTAAAGGCAAGTTGGGGCTTATATATGTTTTGGTCAAAAAATTTATAACTTAGTTTTGTATAGCCAAAGCATTAAAAGAGTGTAATAGGAGATATAAGGGTGTAAGGTGTAATTATTGTTTTGGAAAGTCCTAGATTATTTGTAATCAGAATCTATCTGGCGAGTAAAGGCCAAAACTTGATAAGTATTCCTTGATTGTCCTTTTTAGCACCATGAAACAAATTGTAAGTTTAATCTATAAAAATGGATGAGTGACACCTAAAAAATACAATGAATAGAGTCTACACATGCAAAACATGTTCATTTTTAATGATTTATGGGAAATACCAGAGAAAGAAACCACACCACCCATTGAACCTACCAAACTAATTAAATACCAAAAGCATGATAAATGTGCACTTACACTATTAAAATCATCCTACAATACACAAGTGATTATTCAAATTGAAGATATTAAATATGGTGCATGAAAATCATGGAAGCCATTAAAGGACTTGTATGACAAACAAATCACATACAATAAAATTGATCTTCTTATACAATTTTTAAATAATAAACCGGTAAATGATGAAGATGTCTTAGAATATATTTCATGGATGAAGATAAAAGTGATCTCACAACTCAAAAAAGAAGCTGTGTGATAGGTGGAAAAATTGATGATGAAATGATTATTTCCATCATATAAAATAGCCTCAGTTCTGAATACACCAACTTTGTTGAAATGTTTTAAATTAGTGGTAAGCTCAATGGTGTAACATTTGACTCTATTTGTGAGCTACTAACTCAACATGAATGATAATTTTCCAAGAAGAAGAGTAATCCTACTGAAGAGGCTCACTATATATAGGCTATGTCACATCACAAATATCATTACTATGTACATAGGTAGTTTCATAACCATTCTATGAAACACTCTCTAAGACACCCTCCACATCATTCTAGATAGTCTCCATAACATTCTTATTGGCACTCTCTAGGATATTTGAAACAAAGACATCATCATAGACATTCTTCTCATTCCATTGGTTCTTCCCATGATTCATCTTATTTTATATCTCACTGACATAGGAAATATCCCATATGTTTCAAATGTGGTGGTATTGGACATCTTGCATATGTATGTCCTTCTCGATGACCCTATTCTCCATACAAAATAAAAGTTGAAGCAAATTATGTGGATCATTCTAGTGGCATATCTTCTAGTTATTTTAACTATCCAGGTTACTATGACACTTCCTATAATAAGGAGACATCTTATATGGCTGATATATATTATCTTGATGGACCTGACAACCTATTTTGAGTGACCAGTGGTTCACCTATCTTATGCGAGCTACTAGGCTCATGACAGGGATATATTATAGTAGCATGTTTTCACCTGTGTTCTTACTTTCTTCCAATTTTGATTTTATTTCCTTGATCTTCATGACATGGAGCAAACATGATATTTTTATTTTTTTTCTCTCATTATACTTCTCACCTCTCACCTAATAGGGGGAGATGATATAGCATTGGTTGGCCTTCTATCAGTGGTCAGTGATAATACGAGTTGATCAGGATTGCTATAAACTTCAATGTTGAGAAAAGGTTTTTAGCATTTTTTGGACATCAAGGAGATGTGTTATATATAATATAGGTTGATCACTTAAACATAATTTTATGTGTAGCCTTATGTATATTGATGTAGTTGGAAAGGATTTGATCATGTTCCACTATAGTCTGATATCTATGATCAAATGAGATAATTAGTATTTGATCATGCTCATCAAAATTTTATGTCATAAATCACAAGGTGGGCTTATTTATGGAGTGACATCAATTTTGATTAGTGATAGAACGTAAAATACACTAGTTGAAATTGCCTCAGAGTTTATTTGATGATTTCAAAGTCATCACTCTAGTCCTTTCATCTTCTAAACCCCTTTAGATAAAGGGGGAGTATGTTAAATTATTTATTATCCAAATTTATATTTATTTTTAAAATAAATCAGGGCATGCATCTCACTAGGAGACACCCCTATTATGTGGTAGTCATAAATTACCATTTTACTTGTTTATTTAGTTTATTATTTTAGGTTTACTGATACATTGGTAGTTATGTCCCATAGAAATAGTCTTATAACTTACCATTTACCCTATTTATTTTGTATGCACCTCATTTGAGAAAAATAATGGTTTTTACATGAATATATCTTTCTTGATCGACTTTCACACATATCTAGCTTATACTCCTATTATTTGTAGGGCCATGATGTGTAATGGTATCCTAGGTTAGGTTCTTCAAAAATTAGTTAATTGGTGTATATGTGATAGTTATGGGGTTAGTGGGAGAAATAATGCTAACCAAAGAATCTAAAATTTTATTACTTGTAGTAGTAGGAACACTAGTGGTAAAAACAAAGGCAAAATCCAATCAAGTTATAGTAATAAGAAGGACACTAGAAGTATTTGAGATAACGTGAGAGGTAGGGGAAGTAGTGACATGTGTTGAGTCCTATGTAGTATTCATTGAGATAACCACATCAGGAATAACTAAAGACATAGTAGAAGTGGTAGTGGTAGGCAAAGGATATCCTTCTCTAGAATATTCCATATTATCAACAAGATCTATGTCCTTCATTCTGATTGATGCATGTTCTATTTCCTCAGTTTATGGAGGACTGGGAGTACCTTATCTACTTTGTTCTTAGGAAACAACATGATTTGTACCATATACATTTGTATCAGTTTGATATTCATTATAAACATGAGGAGGACTTGGGATATGAGATCCAAAGGTTCCCCATAGAGGTACCTTTTGGAAAATATAAAATGTAGCCTCTCCTTCTGGTTCATCTTCATAATTTTTCTTTAAATCCCCCTCTTCTACAGAATATAGATGTTCCTCTAATAGATATTATTCCATATGATAATCCTATGTGATAGAATAATTGATACCTAATGATGCACCTGAGTAGTGAGGTGGACTCTCCTCTTCTTTTGTAACCTCAAGAATTTGTCAAATAGTAAGGGAAGACCTTATCACATAATTTACCATAGGGGGAGTAGTTTTAATGTGTACTAGAAGAGGAGAAGATGAATGAATAACCATTGGAGCTTGAGGTGGTAAGATTGTGGCAATCGCTTAAGTGAAGACAAATGTAACTTTTGGTACCAAGGGTGTCCCTATATTTATAACCTATTACCATACATCCTTTGGACTTGGGACATTATTGAGGACCCTTAATTTGAGTTGTTCATCAGTCTCTCCTTTTGTTTTTTCCTTTACTTGAAGTTACTCAGCTTGCTTAGGTTATATTCCATCTTGCTCTATCCTTATTTCATCATACATTGTAATGGATGGATCATATTGGATAATTTGATAAATCCTTCTATAAATTTAAACCTTTCTCATCCTTATGTAGTATTTAGAGTCATCCTCAGGATTTAAAAATATCAAATCATGTTTGTAATCATAATGTCCATAATTTAGCTTGAATTATTTTTTGAACTTATTTATCTACTACATTATTACCCTTATGGGGTCCTTGAATACAAATTCAACCAATCTAAACCTGAAGTAACCTTTGTGTTTTGAGGTCTCAGAAAACTATTCCCAATTCTAGAATTTTTCCCCCATAATACTGAGGGATGTCTTATTATATTTGGCTAATTTGGTCCTTGTCAGGTTCTCATCCACACTATTAGATAGCTGATAAGATATCTCTTGCTCAGATTATTGGATGGTGGAGCCTGATCTTATTTTAATTTATAGTTCCTAGTAGAGGGATGTGGGGAGGAAACACCCCCCACTAGGCTCACCTTCCCCAAGAAGTTTTTTATTAAAAATTCATCGTAAAATATTGTAATTTCATAGTAAATCTAGATAATTCACTATTAGGTCATAGATCTAATGGTAGAAATTATGTTTGTGCATATTTGGCCTAATACGTAACCCTCCTTTGATATGAGGGCATTGTAATCATGATGACATATTATGTGTGAGTGAAGAGGATATTATAGTGGATGTATTATAAGTTTTATACCTAAATAAAAATAAGGACTGGTTGATTCTGTGTGGATGTAGCCCATATTGGGTGAACCATGCTAAATTTGTGTCTCTATTATGTTATGTTTTCTGCATTTTTATTTCTATCTTTAATTCATTAATATTTCTTTGTGTTCAATATTCCTAACATAGATAATTTATTAGGCACATGTCTGGGTCAATATAAATTAGACAATAAGGTACCCTCAACTCTAATAATTATATGATCAGGGTAGAGCTAATAGTCACCAAATATCTTGAGTGATCTCTTTATCTCTATAGATAGTCTTATCATCATATGTCTTCTTATTGATTTGTAAACCATGGGATATAAAGTGTTTACTATCCTCTACATATATTACTTATACTTATATATATTTATATGATCAAAGCCATAAAAAATATGTTTTGGTCCTTTTGGCTCCCAAAGAGGGGTCCCGACAGGGTTAACAGTCTCATAGATAATGTCTACCAAATATTAAAACATGTAAAACTTATTATCTATTCAATCATTCATGATCCTCTAGGTTTTTAAATTAAAAATTATGATTTCTCCTTGGAATGGAATGTCCATGACTTCCAAAATTATATATATATATATATATGGGATTCATAATTCATTCACATAAGATATGGATAGGGAACCATGAAGTGTGTTCAATAAGGCCATGGTAATTATGACACCAAGTTTGAATTAGAAAATATGAATCCTCATCCTCATAATAAACTTATTAGGATCTAAGCCTATATTATCAAGGTACCCCTAAATCTATCGTATTTGAACCATTCATATATTATTTTTTGGTTATAAGGGTTGTCTAGTTTTGATAGTCTATAAAAATTTTCAAAGGTTAGACCAACCACAAATGCCATTGGCTGTGTACTATTATTTTTATGAAAAATGTATTTTATACATGTGTTTGCTATAAAAAAATTATAGACTAAGTCAATACAATAAAATACCTTAGGCTTAGCTACCACTTTATGAAGCCCAATAACTTTGATTGACAACAAGTCATCTTTGTATTCCATCTCATCAAGAGTCAGATTATCCTCATGCTTGTATGGTTGAATGGATTTGACCTTTGTATAAATGGACAAATAGTGTTTGAATGCATTATTCAAAGTAGCCATGTCAAATTTGTATCCTTGAAATTTTGTTTGGTCTCAAAGTATAAAATTAAGGGAACAGGTTCATGGTTCTCAGCCTCCATTATTAAATAAACTAAGCTTTGTGCTTAATTTGGAAAATTAGGGCTTTCAATCAATATGGATCTTTGGATAGTGATTCATAGGTTAAAAATTGCAAAATGTAATTTTATTTGACTTGCAAACATAACATATATCCCATTTTCCTAGCTTGATAATTTATCTCTTAAATCCCATATGCCTAAGAATTAATTCTAGATTAACCATTGTTATCAATTGTCTATTAAAATTGAATTTGATTTTATGACATTAGATTTCACGAGTTTATTTGACACATGGCATGTTGTTAATAATTTTATCTACTTATTTATCTATTTAAGTTTTAGTGTACTCATATACCTAATAAATCTCATGATATCACCTAGTCATGACCTCTATATTTCCTATTTGTAGCTGACTATGTCATTTTAAGACATGTGGCATATTTTTTATTTATCACTTAACTCATGTTTGTCATTGAGTCTCTAGTTTGTGTAAATTTTTAGAGCACTGAGGTGATGACACATGATATGATACATGGCTGATGACTGTCAAAGAATGTATGTGTCGCATAATCAGTGAATGACACATTGTAACTGGTTATACAAAGGGTGACACATTGTAGTCCATCATTAAAATTATGGTTTGTTTCTATAAGTGATTTACATTGGCCTATATTTATTGAGATGATGAAACATGGAGCAATGTCACTCAAATAGTTGGTTATATATTTGTGTAACTTAACTTTTTGAGCCAAAGCCTACCATAAAGTAAGACTGATACACATGAAGCAATCTTACTCAATCGCATGGTCACTAGTTTTCTGAATTAGGATTTTGAGATCAAAGTTGGGATGACATGATATGAATACATGTGGATAAATATCGATTGATCAATCTCTCACTTGTTTTCATAACTTATTTTTATTTATTGAAGACCTTTGATAGGCTAAGATTGTGACACTTGGTATAATCTCATACAATTGAGACAAAAAAGTTGTTATATCAAATATACATTGATAGCTTATGGATTTTGATGAATAAATTCCACCTATCAATTTGAAAATGACATGTGAAGTCTAAAAAACATTGATAAACTTGGAAAACAATAATTAGTTTGGTTAGTCAAATAAGTCAAATTAAAATGTGAAATGACCTTTTAATTAATTAATGCCTTGATTTTGCCAAAATATATAATTAGTTTATTTTTATGTATAAATACTCTCCATTTTTATTATCTTTGTTTCTTACTTTTTGTATTATGTACTTATTTCATTCAATGTTATGTTTACATTCAAGATTCTTCTATTAGAGTTCACTAACTAGGAGGTTTGTTTTCTGTTATGTTTATCAATTTTAATTTCTATTTATCTCCCATTTTCCTATTGTGTTGATGCTCACGATTTTGCTTTCCATTCCATCATAGCCTTTTAACTATTTATAGTTTAGGGTTAATTTCACTTTACACAATAAGATAAAATTAAGGCACAATCAAGATCTATTATAATACAATCATATATAATAATTAGATCTAAACTATGCTTAAAATATATACCAACAATATAATTTGAATAATGAAATCACAAGGAAAGAGACATAACCTAAAACAAATGCCCTTATTGATTATAACTGAGTTCTAAGACTATAATTGGGTTTTTTTGGGATTGAAAGAGTGATGCTCTTTATATCTAGCTATAATTTGATAAAGGGGTTAGAATCAATTGACTATTTATATTTTTTGGGTTAAAATTGACAAACCATCAATTGTGTCTATATACTATGGATTCTATCCTCTATTGATTTTTAGGTCCTATAACATTTTGGGTAACTTCACAAAAAAATTATTGATATAATACAACCTTCACTTCTTAGAATTGATGGGTAAAATAGTCTAATTTGATTCTCCTTTGTTCTTTACCTAATTTACCATAATATTGCAAGAATGATATAAATGCAAAGTTATTTTGCCTAAGAAACCTCTTGAGTTGCAACTTCAAATCCCACATGCTTAGAATTAGGGCCAATGTAGTTCTAGTTCTTTGTGAGTATAACCCCAACCCAAAATGAGAGACACATATTCACCCTAATTCCCTATGAAGCAAGTTTAACTACATGAACATTTACTTAAACCTTCTCTTGCAAAAAGTATGGAACTAAATGAAACCCTTGAAAAACCTTAAAGACCATGCCTAAGATTATAGAATGAATGAATGATTGATTGATAATTGTTATTGAAATGCATCTAGGATAATTTATATATGTAAAATTATCTAATTAGAATTCAGGACATATTAACACAAAATATGACACAATAAGAGAGGGAAAATTTGACAGAAAAGGCCCACACAAAGAATAAAATTGAATAGGGATAAATGGCTTACAAAATCAAAAGAGACACGATTGGTAGTCGATCGATTATATCTGGGATAGAATAAACAAACCATTTATTATGTATGATATAAATAAATAATAGAGGAAAGAGAGAGGAGAGGATCCCCAAGGATAAAAACACAGATAGGAGAGAAAATTGAAGAAATAAGAAAAGATGAGGTCACATGGAGAATAAAAAGAGAAAGAGAACACATAAAAAAGCACCAATAAGACCTTAACTAGAACCAATGATCCATATGAAAAAAATCAAGCTAAAAATAGTGTGATTACAAGAATTATACCAAATTTATGTCTACACATTTTTTAAAGATATTTTTTACTTGGTTTTTTAATTGTATTATGTTTCACCATCTTCCTAACTTGTTTTAATATTATTTTACACTAACACTTGTTTTTCATATTTTCATCCTACTTTTCGAGCCTAATTTTGAAATATCTCTTAACTTAGTTTTTCATATTGTAATTTACTATTATGATTTGCATAGATTGTTGTTTTCTAATTTTTATTTATTATTATTTATTCCTTGATTTGGATTGATTTTTTTCCATCCCAAAAGTCCATAATAACTTCTAAACGATGAAGGCAATTTTTTTGTCATGGAGTAGCTAATCCAATGGATTCTAATAGAAGAACTGAGTGAGTAGGTATTCCCATTACTTTTATATTAGTTCTTTCTCATTTTTATGTGAGTATTTATGTATCATTTATTTTTTACTATTTTATATAAATCATTTAAAATATATGGACTAATACTAATGAAACTACTGAGATAGTTGGTTGTCTTATTTTTTATCAAGTTTCAAGTTCATTATTATGTCATCATAGTATGTTAGGGGTACATGTCATGTTTACTTAGGGTGAAAATTTTTGGGTAAAATGGAGCATGCCCTTCATTTGGTACAATTTATTATTACATTTATTGTTTTTATTATATTATGCTTCTATCCAATGTGCTTATTTATGTCTCTAATATGTATTAAATGTAGGTTAACATAAATTATATAATTGATGTGTTTTAAAGTGAATGATATGTTTTCATCTATCTATGTTTTTCTATGTCTTGGTATGATTTTCATTACTTGATATGGTTCTATATATCTCTGATACATATTCTATATGGCTTTATGATTTTTATATATCTGATGTGACTTCCTAGCACATGTTGTGATGTCTATATTCATGTTTGAAGTGAATATGCCATGCCTTGTGATATATATTTTATAAATATTTTATTATGGTTAATGTTTCTCTAATGTGTTTAGTGTGCCTATTATGTACTTCATATTATTTCATTATTCATTATTTTTTGCATGTGTGAAATGACTCTAGTGCTCAAAGTGTTTTATCTTCTCCATGACATCTATTTTATATCTTATATAATTATTATATTACCCACATGATTTGTGTGTTTTATGTTTCCATGATCCAAATCATGATAAATTTATGTAGGAGTGTTTGAGAAATCAATAAATCTTGAATCACCCAAAAATATCCTTAGTGTTCATGTACATCTAAACCAATTATAAATATAAAGACAACCTACACATATAATTAGTAATTTATTAGGATCTTAAAATAGGGAAATAATGCTTTCAATCATGGAGATAAATAATTATTTTTATGATGATGAAACCATAAATTGATGTAGGACTATGTAATCAATGGTTATGAATATACCACTCTATAGTAATGATGATTTCTCCCACAACAATTACACAAGTTGAGTAACAACCCAAATACTTTTGATTATTTTTTTTGAGAAATTTTCCAACATGAAAGGAACTACAAGAGTTGTGAGCTAGGAATTTGACTCAAGAAAGGATGGTTATTATTTTGTTATTTTCAAAAATGAAAACAAAATGAAAGAAACACACTAACTAGCATAACATCTCTAGGCCTAGACTCTAGGGAGAGCTTAGTTAACAAACATGAATAAAATACAAAACTAAAATTCAAAATAAACCTTCTTTTACCTTCCTTGGATGCTCCAAAATACTTGTTTTAGTGGCTTGATTGGTTTGTGCTCATGAAGTCTTCATCAAAGGAGGCTTGGCTATCTCCTTTTCTCCTTGGCACCTTATGGCTTTGGCTTGGCTTGGCTTAGAATAAATTTGGAATGGTAACACTAATTTCAATTGATTTTGGAATCATTTTTGCATTATAACTTTCCACTAAAATATATTAGAAATGATGTTCATGGCCTCTCTATTTATAGATTTTTGAGATTGATCTAAATCAACTTAAACCATCCATCTCAAGATTGAGATGTGTGGCTAAGGATTAATCTAATTATGTAATTAAAATTAAGAAATAGGATCATTAATATTTGGGATAGAGGAACAATTAAGAGGCATGGAGGGCTTTGATGAGGCATGGGAGGCATGAATCTTGATATTTATTCCATTTATGGCCTAGGGATGTCTTCCCAAGAAATGAGGTCGCTTGATGATGCAGATATTCAATATTCATTTTAAAAAAATTATTAAACAAGTTTCCATGGAATTATTAATTAGTCTCTAATTTGGTTTTATTATCTCTTAAGCATGATTAAGCACTTTGTGCACAAATTACTCAAATTGATCACAATGCTTTGTTCTTAGTCCAAATTTTGACTAGATTGGAATTGAAAGTCAATGTTAGATGTGTTGGATCTATTATCCCATTTAGGATGTTACCAATATAAAATAAAAAAGGAACGTGTCTTATGCAAGAGATTTGATAGGAAATAACAATCTAGGGCACCCAGGTGCAAAATTAGCATTTTGACTTGAAATGATCTGATCAAAGTTAGCTAGCCCATAAATTGCATTGCCCCATTTAATGATACCTTAACCAAAATCATCACTTGAATATATTATATTCAAATCTTTTAATGCATTTTAGTGTTTTTAGGCCAAATTGTGCATTTTGGTGGAAATTAGTCAAAAGCATGATTAGAGGTTATTGGTGGCCAGATTTAGGTGTCTACAAGAGTCAATCCATAAGGAAAATATAAATTGGAATGATTCATATAAGGTATAATAGAGTTAGAGGAAACTCTCTATGAGAGTGGAGATTCTTGGATAGGAATCACAATGGATAAAATAATAGAGTTCAACATAGTGAGGGATTGATGTGTATGTGACTCATTTGTTTTTTGTAATCAAGGAGAGGGATGAGTGTATGGTGTGTGTAAGTTTTTATTTACTCAAAAGAGATAAATTAAAAACGTTTATTTTCTTTTCAGTCTCATGTGTCTGGGGTAAACTTATGCAATTACAAGGTTTTCATTCACTTAAACCCTATCCTTTATTGCATCAATTGATATTAGAGTTGATAAAAATTCTAGGATAATTCAGAGTTGAGTATTCTTAATATTGTGTAGGTGGGTATAGAGAAAAACTTTGAAAGAGTGGTATAGAGAGGTGTGTGACCTACATAAGTTTGAAAACAATATATTGCAATAGTAGGTTTAGGGTGAGAGAGAGTCTAGATACATTGAAGAAGAGTGAGTAGAGGTGGAGTAGTGGCTACAAATATGGAAAGACAATTAGATAAGATTGTATAATTTTTAAAAGTTATGTATATAGGATTGGTTATTGTTGAAGTGGATATAAGAAAGGTATTTATCCCAAGGGATGATGTGAGTGATGCATAAGATGAAGAGTTGGGAGTATAATATGTGTGCAAGCACCCAAATAGCTATATGAAGAAGAAGATAAAATTCTTAGATATATCTCAAAGATTGAAATATGAATAAAGATAAAATTTATGAGCTTTTTAGGAACATTAAACCCCAAAGATCTGATAGATTGTCTCACTTAGATGGAGGAGTAGTTCAAATTTTATGAAGTGGTTGAAAAAATGAAGTTGAAAGTGGATCATAACAATATGAAATGTCATGCAACCCTATGGTAGAGGGAGGTATAAATTAAGAGGACATTAAGGGGTAAAATAATATATTTCCCTTTAGAAAAGTATGTTTAGAAAATTGAAAGGAAAATTTATGCATGTGAATTATCATTTGGACTTATTGAGGATGCTACAAAAATTAATATAAAAAAAGCTAATTATGAAGGACTAAAAGTCATATAATATTGAAAATTTGTGTTGGTCACAGTGATATGGACTGATAAAATTTGGAAAGATATATAAATGGGTTGTACTTAAACATTCAAGATGAAATCAACATGACAAAGTTGCATATTGTGGAAGAAGTATATAATATGATTTAAGGGTAAAATAAAATTTGTCAAGGAGACAAAAAATTACATTAAGAGGAATATGGATGTTCAATAGTAGTGGAGGCAACCTATCTCATGAAAGTAATCAACAATGGAATAAAAAAGAATATAACACTTCTCAAGTGTCAAATCAGGAAGTAAAATGAGGAGCCAGTTCTAGAAGATGGAGAGTAATCTATGGGTGAGGGATAAGAAGATCATTATATGGAATGTGTTATATATGTAGGGACTTATTCACTATGATTTTAAGTGTCATCATGCTCAATATAATGGTAAAATAAGGATAAATAAAGGTATGCTATATGTTTTACAAGTAGACATGGGATATATAACATCACTCAAGCCTATAGAAGAGCCTGAACAAAGAGATAATATTTTAGCAAGGAGAAAAGTATTGAAGGTTGAGAGGAATAATGAGGAAGCATGCCAAAGAAGACACATTTTTAATACAAACTATGAAACAAAACATAAGTTGTTTAATGTTATGGTTGATAGTGGAAGTTCAAAAAACTTAGTGTTTATTTAAATGGTATATAATCTAATTTTTATATATACACCACACCCAAAGTCATATAGGTAGTTATTGTGGGGTAATGATATCACTGTATAGAAATGTTGTGAGGTCAATATGGAGATTGGTAGGTATTGGGAGAAGGTTTTGTGTGATATTTTCTATATGGATGCATGACATTTTTTTGGGGAAGGCCATGGAAATTTGATAGTGAGATGTTTTTGTTTTACAAATAAGGTGTACAAATGTTCAAAACACTATACCAAGTATGTAAAATGATTCCATAAGGGAAAATAGACTAAATATAATAAAATATGATAAACAAAACCTACCTAGTGATCAAAAAGTAGATGAAAGTGCAATAAAATATAAATAATCACTATCAATGAAAGGAAAGAGAGACATAATTGAAATAAACACACCTACATTTTGATAATGCCTAAAAATATATAGAGGAAGGTTTTGGACTATGTAGACTAAAATACATAATTCAAAATGAGTCCTATATATATGGCCAAAAATTTTCCACTGTCAATTATGGTTGACTAAAATTATACGATCAATAAATATTTTTTTCTACCAATTGTGGTTCTTGCAAAGATTATGACATTTTTATCTTCAATTTATCATTTTTCATAAACATATACACTTATGCCTCTCTAAGATATGTGAAATTGTGTAGGAAAATATCACAATCTTGTCTCTTATTGAATTAACCTTAATCTAAATTTACCACCTAACAATAAATCCAAAAAATAAATAAAAGTGAAATCAAGTGACTCGAGCCTCATCAATAGTTTCAACTAAATATTGCATTATTTTGATTCATGGCTCAATGTAATTCTAGTGATTGTGAGTGTCCCCAACCCAAATAAGAGAAAGGATATCAATTCATATCCATAGATAATCAAATGTATCTACATAAAATTTCACTTAGTTATTATTTTAGTACAAGTATATACCAATATAAAATATTTGAAATAATCAAAATCTTGAAGAGAATACTATATTCTTGATAATACACCTAATACTTATGGAATACCTTGATACTTGGTGTTACTTCTTATTAAAATTATCTAGGATACTTTGTATATATAAACTTCTAAAATTTGAATTAAGGACCTATTGGCATGCAAATTGACACAATAAAAGGAGAAATCTAACAAACTCATGTGCAAATATCAATAAATGAGGAAGATGGAAAAAAGGGCCCAAACAAGAAGAATAACAAGAATCATCAATCATTGATTATGGTTAGACTATAATTGGTGACCATTGATTTTTGTCAAAACAAAAAACATAGTAAAATATAGGAGGAGATCTCTAGGAAAAGAGAAACACATAGGAAATAGGGAAACACAACATGAAGAGGAAAAATGAAATGAAAAACATATAAAAAAGTGCCAATAAGTACATAATTTGAACCAATTATCGATATGGACAAAACCATGTTGAATTCATTACAATAATAAACCTAATACAAAAATCAAGTGTCTATATAATTCCCCACTTTGATGTGCATGTGTGTGTGTGCATACGAAAGTAAAAAAATTTATAAATACATACTTAAATACTACATGATGGATGGAATATGAAATCTAGATTTTTTTGATTGGGTGCATCCACATTCTATTTTAAACAACATTAATGTGCCTACAAACAATAAGAATGCCAATAAATAGATCAATGTTCTAGTAAACCGATAGCAAATGTAAATGAAATAAATGAAAACAACAATAAACAAAGGAATGAATACATTTGGTGATATGTGAACCATGTTGTTATTATTTAATATTTGGAATTGAAAAGTGTGAGTAGAAATTGAAACTAAAACTGTAAATTGGAATTTAATTACTCAGGAGTGAACTCTACTTCTTGATCAAGGAATTAAACATTGGTAATATCTTTGGAAACTTTGGTAATAATTAGAAATGTAGTGATGAAATATTTGGAAACTAAATAGTTTGGATATATGTTCCCTAGTTTGAGGTAAGGGATGGTCATGCAAATCACTAATATCAAAAGAAAAGGATTAAACATACCACATGTAACATATAAAATAATCTTAGTTGTTTTAATCATTGAAAGTACATTTTTTAATCATATGTATGTAACTATAAAACAAACCCATAATATAATGTTTGATATGAATATGTAACCCATGTGAGAAAGTAATATGAAAAGGGTGTAGAAACCAAATTTTGGTACAAGACCATTTTCCATTATGTCTTTATCATGCTTTATCACACTTGGTCCATAGGAATACATTTGTTTTTTTTTCTATATTTTCTTCTTGTGTTATGCCCCATATTATCTTCGAATGACTTAAGTTTTATTTACAAATTGGTTTTTTCAATTTGGGTCAATAATAATACTTACACTCAATCATTAATTTCTATAAAACCTATAGATTTAGTAATTATTTTCCATTGTATAACCTCTGATGCTTATGGAATATCTAAAACATTTTTTAAGGTCTTTCCTGGGTCATAATCGACCCACAACTCTATCCCATTTAACTTATGGGTCATTTGTGCCATTAGACACATTTCTAATGCCTTGATTTTTTTGCTTTCACTATCTTCTATGGTGGGAATATGTGTAAGTGTGTCCTTAGGAAGCCTATATATACAAATGTACTCTAATCCATTTGATCCTTGATTCCTATATCTAAACCTATTATAATCCAAGTATCTCATGAAAATATACCAATTTTTATCAAGAGTTGTATATATTTTCCATAATAATTTGCACATTGATCCAATTTTTCTCTCATCTATCTTATGCAAACACACTTGTACCAAAATAAGGTAAAAAAAACATATAGTTTCATATGATTATCTAGATAAATGAGGTGAAGTACTTTATCTCATTTTCGGTTGAGAACACTCAAAAACATTGGAAATATATTGATTCCTAATTATAAGTGTGTGTGATATGTAGTTATAACCCCTCAAGATGGTGCCTAGGTCACGAACCATGCACATTTATATATTCTTGTGAAATTTTGTTTAAAGTCAAATAAAAATAAAATTTGATAGTTTTGGTTATCATTAGATCAATAAAATTAGGATTCATAATCATTTGCCTTTATTGAAGTACCTCTAAAATTTTCAAGTTCTAAAAATAAATAGGATTTTTTTTAGTAATGGGTCACAATTATGGGAAAATGTTCACAATCAAACCAAAATTATGAATTGAGTCAAAATTGAAAACTCCATGATTCTAACCATTTTATAAAGATTCTATGTTTGTCAAAAAAAAATTATGTTTTTTTTATCTTACTTTTTGAACCTATTTTTCTCTATTTTCAGCCTATGACAATGCAAAGGTAAGTTAAAAATCAAGTATCTCTTTGACCCTCCTTGGTCAAATTTTAAACATATAAATATTTATTTTATTACATTTTAGATTGATATTTATTGTAATTACATATATTTGTAGTGTCATAGTTTTAATTGATTATGTATAGTGTAATTACCATTTTGAGCCAAATTATTAAAATAAAGATATGGACAAGTGATATGCCCCTATAATACCCCGTAAAACTAGGTAATTTTTAGAAAATTTATTGTAAAAATGTTTATAAAGACTATACATCTAAAGATGAAATGACCATAGATACATCCAAAAATACCTCAAAATATCATAGTATCAAATGCAAGAATGTTATTACAATATAAAAAAATCCACCAAAAAGTGGCATGAGAAATAACAATAGCAAAAAAAGTAAAAACACCAATAAAGTAATATATAACTACATGTTCTCTTAAGCCTCAAAATCATCAACCATCAAACTATCATTCACACACCAAACATATTCAATAGATCTCACACAATCAGTATCTATTTTAGAAGTTGCCAATTTATTAACTAAGGGAGTGAAGTATTCAACTTGTGTAAACAACCTTCTCATATTGGAGTTTTGAACAAACAACACCAACTCATCTCTTTTTCTTTGCCACCTTTATCTAGGAACTTCTGAAGTTTGAAAATAAACTCATTAACATTGGCTCAATTAAGTTACCCAAAGTTGACTATACGACCTACCATTTCCACCAGGTCCCTTATCCAAAATCTATGGTCACTTACTAGTATCAATAGGTCCCTTCTGCTCACTAACTAAATAAGTGATCATGTTACTAAGGTTTGAAGCATATATTTTAATTTACATTCCATCCTATCAATCTTGTTACCATTTTATATGAAAATTTGGATCAAACCCATAATATTATTCACATTAGTATCAATTAAATTTTCAAAACCATTTTACAACGAACCCCTATAACCATCCAGAGGAATATCACCAATAGGTTCAAAAGACTACGGATTATCAACACATGAAAGATCATTATTTTGATTCTCATTAGCTAACTCCTCATGATGGAAGTGATGAAGAGAGGATTTTAGTATAGTGAAGAGCTCATCATTGATTTATCACTCATTTTGAGAAAAGGAATACCCAACTAACCTAGGATCAACATTTAAATCCCATTCAAAATAGGCTTCATTCATAATCTCCCACTCATATTTTGAAATTATAACATCTATCATATCCCTATACATGGTTCCCTAGTCTGGTGGAGGGCTCATTCTAGGAAAACTACCAGTGTCTAAAAGAAATTCATAATTTATCTTTGTCATCCTAGACCTCATAAAATTCTACAATTCCACTTAAAGAACCTTCAATAGAAGATAAACTTGCATAAAAACAAGTCTCATAATAACTTATATCAAGAAGTTAGCAAGTAGCCTACCCTTATATTGAAACACATCTAAATTCCTTTTCTTCCAAAGAAACCATATCATCTCGATTGAAAAGACTAGACACAATTTTTAGAAGAAAATACAAGTCTTCTTCTTGGGATTCACATAACTAAAATCCACATTATTCCATTTGATATCGCATGAAAAAACAATAGACCAAGCATTCAGAAATTTCTTCCAAACGCAAACAAAAAGAGGAAAATTAAAAAAGAGGTGCTCAAAACTTTCAATCTCACCACATAGAGTATAGAACAGACTACCAAAGCTAGACCTAGATAAAACATCACTCACTTACGATGAAGAAACAACCACCTAAAACTTTTAAGATTCAAATAGGTAAGTCAAATAACATTAAACCTATATGTATATACAAACAAGGGGTCACACACACTCTATTTATTATTAAGTCTAAGGAATATACTTTTAGTGAAGGAGAGCTTGTGGTATAACATTTTAGTAGGGAATTCCTCAAATGGAAGTCCATTTATCCACTTGATACTTTCCTATAAATCCTCCCCCTCTAAAATGTAAATAGAATTATTTTTATGAAGGGGTTTATCAATGGGAGTGTAGGTTATTCTTTGGGTAGAAGGAATTTGGAATATTTATCTAATCTCTCCCTAAAAGGGCCACCTTCCTTATAAAAATATGTCACTAAAAGTTATTAATCCCTTATAATACCATACAAGATCAGAGAATCCCCTAGTCAAGGCCAACAAACATTTATTATCTTTTAAGTTCCACCATAGATATATATATCCTTGACACCTTGAACTCAGACTGCTAAAAATGGATTTCACCATAACCAGATGTTTGACACTTTCCCAAGCCTTTCAAAAAAAATTAAGATAGAAGAACCAACCATATTATTAGAATACTATCCCAAAAAAAGATATAAATTTTTTAACCCATTCTAATACTACTTACCCTTAGGATAACCTCTAACCATGTTGTTACAAACCAAAACTTTCTAGGGTTCATCACTCTTGAGGATTGTGATGGTCCATTTAACAACCAAAGTAATACCTTGAATTATTAAGTAATTTTGGCTAAACCCAACAATTAGCTTAGGCTTGATATAAATTTCCCATGCAATAACATTATGTTTCTTATTCCCTTTTCCATCACACCATAAGAAGTCACTAATAATCTTATGAAGCTTATTGAAGTGTGTACTATTGAACAACCTACAAGAAGAGTAATAAATGGATATAGGTGCATTCTTGTAATTAGTTAAATTATTATTTTTAGTTTTATAAGGTATATAATTCATTAATGGTCAATAATAATCCTTTTCTAGGCCTCACTTGTCATTTCTAGGTCATTCGGTGGTGTTTCTAGGTTTTTTACCAAAATTAGAAATTTAAAAAATTGAATTTATTATTAAGAGTTTGAAGGCTTTAGGCATATTGTAAAGGTTTTTGTCCTTATATAAGGTTTATTTATGTTCTATCCACATTTTATAAGTTTTTATCAATATTTGACTAGTCTAAAATTATCCTAGAACCAATCTAGATGCATCCAATGTAGGTGAAAATTGAAATTAAGTATGTTTTAGGATAAGTCACAGGTTGTTGAGAGATTCTTGTTACATGAAAAAAGAAGATAACAAGTTTAGGCATTATTAATAATAATACATACCTCTAACCAAAAATAAATTATCCTAAAAAAGTAATAAAATGTAATAGAAAGGTTAAGTTGTAGGCTATTGAGTGTTGTTTAGATAGTCTATAGGAGTTTGTGTAATGGTTTTTAAAGATATATGAATAAGGAGAATTTTTTTATGATTTTGGATAAATTATCATAATTTTGAACATATAAGTAAATTTATTTTGGATTTTAAATTATATTTAATTACTTTGTAATAACATTATTCATGTTGCAAGCTTGATAATATAGGATAGTTCTATTACAGTCAAGAAGAGTGCATGTACAATGCAAGAAACATTTGTTTTATCCAATTTTTAGATTTGTTCATAGTATCAAATTATATGGAAGGGTATATAATGGTGGGGTGTACCACATAAAATAAAAATATTTGAAAAATAGTTCATCAAAATTATATTAACTATTTTTTAATGCTCTCAGCCTATTAGCAGACTGTAAACCCTAGTTCAGGGTTTTGAGATACAAAAACCTTTATATATTTTGATTGAACAATGAAAAATTCACAAGACTTTTTAGAATGGTTGAAGAGATATTTTTTAAATTATCAAGGTTATTTCATTAGTTTGATATCCATACATAGGAATATATTAATTTTTTAGCACTACAGACCGTTTATTATTGTTAAATCCCCTATGTAACAATCCTAAAAAGGGTATGTCTCTAAAACAAATATGCCAAAGTGTTTGAAACTTTGTAGAGATGAGAGATATGATGTTTGTGACATTTTAAATGTGATTAAAAGTTTTAAAGGTACCTATAGTTGAATTTATTTCAATTTATTAGAATATAGGCATGTTAATAAGGCTTTAAACCCTATTTCATGTGTTTTATTCAAGAATTAAGTTTAGTAGAGAGTTTAGACTTGTTAATTGAGGTAGAAAATATTAGAAGAGATACAAGGATCTAGTTGAATCTATAAAGATTCTTGGATTTCATATTGTTTTAGGAAGGATAAAAAACCTTTCTTCAAGGCTACAAGTCTACTCTAAACAAGACTAAATTAAAAAGTAAGACCTTAAGATACCTCTTACACCATAAATACTATAGGAAGAGAGGATTTTCTGCCAAACTTGTATTTTTCTAGGTAGGGATAACAAGTGTCCATTCCATTTCCCAAGATTATTATTTATTTTCACATAGATCCAGTCCCACATTTATTTAAAATATGAATAAAAAGTGAAGGGGATACCTATATATCTAACTAACCAAGTGCTTGGGCCCTTTCCAAATCCACCAAAACTCAAGGAATCAATTAGGGGGGTTTCATGCCAATCAATAATTTAATAATTTTGGTATGAAAATCAAGAGACTAAAGTTGAGTAATATACATAAATTATAGAAGAGACCTAATGAATATTAAATTTATCCAACATTGGGAAGAGAGTGGTATCATCCATAAACAACACATCCAAGAGCTCAAACTTATTAGGCAAAGATAAATATCTATCTAGGGGACCTAAGGCAACATACCTTAAAATATAATAGAGAGCATCAAAATCAATGAAAAATAGGTAAGGGGCCACATGGCAAGCTTTCCTAATAGAGCACTCCAAATTTATAGGCCTTGTAAGGGTACCATTAGCTTTAATCACCGTTAAAGCATATTTGAACAAAACATTGACCATTATGCAAAAATTATCTTGAAACCCAAAAGCATGGAGCATAATGTCAATAAATAGTCACTCAATTATGTCATAATCATTTTAAAAGTCCATAAGGATCATTCCCACATTATGATTAGAGTCCTAGGCCCATTGCTTGCCTTCCCAACTAGATAGAAGGTTGTCAAGTATATACCTTCCTTCCACAAAGCCTGTTTAACTATCAAAAATAATATGGAGGAAAAAATAAGAGACACTCCTAACAAACATTTTTATTAGTATTTTTTAAGAAACATTCATAAGGGTAATCAATCTCTAATTTATGCCCTAAGACTTATCCCCATTTTAAACTAAAATCTTAACCATGCTATTGTTGATGTTAGGGCCAAGAGAGCCACCTTCCATGCCATCCCTATAAACATTTAGGTAGTAATTAAAAATCTAATATTTATTACACTTATAAAATTACATTGGGAATCCACCCATGCTAGGGGCCTTATCTTTCTTAAGGGAGTCAATATCACTCAAAACTTTAATAATGGAGAAGTCACTATCGAGAAAGGCATCTTGTTCTAAAGGTAATGCTTTTGGAATGATATTGGAATAAATATTTATATTCATATCCATAATTTGATTAAATCCATATAATGAGAATAATTGAGACTAAAATGCAAAAAAAACATCTTTAATTTGATTAATATTTAAAGTAGATACACCCCCAATGTCATGAGCCTGAATTTTTTGTCTACTACATTTAACTTTGATCAAACTAAAAAAGAATTTAGTACCTTTATCCCACAACTTAATATAATTGAATCTATCTAATTTGAGACACTTATCAAATATAATTTTGTTTCTTTTTGATATTGTGCTTGAGGGAAACCAAATTACTTAGAAGCTCCTCATTGGATGGGTCATCCTTTAGAGCATTTTCAACTAGAATCAACTGTTCTTGGGAATATATAAAAAAATTTCTTCTTATTTTGGCTTTTATTTGACCATAATTTATCAAATTATGCTTACTCAAATCAATAAAACTATTCTAAACATTTATACTAGAAAAAGAGTGTTTCATAATTTTAGCTATATTTCAGGATGTTTAGATACCCTCTCTCCACTCCTTATCTTGAAGGTGGGACACATTGAGATTATAAAGGCCTTTCCACACATATTTATTATTTTCACCCTCAGATTTAAGAGAGGAAATGATTTCAGTGGGGTGATGGTTAGAGATAGTAAAGGGAAAGACATTAACTAAATTTCTCCCAGAGCCCTGCTAAATGTTAAAATAAGCCTTGTGCAAATAGAACCTATCCAATCTGGAATACAATCTTTTGATATTATCCTAATTATTACACAAAGTGAACCATATCCATTTGATATAATATGTATATTTACTAAGGGGGTCCTCTAGTTTGTGCATAGAGCTCATTACCTTTCCATGAGAGGGGATCACCACCCTGATTATCTTCTTTAACCTCAATAATGTTAAAATGAGCACACAATATCCATGGAAGATTATTGAGATCAGATGCCAACCAATTCCAAAGCTTAATTATTTTTATATATTCATTTGGGGATATACATTATAGATCTAAAAAAATTGAGACTATGATTTCAAACCACCCAAATGACTCTTTGGTAGGTAGAATATCCATGATCAATAACATAGTTAGCCAACTTAGGGTTAATGAGAATAGAAGCACCACATTTATCTATATGGTGATTAGTGTATAAGTGATTACTTTTTTTCCAGATAAAAATTAAAACCAAATCCAATTTGGGATCGGTCTCCTTAACTTATTAGATAAAAATAAAATCAATCTACTCACTATAATGCCTAAACTGACTGGCAATGGGCCTTCTATCCATCATATCTAGACCTCTAATATTCCAATTGAAAATTTTTATGGAGAATGGTATAATTATTTATCTTGACTTGGGAATTGTGATCCTCCTTTATTATGATAAAGCCTAGTATAACACTACATAACTTTATTTTCTTTTTCTTTATGCTTCTTATTTGAATATTTAGGAATAACATGAGAAGTTCTTTTAAGTATTTTTCCATCACCAAATAAATCATGGCTCTACATGGAGAAAGAAATATTTGTTTTAATTATCTTATTCCCAAATTTAAACTTTACTCTAGGCTTTTAATCAACATTATCCAACTGGGCTAGAGGAACATCCTCAAACAAAGGCATTTGACACTTAGGGGCCATGTGAAACTAGGTAAGTGAGATGCCCTAATATGAAAAATATATGGAAATAAATGTATCAAGTGTGATAACTACAATACAAATAGGTGTATGAAGGTTATATGACATGAGATCCCTTCTTGATATAAATAATATAAGATCGATAGGCAAATGGGTGTAGCAAGATCCATGTAAGTAAAAATCGGTGACATTCATGGAGAATGTATGGGTATGATGCCCCTAATGGAAATAAGTGATGTGAGTATAAGAAGGAATGTGCCCCATGATGGACAATAAGGTTTTTATGTCATGGAAAGTATATAACTAATATATTAGTGTGGCATATTTGATAGTATAAGATATAATGAGTGAAAATCATGAATCATGTGTCGGTATGATGTCCCCAATGTAAATGTATAAATAGTAATCTAAGGCTATGTGGGTATGATTCCCCTTAGTGTAAATATAAGGAATAAGAAATGACTCAAGTATATAATTGATGACAAAACATAATATTCATTTAAATCTTCAAAGGTTTTCCATTTGATGTAGTTAGGTGAAAGACCCATGCACCAAATTTCTATGCAATAATAATGGGACCTAGCCAATTTGGTTGTATTTTTCTATTATTTTCTCTATCTACATTTATATGATTTTGTTTTTATATTAACACTAAGATTCTAATATTGATTTTTTTAGTTTATATTCTTATCATAATATTTATTTAGGTGATTTTTATAAACTCTCAAACGGTCAATAACATATACACATGCCTCATTTAACATTTAAATTTGAGGTTATCATTTTTATCTATGTTTATTTTCATCAATAATACCTTTAAGGGAAAATAAAGAGAAGAAATATCAATATCCAAAGGGAGTATTGCCTCCACACCATAGAAAATAGAATAGGGGTGTTCCCCCACAATTGTGCTAACACTCTCATGATATGCCCATAAAGCGTATATAATATAGTTATGTGGATCCTCACAATTTTTAGTAATTATTTTAATTAAGATGTTCACAATTATCTTATTTGTAGGTTTGGCTTGATCATTCCCTTGGGTGAAATAAGGAATAGAAAATATATGTCAAATATTATATTTATCACATTAACTTATTTATCATCTTATTCTTTAAAGATGACCCATTGTCAATAATAATACAATACAAAATGTCTAACTGATAAATGATATGAATAATTAGAAATCTACAGATGTTTTCACTAATGGTAGATTAGAACAAAATAACTTCAATCCATTTCATGAAATTTAAATAGTAGTAATAATAAACTTGTGACCTTATGATGACAAAGGATTTATTTTCCCCAATAGATTGAAATGCCAAATTGAAAATCACTAAGGAGGAAAAATAGGTTGTAATTCTTGAGATGGGATAGGTGTTAAATTACTATGTCATTGATCTTACTCCTTAATTTTGAATATTATTGGCATTTTTTTCCCATTATAGGACAAGAGTAACCCATTATTAATAATTTTTATGACATGATTTTTCCACTAAAATGTCCACATTCACTATCGTGAATCTCTTAAATGAAATTTTGGCTTCCTCACACCCAAGGCATCTAAGAATATTACCATCAAAGGATCTCTTAAAAATAACATCACCAATAATAACATATTGTTGAATAACATTTCTTCTAAAATTTATTTTGTAATTTCTTGAAAAATCCATAGGAATAGTCTCATTGATATAAATTTGTAAACATCTATATACCACTATGAACTAGGTACATATTCATTTATGGTAAATGCTATCACATAGGATTGCACCTATCTTGATCCTATAGCTTGTTTTGCACTTGCCTAATGATACAATGGAAAAACATCCAAAGCTTTGGGACCTTGGAAATTTGAGGTTAATCTCTGAAGAATGTCGACTTCCTTTCACTAAATTTGATGCAAATTGATAAAATACCAGTTTTATGGAAATCTCACTCTTTAGTGCTTTTGAATCCTAAACTAAGGGTTTGGTGGGAAAAAGGGTTGAAGAATTGAAATTTGGAGAAAACTAAAAATATGGTGATTTTACCAAATATTGTATAGTGGATCTTGATGCTTTCTAGAAAAACACAATAGATCAAAAATTATATTGAATTTATTTCAGCATAGACTTATGCAAATGAGAAATCAGAGGTAATATTTTAGCTATTTTTCACAAAAGGGAAAGAGATATTTATTCCAAATAATATTTTCAAGAGGATAAAATACCATAAAAGAATTTATTGAAACTAAAATAAAGAGATAAAGATTCCACAAATAATCAAATAACTTGCACACACATAGGGATCTCTCAAGATAAGAAATGCAAATATTCAACTTTATTTCTCTTTGAAGGTTACAGCTTGTATTAAATACATTCAAAATGCAAAAAATATAACTAGCAACAAAAGATAGATTGGGCCATGGGGTCTGCCCAATTTTATACAAAATATCTCCAAGATGAGATGTAGTTTTCAAAACTTGAACACCTATTAGAGAAGATCATGCAGATCTAAAATATTCATGAAAAAGAGATGAGTTCTTCTATTTCTTGCAACTTATATTTATGAAATGGATGGAAAATGGCATGCACGAGCTAGGAGTGATCTTTGGCATAGCATGGCGTGGTTGAACTATAGATGTTGAGGTGATACTAGAAGTGGTAATTTAAGATTAATTTCATCTGGAAGTGGCTAAAAATAGTCTCTTCATGCAAAAAGAGGTGAGTTTTATTGGCTTGGCTGAGGAGTCTTACATGTTTGGCCCTAGTCATCTGAAAGTTTATCTTTGAATATATGCACCTCAATGAGAAATAATTAAATCAAACTCTATCTCCCCTAATGTTAAGCCTTGTAAAATCTATTTATAACTTTCAAATGTGACAATTGTCTGAATCATTGAAAAGTCCACCTAGGACTCACACTATTAGATCTTTTACATGATGGGGTGTGAGCATGCCACTTGGCAGCTCCACAGGATTTTTAGCTCTTGACTTGTTGACTCTATGGGAGTTTGACATTTGTCACTTCTAAATTCACTCCTACAAACATAAATGAATAATTACTTAGCATATATATAATAAAGTATAGGGGTGCCACTTGGAAATTCTATGGGGATTATGGTATATTGTTTTGGTCATTTTGGTTGGGGTAATTATTTCAAGGGAAATGTTGTGGGACTTCTATGTAGGGGGGATTATTTTGGATAAAATATCTGCAACAATCTTATTGAAGACCCAATTTTCTTAGACAAAATGACCAAAATAATTATCTTGAAGGGTCATTTTTGTCAGAAAAAATGTCCATGACATAGAGTCTGAAGGAATTAGTTGAAGGGCAAAATCTCTCAGAAAAAATGTTTGAAGGAATGGTCTCTCAGACAAAATGTCTGAAGGAATGTTCTGGGGTGAAAGGTCCAAGACAAAACTCCTGAAGGGTAAATCTAGATGGCAAAGGGCCATTTCAAAAAGGCTGAAGGGCCATTTCAAAAAGGCCAAAGGGAAAATGTAAAAATCCTGAAGGGTAAATGCAAAAAGCCTGAAGGGTAGGTTTTTTTCGTCGAGAAAAATGTTGGGGAAAAATGGATCGAGTAGATTGTTGCAGGGAAAAATTTGCAGACAAAATGTTCAAGGCAATAAACCCTACAAAGACAAATGGCTTCAGGGAAATTTTTATTAGATAAAATGTCTGATGCAATAATCCCGAAGACTAATTATTGTAGAATAAAAGTTCTGAAGGTAAAAGCCTAAAAAAGATAAACCCAAAAACCTAAAACCTGATAAATACAAAATGCATAAGTTCTCAAAGAATTAGGCTATAAACATGAAAAAACTACAACTTGGATAAAATACCCAAAAATAGTAAACCTGAATATCAAATTTGTTGGACAAAAATATCTAATACAAAATATAACTGAATAAACTCTCTGAATTGTGCAAGTCTTGAACATCTACATAGTTCAAATAAACTCCTGAAGTGCATTAATATAGTTAGCCCAGGAAATATATATAACACCATTTTACCAAAGTATTAAAAGCTAATAATCAGTATTTTCTCAGATTTTACATAATCATATAGAAGAAGGCTCAAAGTTAAGACCATAATCTAAAAAAAGTGTGTAAGGGGAATGCTCTTAACCATTCAAGAACCCAAAAATTTGGTTAACAATCCTTAAATCATTCATGAAGTGTGCCATAGAAGAATACTTAAATCATAAACATGAAAGAGACTCCTAAGTTAATTCACACAACATACTTGCCTTCTAATTTCTTGGATCTGTGTGTGTCAAATGTGTAGTTTATTTAACCCTTGTTATGATGAGTTCTTCTAAGGCCTGATGAAGTTGTAGGTTTTGTTCTAGTGTCTATTAAAGCTTTAAAAACAAGGGAAGCTCAAGCATTGCTCTACTATTAGCCAGGCATCCATAGCCCCAACAAAGATACCTTGGACTCCTTTTCTTCTCTTTCCATTATTTTATATTAATCATGATGCATGGTACATTGACCTTATTTCATCATGTAAGCCTTTTGATTTTATTTTAATCTTTTTGAACTCATTGGTTCTTTTCTTCTTTTGTTCTTGAATGGAAAAGAGAAGAGCTGAAATCCTTGTGAACTGGTATAATTATAAAATAAATCATTACTAGAACATCCCTGCCAGCCACATCTATACCTAGAATTGTCATTTCCAATAGGTATTTAATATGATAAGTGCATTGGATCTAATAAAATAAGATTTTTTTTAAAATTTGTATGAAATACTCTGAGAGAAACTTCCACATACCTGGTAACAATTATGATAATCTCTAGAATGGTTCATGATTACATACCTTTATCCTAAAAACTCAAAACATAGAAAATTATCCAATTTTTTGAACAAATGGGGTCTCCCTTAGGATATCAAATGTAATGATATTTTTGAGACAAAAATATCAATATTTTTGGTGACTTCTATAGGATGATTGTCTACTAATCATTTTCAATCTAGTAGCCTTATCCATTGGGCATGAAGTCAACTTCTATTCTAAAAAACTCTAACCTAGGGAAGAACAATTGGGATTTATCTAGACATGAACAAAATATTTAAAAAAAAAAAAAACAAACAAGGAAAAAAAACACAACATAAGGAAATAAAATTTCCTTATGAGTTTGACCTATGCAGAAAAGCTTACTAAAAAATAAACAACTAACCTATTATTTACAAAATTTTAAATTTTATGGAATGAGTTCTTACCTCAAAAGAAAGATTTGAGGTATATCCCATTAACTAAGATTGGTAGTTATGCTCCATCAAGATTGGAGAGATGGAATGCATTGGATCCTTTACATTATGTGATGATGTATGGACCACTCCATATTACATCAAATTTGGTGTGCCTTCCTAGTTTTGCTTTATCTGCATCCCACTTGAGAACTATGTCTCCTTCATTAAAGCTCCTTATATATTCCTTTTTATCAAAAGTATTCTTGGTTTGTGCCTAATTTTCTTCCAAGAGTTTCATTGATTGATGCTTGATTTCTTCAAGCTCCATGAGTTTAGCTAGTCTCACCGTCATTTCATCATTGTCAATCAAGCCCAATTGGTGACTGAGCTCTAGATATTAAAGCTTAATTGTAAATGGTACTCGAGCCTCTCTTCTATAGACAACAATGAAATGGGAATTAAAAATGACTCTTTTTAGAGTAATATTATCATCTCAAGTGTTAATTTTAGCTTTGTGTGCCATGTTCTCTGGTTGTCCTTCATTATTCATTTGATAATTCTAATCAAGTTCTTATTGGTTGAGTCGGTTAAGCCATTACCTTATGGGTAATAATTTTAAGAAGTGATTAGGTAAAAATTATTCTTGATAGCCCATTCACTCAACTGAGTTTCCATGAACACCTTAGCATTATTTGATATGATGGTATGAGTAACACCAAACCTTAAAACTATGTTGTCCATAAATTCTAGAATAGATGCCTCAGTGGCATCTTTTAAAGAAACTACTTAAGTCCATCATGTGAAATAATTCATTGCTGTGAGAACCCATTTATGACCCATGCTTGATGGTAGATTGATCATGTTAATGAAATCCAATCCCCATTGAGCAAATAGTTGATCTGCTTGAATTGGTCTAAGAGGAAGGGATGTTAGCCTTTGCTTACTAGTGAAGTAAGCACACTTTTCACAATTCCTTACCCATTTATGGGTATCCTTGAATATTGAAATCCAATATTAGACTCCTCTCATTATCTTAATGGCCATGGTCCCTAAAGAAAAATGTCCTCCTGACGGTTCATCATGAAATTGCTCAAGCACTTTGGAAACTTACTCATGCTCAATACATATTAACAAGACTCCATTCATGTCCTTCTGAAATAAAATTCCATCAATAATAACATAGGGGATTGATTGGAGTAAAAAATATCTTTTCTTTGACTATTGAAATTCATAGGGGTATTTTCCAGTCTGCAGGAAATGAGTCATGTCTTGAATCCAGTTGTTGGAAGAAGGTGGATTGTCTGACTAAGATGTAATTTAAGCATATAACAGTCTTAATGTTGGAAACTAATTTTTTACATAGTCCTTTTCCCCTTAAAATATTCATGATCATGATATCCATGTTTTACTCCATGACTTTGGTAATCCATCCTACTGATTTTTCATTTATCTCCCTACTTAGAAAAAATTCTTTGATGCTCTATTGACTCACCATCAAATGTATTTTGTTATTGGAGAGCATATGCCTAAACTTATTGAGTGTTTTGATCACTGTATATACCTAATTCTCCATAAAGCTATAATTCTCTTCATAACCTTTCAAAGATTGGTTGAAGAAAGAAATGGGATGTTCCAAATATTCTTGATTATGTTGAGTTAGAATGGTTGAGATGCTTCCTTACCCTCTAAATTCATAGAGAATAAAATCTTTCTCATAATTTGGGTTGACTAGGGTAGAAGATTGGGGAATATCCTATATTATTAGACCTATGAATGCCATGTCCATGGCTCTCTAAAAATTTACCCATATGTTTATCAGATTAAACAACATCTTCATGTATGCATACATGCCCCATTTAGTGGTGAAGGTGGTTTTAAATTGATCTAATTCTTATACCAAGATTTGGTTATAACCTGAATAACTATCTAGAAGAGAGAATCCTTTAGATCTTGATACTATCTACAACATTTGTTCTATAGGGGGAAGAGGATAGTGATCTTTCAATGATGTTTTGTTCAGGTCTCTAAAGCCAATGCACAATCATATTTCACCACTTTTATTTCTAATAGGGACCAGATTTGATACCCAAGAAGAGTGTTTGATATGAAATATTATATTAGCCTTTATCAATTTAGAGAGCTCACTCTTCACCAGGAATTTAATCTTTGGATTGATACATCTCTATTTTTATTTGATAAGATTTATATTTGAGTCCAAATCTATAGTGTGTTGAGCTAAACTTGGATCAAACCCTCTTAAATCATGATAACTCCAAGAAAATTTATCATCAAACTCTTAACATAATTGAACAAAATCATGATTCTTTGAAATATTTCATACCTTGCCTATCTTGAGAGACTTGCCTTATAAGATGATGATGGGTTCACAATCTTCTTCATTTACTGTAATATTCTTCTTTTCACCTTTTTGATGGTCATCTAAATTGAAGATGTTTTTCAGTGTAATGATACCCATAGGTAGCTTGTTCAGTTTCAACTAAATAATTTGATCACCATATTGGTCTTATAGCCTTGGTTGATTCGTATCTAAAAACTTGGCCTCTTCTCTCAAAAAATTTACAATCTACTTATCACTATCAAAGACTTGCTAATTAGTTGCATTATCAGGGACAGAAGGCCTTACAATCAACCTCACATGTTGGCTATTCTTCTTCTTTATTTCAACTAGTAGGTTATACTAGGACCCCACTAAGGCCATGCAGTCAACATCTTTATTCTATTCCCTTAGTACCGCTTGAATATTCAAAGTGGGCCATGTGATCAACATCTTTATTCTATTCCCTTGGTATCACTTGAATATTCAAAGTGATGAAATCTTCTAATAGGTCCCAAACCCTATATTTTTAAGACCTTAACAAAAAAAATTTGGTTACACTTTTTGATCTAACTTGGTGAATGATGATCTCACTATCACCAAATATCTATAAAATATTGATTCATCTATCTTTAGACAACTAGAGGCCTCAAATCAAGGCTTCATATTTAGCTACATTATTGGTACAGATGAATTGAAGTCTGAATGAGTAGAAGTAACTCTCCTTCTATGAGGATATCAATATAATTCATGCACTTGCACCCTTTCTACTTCTTGAGCCATTAAAAAAAACTACCACATCCCTTGAATATCTTCAGCTGGTTTGACTAAATTTTAGATAATCACATATTTTTCATGAATGAAATATGTTCATAACCCTATTTCTTGTATGTAGTCATAAATATCAAATTTTAGGGTTGATCCCCATTCATCCAAATGAGTGTCTATAATTATTTCTACAAGAGTTGCATTCTTTTGATCCGTTTCTTCCTCTACTTGATCTTACAATGTACAATTCATTTCTATGGGAGGAATAGGATTGTATGGTTCTATATGATTTTTCTTAATTGGATCATCTCTTATTATTACTCTAGTTCCATATCTCATTTTAAGTAACATGTAATACCAATCTATAGATAGGTATCTTCCCATTTTTTTAGTGAAATTTCTTGAAAGACAAATAGAAAAATAAGGGGGAAGGTCTATGACTGAAATATCTTGAGTAATTGATAGGCTTGGGAAAGTATAAATAGTGAGGTTTAATCCCTATATATTTCCTACTATTTAAACAATAGTCCCATCTAATTGCACCACTTATTTATTAACAATCATGTATTTTATTCCCAAAACATTAGCTCTTTTCTTGGGCATTACTAAACTACTAACCCCTAAATCTACCATGCAATTATGTACCAGATACTTCCCTATTATAAGTTAAAGATAGAAGGGGAGAGGCTAACCATTTTTACCCATTTTATTATTAGCTTGAGGCTAAGATAGATTTATTATAGGTGTAGGCCCCTTAGTTAGAACCTTTTTTGATATCTAGAAATTCTTTAGAGCCTCTTGTAGTAAGTCCCTTTGTGCCAGTATAGATAGTGTTTCCCATATAGTGATGTTCAGATTAGTCTTCTTCATTTGATCAACTATGCTAAAATGGATATTACCAACCTTTGATAGTGATTTTTTAGTAGTTGCATCCTCTTTTACAAGATTTATAGTGGTCACATTTTCTTTGAATTGATTTGTAGGTACAAAGGGCAGATTTTGCACTATGTTGCTCTTTATTGGTTTTGTTGTAACTTTACAAGTTGAAGTTTTCTCTAACCTGGGGGGCTAATCATCTTCTATTTCCCTTTTATTGGAATGTGTATTAGCTACTACAGGACCTTCACCATTGAAAAAAATTTCATCTTGGCTTATCCCACTAAAGTCATTTTCCTGCTAGTTTAGAAGAGTTACTTCACTTTGAGCAGGTTCTTGTGTGTCTGCTTATTGGGAAGTGGATTCTTCTTATTGTCCTTGTGTGTTTTTTATGCCTTGCACCATAAAGGCTTGACTGATTACACTATTGGGGCAAGTATTCTAATTATGGGGATGATTACAAGGATAACATCACTCGTACTCTTGAGCCAAATTATATTGAATAGGGATAATGGCTTTGGAAGCTCTTGGTTCTAGTAAATCACATATGTTTAGAGGTCTTGGTTGTGAAATCTATCCTTTTTTTTGGTTTTTTCCTTGATATGGCTTCCTATCCCCCTAGTATGGTTGTCTATTCCCTTGGTATGCAGGGTTAGATGGCTAAAAAGGTTTATAATTTTGAGTTTATTTATTTTTCATTGCCACTAATTCATTTTCAAAACTCTTAAGTAATGAATTTACCTCATATAGATCATCTATAAGTGTAGGAGTTAAAATAGGTGCCTTTGTCATAGTGGGAATTGGAACAAGTGCAAGTTGGGGAATAGGGGATATTTCTAGAAATATAAGCATTGGTGGCCTTGGTGTAATTTTTCTAGATTAGATTAAACAATTTTATGCCCTTATTGTAATATTATAAGCTACAGGAAGTGTCATTCCACCCATTGACTAAATAATCATAGCTATATCACTATTAAGGGCTTTTAAGTAACACATGAAAGCATTATTTGTAGCAGGTTTGACCAAGATTGGGATCTTATTTCAGGTCTTCTAGAAATGGAAATTAAAATCAATCATTAGTTCATGAATAGCTCGTTGAATAGTAGTTAACTATTCAACTAAGGAAAGGTGGTCATTTTTGTCTTCAAAATGGGTACACAATATAATGCCTAACTCATCCCAAACTTGGATTGAACTAGGAAGAAGGCTTTTATACCATTGTAAAGCTTTGCCCTTGAAAGAGGAGACTAGAAGTCTGATTGCGAAATTGTCTTGGACCACGTTATGGATTGAATAGAGGTTAGTAATATCTTATATGTACTTTGAAGCAATGGTAGAGGTTTCACCAGTAATGTTGGGCCAATCGGAGTGGACTGCCTATATTGAAGGATAAGAAATTCAAATTTCTATCCATTACGAGAGGTATAAAAATAATAGGAGTTACCATTGTGGATGGAAAAAAAACCATAAGATATACCTTAGGCTAAGGGGTGACTACTTTTGATCTCTTTTTAGATGGACATGACAATTATAAAAAATCAGCCCTCTTACCTTTAATAGATGATCTTTTTTGCTTACTTGGCATACTTCACCTTGAAATTATGAGTCCATAAGCTAGTGGAGTTGCCAAGTGATTTGATATTTGTACAAAACTCATACAATGTTTGATGAGAATAACACCAATCTCTATGTAATTTTTGGGTCCCATTAGGCATGCCAAAAACTGTTATCACATAGGATTGCACCTGTCTTGATCTTGTAGCTTGTTATGCAATTGCCTAATGATACAATGGAAAAACCTCCAAAGCCATGGGATCTTAGAAATTTGAGGTTAATCTCTAGAGAAGGTCAGCTTCCTTTCACTAAATCTAATGTAAATTGATAAAATACCAATTTTTTGGAAATCTTGCTCTTTAGTGCTTTTGAATCCTAAATTAGGGTTTTGATGGGGCAAAGGGTTGAAGAATTGAAATTTGTAAAAAACTAAAAATAGGGTGATTACACCAAATATTGTATACTGGATCTTGATGCTTGCTAGACAAACACAATAGAGCAGGAAATATATTGAATTTATTTTAGCACAGACTTATGCAGATGAGAAATCAGAGGAAGTATTTTAGCTATTTTTCACAAAATGGAAAGAGATATTTAGTCCAAACAATATTTTCGAGAGGGTAAAATACCATAGATGAATTTATTGAAATTGAAACAAAGAGACAAAGATTCCATAAATAATCAAATAAATTGCACATGCATAGGGATCTCGTAAGACAAGAAAGTAAAATCTTCAACTTTATTTCTCTCCAAAGGTTAAAACTTGTAGTAAATACATTCAAAATGTAGAAAATATAACTAACATCAAAAGATAGATTGGGCCATGGGGTCTGCCTAATTTTATACAAAATATCTCCAAGATGAGATGTAGTTTTCAAAACTTGAATGCCCAGTTAAAGAAGATCATGTATATCTAAAATATTCATGAAAAAGAGGTGAGTTATTCTATTTTTGGCATCTTGGATTTATGGAATGGCTGAAAAATAACATGCACAAGTTGGGAGTGATCTTTGGCGTATCATGGTATGGCTAAACTAAAAATGTTAAGGTAATACTAGAAGTGGTAATTTAAGACTGCTTTCATCTGGAAGTGGCTAAAAACAGCCTCTTCATGTAAAAAGAGTTTATTTTTATTGGCTTGGTTGAGGAGTCTTGCATGTTCGGCCCTAGTCATCTGGAAGTTTATCTTTGAATATATCTATCTCAGTGAGAAATACTTAACTCAGACTCTATCTTTGCTAACATCAAGCCTTGCAAACTCTATTTATAACTTTTGAAATGTGACCATTGTCTAAATCATTGAAAAGTCCACCTAGGACTTACACCATTAGATCTTTTACATGATGGGGTGTGAACATGCCACTTGGTAGCTCTATGGGCTTCTGAGCTCTTGACTTATTGACTACATGGGAGCTTGAGATCTGTCATTTTTAGATTCATTCCTATAAACATAAATGAATAATGACTTCTCTCTCTCTCTCTCTCTCTCTCTCTCTCTCTCTCTCTCTCTCTCTCTCTCTCTCTCTCTCTCTCTCTCTCTCTCTCTCTCTCTCTCTCTCTCTCTCTCTCTCTCTCTCACACACACACACACACACACACACACACACACACAAAATAAAGTGTAGGGGTGCCACTTGGAAATTATACAAGGATTGTGGTTTATTATTTTGGTCAAGGAAATTGTTGCAGGGGAAATGTTGTGGTACTTCTCTATGGGGGGAATTATTTCAGACAAAATGTTTGCAATAATCCTCCCAAATACCTAATTCTCTTAGATAAAATGACCAAAAAAATTATCCTGAAGGGTCATTTTTTTTAGATAAAATGTCTGAAACACAAAGTTCAAAGGAATTAGGCAAAGGGTAAAATATTTCAAACAAAATATCCAAATGAATGGTTCAAATTAATGGTCTCTCAAACAAAATGTTTGATGGAATTTTTTTGGGTAAAAGCTCTAGGACAAAAGTCTCAAAGGGTAATTATGGAGGGTAAAGGGACATTTCAAAAAGGCTGAAGGGCAAATGCAAAAACCCCAAAGGGTAAATGAAAAAAGATCGAAGGGTACGTTTGTTTCATCAAGAAAAGTGTTGTGAGGAAGATGGATTGGGTAAATTGTTATGGGGAAAAAGTTGCAGACAAAATGATAGAGGCAATAAACCTGACAAGGATAAATGGCTTCGATAAAATTGTTTTAGACAAAATGTTTGATGCAATAATATCAAAGACCAATTCTTGCAGAATAAAAGTTTTGAAGACAAAAGCCTAAAAAAGATAAACCTAAAAACCTAAAACCCAAAAAAGACAAAATGTATAAGTCCTAAAATAATTAGGCCAAAAACATGAAAAACCCACATCAACTTAGACAAAATACCCTAAAAGAGTAAACCTAAATATCAAACCTAGTGGATAAAAATGTTTGATACAAAATATGCCTAAATAAACTCTCTAAATTTCTCAAGTCTTGAACATCTGCATAGGTCAAAGAAACTCCCAAAGTGCATTAATATATTTATCCTAGGAAATATATATATATATATATAAAACACCATTTTGCCAAAGTATGAAAAGCCAATAATCAGTCTTTTTTCAAATTTTACATAATCATATAGATGAAGGCTCAAAGTTAAAACCATAATATTAAAAAAGTGGGTAAGGGGAATGCTCCTGAGCATTCAAGAACCCATAAATTTTGTTAGCAATCTTTAAATCAATCATGAAGTGTGCCATAGAAGAATACTTAAATCATAAACATGAAAAAGACTCTTAAGTTAATTCACACAACATACTTACCTTCTAATTTCTTAGATATGTGTGTGTCAAACATGTAGTTTATTTAACCCTTGCTGTGATGATTTCTTCTAAGTCTTGACAAAGTTGTAGGTTTCATTCTAGTGTCTATTAAAGCTTAAAAAATAAGTGAAGCTTGGGCATTACTCTGCTTCTAGTCAGGTGTCCATAGCCTCAACAGAGATACCTTGGGCTCCTTTTCTTCTCTTTCCATTATTTTCTCTTAATCATGATGCATGGTACATCGACCTTATTTCATCATGTGAGCCTTTTTATTTTCTTTAGATTTTCTTTTACTCTTTTCGAACTCATTGGTTATTTTCTTCTTTTATTCTTGAATGGAAAAGAGAAGAGTTGGAACCCTAGTAAGCTAGTATAATTATAAAATAAATCATTACTAGAACATCTCTGCCAACCACATCTATACCCATAATTATCATTTCAAATAGGTATTTAATGTGATAAATGCATTAGATCCAATAAAACAAGAAAACTTTCTAAATTTGTATGAAGTACTCTGAGAGAAACTTCCACATGCCTATGACAATCTTTAGAATGGTTTATGATTACATATCTTTATCCTAAAGACTCAAAACACATAGATTCTCCCAATTTTGTGAACAAAGGGGGTCTCCCTTAGGATATCAAATGTAATGATATTTTTGAGACAAAAATATCAACATAAAATACATCTAATCGATTTATAGATGGTAGTGAAACGGTAGTTTTTTTAAAGATCTTAATAGTAAATATAGTAAGATCATCAATAATATAAATAAGAATAAGTGAATTGGTGCTAGCCACAACATCAACATGACTGTTATTTCTTATAGGAATATTTAAAATATCAAAGTCATCAAAGTGAGTGATCAAACTATGCATAATATCTCGATATGGAACTAAATTTTAATCCTTTATTTAATAGGCACCAGTCACTTGATTGAATAAATTTTAAGAATCACCATAAAAATTTATAGATTTAATCTTTTAAGCATGTGTGGTATTTAATCCTAAAAACAAAGTCTCATACTTTGCTATGTTATCGGTAAATGAAAAGATCAAATAATATGTAAGTGGCATAGTATGACCTCGAGGAATTACTAATACAATATTGGTATATGCACCTGAAACAAATTTAGATATATTAAAGTACATGGTTTATTTTTTTTCACATTAGTACATATAAGAAACTCATCACAAAAAAATTCATCTATAGGAGTGTGGTCTAATAAGGGAGCCATAAGGAACTAGTTAGAAATGACTTGCCCTTTTACTGATTTCTGTGGTATAAACTTAATATCAATCTCCATAAATAACATGACCCACTTAGCTATGCATTTGGACAAAAGGGTATTATACATGATATACCTCAAAGGATCAAGATCTTTGAAATAACACGTGTCTTGGTATTAAGCATTTCATGTCAAAGTTTTTATGTGGAAAATAGAATAAATAAGCACAAATTTTCCATCGAGTTATTTTATAATCATAATCAACAAATATATGAATGATGTAATATATATATATATATATATATATATATTTCATCATCATATTTTTCTAATAGGTTACCCAAGGCACATTCAATGATATATATCTATAGTAACAAAGGTGTATCATGAATTAGTGGCATCATCACTAGTGGATTAAATACATACTTTTTTATTTCATTAAAATCATTTTGAAATAATGATCCCACTCAAACATGGTGCATGTGCGTAATAAACTAAAAAGTGGTTGAGTTTTATTAGTTGATTGAGTAATAAACTATCAAATGAATTGTATTTTTCCTTGTAAAATTCTTAGTTTTTTTAGTCTCGTAGGTGGAGACGTATCAAAATTAACTTGTAATTTATTAGGATCAACCTCAATGTCATGTTGGGAAATAATAAAACCCAAAAAAATTTGAGATGTAACACAAAAGACATATTTATTTAAGATTTCATATTACATTGAATTTTCATAGGATTTCATGTAAAATTCACCAAAATGTTTTACAAAAAAAGAACAAAAGTGTTCAAAACATGATGTAAACTATGTAAAATGATAACATAAAGGATTAGACTAAATATAGAAAACTATGGTAAATTAGAATTACCTAGTGCTAAGAAATGGGTTGAAAGTACAATGAACTATACAAAAATCATTAGCAATGAAAGGAAAGAGAAAGAGAGAGACATATATAATTAAAATGAACACACTTGGGATTTGACAGGGCTCAAATATATAAATAAGAAGGTTTTAGAGCTATGTAGACTAAAACCCATAAGTAAAAGTGAGTCCTATGCACGTCTTGGAGTCAGCCCTTGATTTTTTGTTAATCCATCATTTTTGCATACCGTGGCCCTTATTAGGTTGCTTGTGGGACTAGTATTTATTGTCTTTTAGGGTTTTTCACCTTTGGGAAAAGCCAGCCTATTTAATTACTTCTCATTCTCTCCTAGTTGAATCAAATGTGAAGGAGAATGACAAAATGTCGAGCAATGGCCCCCTACAAGCACCCGAGGAAGTTAGTATCAAAGGTATACCACAAGGTAACTCTTCAAAACCTAATGTTATTTTATCAATTCTAGAATTTAACTTTGCTTGTCAATGGCTAGAATAGTTTTGTTTGATAGGTTATTTTGTGGGTTAAATTCCTTCTAAAATTATGCTTAGATCCTGGGTTCAAAACCACTAGGATGCTCATGGCATAAAGCTTAAAAGCATCTATAATATGACCAAGGGTTTTTTCTATTTCATTTTGTCGATCCTTCTCACGTAGGAGGTATTCTCCATAAGTCAGCTACATGGTATGTTAGGAACTTTCTCATGGTTCTCTCCCCTTGGACATGAGACTTTGTAGTCTCCGATCGCACTGCTCTCAAGGTCCCAGTTTAGGTAGAATTTCTAGGTCTCTTGCTCCCCTATTGGCATTTTATTCACCATATTGCTTCTCACATAGGTTGGGTTGTTTTTTATGATAAAAATAGGTTCTAATCTACTAGGCCATAGAAATGGGTTTGTGTGGAGCTAAACCTTTCCCAAGACCTTAAAGAGTTTGTGGAGATTCAAGTTGGGGATGTGAGACACTCCCAACATGTTATGTATATCAATTTTCTCAATACCTGCTTTTGTTGCTAAGCCACCAAACACAAAATTTGGGACTATCCCCTTCAGCTAGCCCATAAAAATGTGCCCAATCACTCAACCTCTCCTCCTAAGCCCTCTCTAGAATTTGTAAAAAAACTAGCTAAGGATGGTTGGACTACGATAGGGAAGAAGAATAAATGCATTAAATCTATGAGCTCAAATGTAGGAAATCCTAAAGGAGGTAAGCCATAAACAAGTAATGGTTTGTGGGACCAGGATCTTATTGAGAAAGATCCTTCTCAATCACAGGTTGAAGATCCAAAAGTGATATAAAAATATATGGTCTACCACACCCCTCTTGTAGCCAATGTTCTATCTCATGGTCCGGGGGCTTCTCAGCCTAGTTCTTCTAGTTTTTTAGACACATAGCCAGCCTCTATACCAATTCTTGCTTAGTGGGATGAACCCAAATGCTCTCATAACCCTCATAGGAGGTGTGAAGAGTTAGAGGAAGGAAAGTATCTGGTTGAATATGCTATGAGGAAATAAGTAAAATTGGATGTTTTTAAAATGTTAATAGTGGGAATATTTTACAAAATCGCTATGATGACTTAGAAAGCTTAGATTCTGAGGATATGTCTCTTGACATCCATTATCTATGAATTGATTTTCATGGAATGTTTGGGTCTTACAGACCCAAAATGCAAGTTTATTGTGCATGATTTTAAAAGGAAGTTTCTCAAGATGGACATTCTTTATCTATAAGAAGTGAAGGTGGTAGATTTTTTATTGACAATGGTTAGTAACTCTATTTGGCATGATAGTATTATTATTCATAGTAATCATGAGGTAGGATGTGGTGGTGTGATCACATTTATTTCTCCTAGGTAGTAGTTGTACTTAATGCAATTTGGAGTGAACCCCACTAACCAATTAGTTTGGACCCTTTTCAACATTGAAAGCTATTCCTTTAAATTTATTAATATTTATGCTTTGCATGATGCCATTGAGCATACTCATTTATGGAGATGGATTACATAGGATCTCCCCAATGCTCATTAGGTCATTTGTGGTGAATTTAATATGATCACATCTCTTGAAGACAAAGTGGGCTACTTTACAATGTGTTGGGCAGTTGGCAAAAGGGAGGCATGGTATTATATGTGCACTAAATGGGCATTTTATGACCCAAACTTAATCCGTCGACCTATAGACAAAGTGTGGTACACCTAGAGAAATATTAGGGATAGGCCTACTTAGATTTTGAAATACCTTGATCAAGAAATGATGTCTACTCAATCATATTTTTCCTTTGATAACAATTTTCTCCTCTGATGCAGGCTCTATTAGATTTTGGGATTTTTGGTTACTCCCCCATTCAGTTTTGAATGACATAGAAGTTCATGAAACCCAAGTTTCATAAAACCCAATTCCTCCTCAATACCTCCTTGCTTAAGCATGGGCCCATTATGGCTCACATTCATAGACTTTAGAATCTGAATCCTCATCCAACCCAAGATTCTTATTGGATTATCTAGTGAAATGATGTCATCAGAATGAATTCTTACTTTATGATAATCTATGGCCACCAAATTGTTAAAATTCAAAGACACTCTTCTTCTATTACCTCCTCAGAGCTTAACCATATGACTTTAGCTTTATAAAAAGATCCCTTAAATGAGATCTTATAGGTCATAGTCTCTTCTTTATGGCAACCACATCTAGATTGTATATAACTACAATGCTTGGGGAGCTCAAATCAAAGCCAGACTTCACTAGCTCAAGATAGGGGACAAAGCCTCCAAAGAGTTATTTTAAATGCTTAGAGTTAAAAACTTGAATCAACAAATTCAAGCTATCTCTGATGCTAGTAGAAGATTATCAGAGACACCATAGATTATTCAAGCCTTTGCCCACCATTATCAATAAGTTTTCAAAGCTCAAGTATCCTTCGAAGAGCATGACATATCCCTTCAACAATGTCTCATAGTGGTTCCTTACAAACTCACTCCTGCTCAACAAATAGCTTGCAATATGATCCTCACTGTGGATGGTCTACAAGAGGTAGTGGCTCATATGGAAAGTGATAAATCTTCATGCGGTGATGGATTCCCCTGTGAATTTTATAAAACCCTCAGGGATCTTGTGGATTCTAACTTATACCATGTCTATCAATAAGCCTTTCACAAACATTCTCTAGGGAAGAATATAAACAAAGGAAACATCAAATTCATACTTAAGCAAGGGGATCCTGAGTTGATCTATAATTGGTGGCCGATCACCCTCCTGAATGTTTCATACAAAATCATTACTAAAGCTTTGGTTCTCTAATTACATAATCTATTAATGTGCATCACTTGTCTTGAGTAAACAGGGTTCATTAAAAGTAGGTATATATTAGACAATATCATTGAGGCTTGGGAAGGAATGGACTAGGCTAGAAGATATAATCAAAAAGATATTTTCATAAAAATTGACTTTGAAAAAGCTTATGATCGTATTAATTGGCCTATCATCTTGGCCATGCTTAAAGCCCTAAGCTTTAGGCTAAATTTCATTCAAACTATCTAGATGATTTTTTCAGATGCCTCAACTATCCTCTCTATTAATGAATTCACCTCAAAATAATTTGGTTTGTTCTAGTCTATTCACCAAGGATGCCCCTTGGCACTTACCCTATATGTGCTTACAACAGATTGTTTTGGATATCTTCTTAGTAATGCCCAAGATAGGGGCCTTATCAAAGGAATCAATTATATCTAGATAAAGAAAACCCTTAGAAATATATGCAATTATCTAATGGCCACTTTGTTGATGATTATTTCCTTACTATTATTAAGGAAGAGGACAATGTGGATAATACCTTGTAGTTTATCAACACCTTCTACCTTGCCTCTAACTCAATCATCCAATGGAAAAAAACTTGATGCTATAGGTAGTAATACCTCCCCCTATCGATGTGGGATTCCAAGTATGGGTGGGCCTGGGTCCAACATGATGAAATATTCAAGTTTATTGGCATCCCTTTTGATTTTGATGCCTCTCCACCCATGTTATGGTAATATTTTGTTGACAAAATAGTAAAGAAGTTAGAGTATTGGGTGGCTAAGCCCTTATCGTTAGCAATAAAATTTCAAATTTTCTCTAAAGTAATTATGACCAGCCATGTTTACTACTCTTCATGTTGGGTGCCTTCTAATAATTCTTACTAGAAATTTGAAAAGCTTCTTAGGGACTTTATTTGGGCCAATTCTTGACATGGCCATGGCTTCCATGGGGTTTCTTGGGAATATAGCTACCTCATATGAGGCACTATAGGTATGGGTCTCATTGATGTGCCTCATCAAGGATTTTCCTTATATGCCAAATGGATTGTGTGGGCCATTGAAGGAAAGGAATCTTAGAAGGTTTTGTTTTGACACTACATTTATTTAGGCCTTCCCAAAGTCAAAAAAGCTTGGAAAGGACTTGGATTCTCCAATATGCTCATCATCAAAACCCCTATTCAAATTATAGGGTCCTTTTTTGCTAAAAAGTATCTAAAAATCATGGGAAAAGATCAAACCATGGATTCTCTAAAATGGCTCAGGGTTCCAAGATGGGTTGTTCATTAATTTGCATTCACTATGGTGGTCACCTATTATCAATTTAAATGAATTCCCTTTGGTTGAGGTTCCCTATATCAATGCTCTCAAGTTATTTTGTATAGGCATTCATACTGTCTAAGACATCTTTTGTAAGCAGTCTCACTCTTGGCTATCCTAGGAGGTGGTGAAAACCAAAATCTCATTAGCCAACTCTGATAGAGAGTCTTACAAAGAAATGCTTAATTTTATTCTACCTTCAATGTTTCACAAAATCTCTATTATTTTTGCTCATCCTTGGTGGAAGGACTTTAAATGGTATGTTGAAACTTTGTTTTGTAATTACACTCCCTGACTTGGATAAGGTGCTTTACTCACCACATGCCTATGGTGGATAAGATTAACTCTCACTAGGGTATTCATTCTTTAGTTCATACCTAGTGCTTCCATTTTCATACTATCTAGGAGGCTTGGTTGGAGCCTAATTTAGCTCATTTCACTTGGTGTTATGTATCGAGGCTTGTCTATAGGTAGACAACTTGTGCATTTAGGAATTTTCCTTCCTAAATGCCCTTTCTATGGCCATCTAAAAAGGCTCCCTCATCTTTTCTACAACTGCAACAAATCCCAATGGGTCTGGACATGGATTCATCACATTTTTAAGCCTTTCCAACTTGATTTATTTTAGTGGAAACATATCCATCTTGGAGATAAACCACCTTGTCTTTTAAACACACCCAAGTTTGGCATATTTTTAGAGTGGAGATTTTATTTGGTTATGGAAAGAAAGAAATAATGTAGTGTTTAGCAATGTTTCTTCATATTGTAATTTTTATGCTTTCAACAAATCTTCCATTATTTCTAATATGCTTTTGTCGATTCAAGTATGGGAAAATAAAGTTTCCATAGATCTTGGCCATCTTTAGGACCTCAATCATTAGGGAGATGTTCCTTGTGTTATGGCATGGATTCCTCCTTCTCTGCCTATGGATAATATAATTATTGGAAGAAATGCTAGTCCTCCTCTAGAGGTGGTCACTGATGTAGACAGTCTTAGCACTATTCTCATAGTGGTAATCTATATCAGTGCATGTCTCTTCTTAGATAGTAGAGAGGGTGGCATCCCCCACCTCCTTCCCCTACTAGACAGGATGGTTGGGGTGCTCCTCCTCCTCTTCTGCATCTAGATACTTAAGGGGTGCCACTTGGAGGTCAAAAAAACATGTTGGATAAGTTCCTCATGGTATTTCTTGCTATTTATCCTACTCAAAAACATGATGATGATAAGTACCCTACTCAAGCTTTTGGTTGGAAGCCAATTCTAGATGGCAATGACTTACCTAGTTAGGGTTGGGGTCCAAATGATATAGATCCTTTGCCTTTCAGCCTTGCACTGACAACTTAATTATGTTTCCCTTTTTGTTTATGATTTTATGATGAATCTTTCTTAGGTGGGGCCTAGCGTTATTTTTATTTCTATAGTAACTTGTTCCTAGTCTTGGCCTAGTTTGACTTGAGGCATGTTTCCATACCAACTATTTTTATGAATTATTTGTATATTTAATATTTTATTAATATATATATATATATATTTCATAGAAAAAAATTATTCCTATACAAATGATCATAATTGACCACTATCGATGATAGTTGATCAAAGTATTATGACTGGTAAAAATATTTTTTGGTCAATTGTGGTTTCCTATTAAGATTATGTAAATTTTTGTCTTCACTGTTTAAAACCTTATGGGATCCTCTATCATTAGTAGACACACAAAATCCTCTCTAATATTTATGAATTGGCACAAGTAGATGTTAAAATCTTATCTCTTCTTGAATTAACCCCAATCTAGATTCATCGCCTAACAACACATTTAAAGACCAAATAAATGTGTAGTCAAGTTTCTCAATCCCCCTTTAGGTTTTTAACTACATATCACATTGTTGTGAATTAGGGCTTAATGTAGTTCTAGGCTTGTGAGTGTTCCTAACCCAAATGAGAAAAAAATTTGCTTCCTCTCCCTAGATAATCAAATGTAACTACATGAAATTTCACTTAAGATTTATTTTGGTACATGTATACAATAATATAAAACCTTTGAAATAACTTTAAAGTATTGAATGGTAGAATATAATCTTGATAATTCATGTAACACTTGTGTAATGCCTTGATATTTATCATTATTTATTATTGAAATGATCTAAGATAACTTATATATATACTTAACAAATTCAAATTAAATACCTACTAGCCTAGCAAACCAACACAATAAAATACATAAAACCATAAAACATGGGTCTAAACATTGATAAAAGAGGAAGAGGGGAAAATAAGCCCCCACAAGATGAACAACCTAAATCAACACTCACTGATTATGTTCAGACTAGAATAAGTCATCACTAATTATGTTCAACAAATAAAAGTAGAGGAAAAGATAAGAAGAGACCTTTAGGTATAAAGAAACACATATGAGAGAGAAAACAAAATAAATAGATGCACATGTTCACACATAAAAGAAAGGAGAGGAAAAATGTGTGAGAAATGCCAATTGGTACCTAATTTGAACCAATGATCCATATGCACAAAACAACACTAAAAAAATAATAAAAATAAGCCTTGCACCAATATTAGGTGTCTATAGTTATATGTTAGAAGAGATAACAATGTGAATGTTAAGAAATATGGACATAGGTATACTCAAAGTCCCTCAAAGGAAAAGGAAAACAAGGATGAAAATAGGAACCATCCTATCATGTGTGTTAAAAACATGTTTTGTTGGAAAAAAGAGGAAGAAATCTATAGTACATTACTCATGGAGAGGGATGCAAAGTGTAGCCTGGAAGAAGGTGAGTGAAGATGAGGACCTTGAATGTCAAAATGTGGTAGAAGTGAATGATTAAATTAAAGACATAGAATATTACTTTCATATCAAACCATAAACAAGGGAGCTTGAAGGAATATTGATTTCAACAATTGAGGATAAAGCAGAACAATAGATGTTACCATTAGCCTAGTCATGTATAATAGATAATGAGGTTACATTTGAGGACATGAGATAAAATTTGACCTTAAACAAATGTGGTTGACATAGAGTAGATTATGTTTTGAATGGGAATAATGTGGTGAGTATATTGTGGAAGAAGATAGTTTATGGTCTAACAGGTGGTTGGAAAATATGGAAGTATGTAACATGATGGAAGGGCATTATGTAGATTTATGCCCCAAGTCAAAAGGATGGTTCTACCATCTAGCTCAAATTTGTGAACACTATTCTCACAAACACTTAGCCCAAGTGTCTGATGCAAAGAATTTGGGAAAGTAAGAAATATTACATTACCTAAAAATATCCTTGATGTTCATGTGCATTCAGGCCTAATACAAAACCTGAAGACAACCTACACATATCATTAGTACTTCAACAATATTATATAAGAGGGAAGGATTTGGTTTAAATATGGAGAAAAAGAGTTATTTATCTTATGATGAAACTAATGGATAATAGAGTAAAACATTAACCATCAACTATGAAACCACCACTATACATTAAGCAACAATCTTGAAACTATGGCTCTGCATTAAGTTGTAGTTTTGAAATTACTACTCTACATAAGTTGTAGTTTCAGCTATGGTAGTTTCACAAGTTGGGTAACAACCAAAAAAGATTGGTTGCTCATTTTGAGCATTTTAAAACATAAAAGGGATTCCAAGGATCACTTCTTGAAACACAAAAAAATTGGGAGTGGTAGTTTTGAAAGTGGTAGTTGTAAAAGTTGGGAATTGGCACAAAAAAAATTGATTGTTAATTTTGAGAATTTTCCAACATGAAAAATATTATAAGAGTCATTACGTGAAACAAAAAATAGTGGGAAGGATTCAAATAAGTCAAGCTAGAGTTATAGGATAATTTATAGTTAAGTGGAGGTGCTTGGGTATAAGCATAAGGAATCAGAGAGTAGAGTTAAACCCATCAAGGGAGTGTTGCTTGTGACTCTTCCTCCTCTGTTGTAATCAAGGAGATGAATGAGTATGTAGTGTGTGTGAGTTATGTATTTCTTTAAAATAGATAAATAAATTAGTTGTTTTGTTTTCAAATATCATTTGTGTGTGTGTGTGGTAAATGGTTGCAAGGAAAAGGTTGTCATTCACTTGACATCCTATTCTTGACTATATTAAAAATTACTTTATTACTTTGCTTGATTGTCATGATTCCCTTCATGCATCTATTGTGGGAAATATCCTATACTTATGCTTTAATTTGATACATCTTATGATAATGATGCTATATTGATTATATATTAATCCCATGTAGGCATATAGTTATTGATCTTACATTGATTGTATCATGGGATCATATGGGGCAACCTAATCATAATACATACATTTTTAAGATTACATCTTTATATGTTATATACCCACAATTCTATATCTTATCTTACATGTGTTTAATCCATTTATTTTGAGATGTGAGCTTCATAGGTAGATCTCAAAAATAAAAAAAGGGGCATTGTCCCACTCATCATATTCAAAAACATGTTTTTAGGGCATTCATCATCACATTGACATTATGGTAAATTAGACTTTATTCTAGTTCTATTTCAGATGGCTTCACCAAGATGGTTACACAAGGGTGTTAACTAGTTTTATTTAGATTGTTTAACCAAGATGACTATATCATGATGTTATCTAGTGTATTTAGAGTGGTGGCACTAATATGATAATTAATATTATTTATGTGGCACACTAGGATTATATTTAGATATACTTATAATTTCACTCAAGATTTAATTTATCTTTATTTCAAACGTTGTTAAAGATTGTAAATAGAATTTTGTTTAGGGCTTCATCTATATTTAGTGGTACTTAGATCCATGTGGTCATCTTGCCTTTCTCCTAATAAAATGATTTTTTTAATTTTTAATTTTTCATTTTTCAACAAATTATTATTATATGGCACTCACTTATGCATGTGTAGAAAAAGAAAGAATGCTTTTCCATATTCCCATGCATATTGGATTTTTTTCATGAGTTCCACACCTATAATTTTTTTATATCTATAGAATGTCTTATTTATTACTAGATGATATGTATGTGCATGTAGACACACATAAAAGTGGGTAAGATGTACACACTTGAATATGCTTGTTAAGCATTTATTAGTTATTAAATTACATGAGTTTAAGATGTTTGTGTAATTCTTGATTAATGGTCTAAATTAGGTGTTATTGGTGCATTTGTTAAATTTTTATGGTCTATGAATTTCCTCTTAGGTCCATATAGTTTCCCTCCCTCTCTCTCCTACTCAGTCTCCCTATCTCGGGCCTTGTGTCGAGAGAACAATTGATGCCTCTAGATCTCTCAAGAACATCATTCACGCTCATGGGTCCTTTATGTGTCTCTTCCAACTAATGTGTACATGTCACCTTTATCCCACCTTTTTTTATTTTTCAACTATTTGACATCATTTTGGGTGTTAAAAGGGTCCTAATTTAGATTCATATTTTCTATAAATATATAGGCATTATAGGTCATTTAAGAGGAATCACATTGAATATTTTCACTGAGAATGCATTAAGAAATCACATCCATTCTAGAGAGATAAATTAATCATTAGAGCATATATCATTGTGTCACACAATTTAATGTTAGAGAAATTGTTGGAAGGATGAAGAACACACACTTCACATCACTAAGGTTTTTTATGACACTCAAATTGTGTCTAATTATATAATTTATTATTTTCAATGTTTTTTAATTGTCTATTGGCTTGATAAGTAGACGATGCTAAAAACCTAGTAACCATAAACACATGCCCCAAAACATATTGTTTTCTTTAATTTTTAGATATTTTTTATAATCTAGGGCAAGGAGAATAAAATGTTTTGGAAGTGATCGAATTCATAATGTGGAAATTTGAGTGAGGTTATTGGACATTGATATTAGGAGATCACAATAATCAAATGAGTTTTTGCATGTTTATTATTTTTTATAACCATTACTTCATCTTTCGATAGTCAGGGGAGGAAATAATGCTCACAAGAGACTTCTATGTTCATTGCCAATTTTTTGGTTGAGGTCATTACCACTTTTGGGTGTAAATTTTTACTATTACATTTTGATGACTATCACAAAATTATACAATATTTAATATACACCTCTAAACCTTGGATAATCACCTCTTTAATTTTAAAATTAATTAATTAAAATTGATTTTTATATTGTTCACATTTATTTTACCTAGTTAAAAATAACTGAATATTTATGCTTTAATTTAATCATAACATATTTATCCATATTATAGATCATTTCATTATATTATACGATTTAGTATCGCATTATCTACTTTATAAATGTTTCAATTTTTACAGAAAAATTATGAGGTCCTCTTATTGTGGTTTAGTTACACACACATTGAAACATGCAATGTATTTATTAAAAGGAAACACACTAAATGTTCTCTCAAAAAAGGGGGTGGTATGAGAGCACACCCCAAATAAAAGCCAAATCACACCAGGTATAAAATAAACCTAGTAATCAAAGCCATAGTTAAGTTATTACAACCGCAATCACATCAACATATTAAAATATAAATATCATCATAAGACAACATTAAGCAATACATGCAACTATCCATGTAAAATGAGGAGGAGGAGGCAATGGACTATCATGTTTATCTCCCAAAACTCCCCCATGAAGGGGATGGATATTAGGTATGCTCCATCCATCATCTTGTTAGCAAGTGCCATCATGGGGAAATTCCCCTAACCATATCCACCTAGAAGAGCAAACCTAGCATGACCAAAATTAGTTTGAGGTGAGGGTCACCCTTCATACTCCCTAGAAGGACAAAATATTCAATGGGGAGGAAGTGGAGGGGTGGAGAAATTTGAATGAATTCATGACCTTTGACACCTGTGGCCATGCTCAAGCCACTCTCACTCTTTTTTTCTAGAAATCATGGTGAGGAGCCTTTAGGAATATTCTATTAACTATGTAAGAGGCATTACCCCAATGAAAAATAAGAGAATGGAGATGTTCAACCTCTAGAGAAACCTTTTTAGCCTATAGCTTAATATGTAGCATTACATTAAAAAAGATACACACTCTATTAGCAATGGAAAACTCTTTATCTAAGCAATATTTATTAAATATAGTTGCATTCTTGACTTTCCAAAGAGAAAAAAGAATTTAAATATGAAATAAGTGCCATAGTTGCTTATATCTCGCAAGGAAAAGCACAAAATACCCTAAGAGGGTAAAGTTCCAAGAGAAAGGTTCTAGCCTGAAAGGATTAAAAAAGGAATGAATCTAAGGCCAAACATCTTGAGCTCTAGCACATAACCAAAAAATGTGTTTTAGAGACTCATATTGACCACACATAGGGCATCTAGGAGAAGGAATTCCTATGTGAATAAGTATATCTCCTACAGAGGCCTTGATATATAATGCACTACGAAAAAATGGCTTTTTTGGGTTTCACCATAGTTGACCACACATTTTGGAACCTCTTATTCCATAAAGAGGAGGAAGTGTTAGTAGTCTAACATTTATTAATCATCTCCCAAGGATCATCGTTGGGAGCGAGCCATTGATAACCAAGCCAAGGTTGATACCAAATCATTAGGGTGGAAACAACCCAATTATAATCTTTTCACCATTTGGGAGACCCTCTAACACTATGTTTTTGCATTATATAATCTAGATTAACCATCTAAATCTTAGAAATAGATTTAAAAATCCTAATCATTTAACTTGAATTTGATTTTTAAGTTAGGCCAACTGAGCTAAGATCTATAGTGTTTGTCAAAGATATCCCCTAAGAATCAAATACCTCTACGAAAAAGTTGGATGGCTTTGAGTTTAGGGACTTTCTATATGCTCTTGACCATAAAAGTACCTATAAATTTGATAGGATATAGGGTAATGAATAAAGACTAGAACCCCAAGTTTCACCAAAAACTTTATGCTATAGGAGCATCTAGATGAAATACAATGTTTGAGGATTTTTTTGTAGGCTTCCTACCCTTCAATTTCTCTAAGAATCCATTTGGCGCAGAGGGTGAGCCCTTGTTTAACAATTTCAATGAGTCCTAGTCCTCCAACTTCTTTGGGTTGGAATTAAATGTCCCAAACAACTCTATGAAAACATTTATTCACTTTATAATTATCCCAAAGAAAATCTCTCAGTAACTTCTCAAGATTTTTGTAGGTTGATTTGGAAGGAGTCCAACAGGAGGAATAATAAATGAGTTGTAACAAGAACTTTAAAACAAATCCAAAACTTTCTAGCTAAAGAGAGGGGTTTAGTAATCCAATAGGATAATTTATTTACCACTTTAAGAATTACATAATTTCATAAATCAACCTAAGAAGCCTAAAAAAAAAGGAATACTTAAAAATTTAAACATCTCTCCATGCACAATCCACTTCCACTGATAAGCCTCAAGCCAACTAAGTAGATAACCATAAAATTGTTTGTAACATTGAGTCTTAGTCCCCTAAATTTTAGAGCTAGAAGCTAAGGTATAAGGTCTATAAACATTGCACAACCTTCTAAACAACTTCTTCTTCCTCTTGAAGAGTGAGAAAGGAATCATCATAAAAGTGCCCACTTATGAATTGGGTGTGGGGTACCATGGAGAGATTGATTACTTTGATAAGAAATTTGGAAGCACAATCTCCTAATAAATAGCCAAAACCCTCAACAACAAGAATATACAAGGAGGGGACAAGATAACAACCCTATTTGATAGAGAGAGAAAGACCAAAAATCTCACATTGGTGGCTATTTATGGTAAGACAAGACAAGGCATATTGGAAGTGGGTTTGCATAGAGTTAATGAACCTATGACCAAATCCTAGAGCTTGTAACATGGATAGAATAAAGGGACATGTAATTATGTCATAAGTTTTTTAAACATCTCTTTTGATATATTTTTTTCTGTAGAGACATGAGCCCATTCTATTCATTCCCATACAGTAATAATATTGTCTAAGATGTATCTTCATTGAATGAAACTAGTTTTCTTAGGTCTAAAAATTAAGGGGAGGAGGTATCAAATTATGAAGACCAAAGCTTTGACGACTATCTTACAATAAACATTTAGAAGAGTTATAAGTCTCCGATTGGTAATAACCTTAGGGTCCCTCGCTTTGGGAATTAATTTGATAGTGCCTTTATTGATGATATTACCTAGAGAAACCTTGGCCAAACTTCTAAATAGACTCTGTGAAGATCAAGTCCCACACAGTCCTAGAGGGCTTGATATAACTCACAAAGGAAGCCATCAATACCTGGGGATTTATCTTGAGCCATGCCAATGAAAAATTGATGAATCTCCTCAATAGAAAGATGCTTATCACATGTCACCTTTTGGCTATGAGACATCTTACATTGGACAACATCAAGGCACTTCTTCATTGCCATTTTTTGAGCATCAGTAGAGGGCTAAGCTTGAAAGAATTGATTATAATGCTTAACAAAAGCATAAAGGATGTCTAGGAGATGAGTAATGTGTTCACCAACTTCTTTAATAGCCTTTATTTTCACAACCAAATTATGAGTTCTTAATTTATTGAAAATCTCTTAGAGACTCGATCCCCAATTTTGAGCCAATGGATGCAAGTTATAATTTGAGCATCAGGGCTTGATGAACCTCTGTTAGCTTGATATGATGTCTTAACTCCACCACCATGTTTTGAAAAAACCCATCCAAGGGTGCTTGTTCCAATTCCTAGGAAAGGTAGCTAAATTCTCTCACATAGGTTACATTGGCCCTCTTCTTGATCAAAGACAATTTTTTCAAAAGAAATAAAGTGGTAGTACGAGTGATGGCTATCTCCCACCAATCAATCTAACCAATATCATAGTAACTAGTCTATCATACTTCTAAGCAAAGGGAAAAATGTTTTGATTAGAAAGAAGAGCCTTGTCTAATATTTTAATAACTCTTTCATTACCTTGGCAAAAATTTGACCAGGTGAACCAGGGTGTGGGAGAGGATGATCAACAATGATGGTTGGAGTCATACAACCCCATTTTATTATGCTTATAAAATCAAGCTTCCCTCTCACTAGCACACCATCTCATGGGTAATATTCCTTCTTTATCTTCAACTAATTTAATCATGTTGAAATCTTCACAAAAGATCCAATGAGATATAGGAAGATTGTCTACTAACCATCGCCAAAGAGTTATCCACTCAATGGCACAATTAGAGGAGTAAAGGTTGACAAGACCAAAAATCTAGTTGTTAGCATGAGCATAGACAAGTGGGATTTATAATAATTTTTCATAGTTTGTAGTAAAAGAGAAAATAAATGCAATGGTGTCAAAAAGGAGTCAAAGAGTTACGGGAGAAGAAGAGTCCAGCAAGAAGATAAAAAACCTTTATAAGCAAATGTGAGGAGGAGGGAAAAACCATTATAGAATTAAATATATATCTTTAATGGATTCATCTAGTTTTCATCTTTGGTTAGTCTTCATTTTGTTTCTTATCATTTATAAAGAGAGTTATAAATCTAGCTATTAATTTTGTTATAGCTTATAAATCTAGTTATTCATCCTTGCCACTAAACTATTGCTAACAATGGTGTGGTAGCTGCTCAAGATTCAAGCATAGGTATAATTTGTGGTCTAGCCTATTCATGAGACATTGAGCTAAAGGACGATATACACAAAACAAAGGTTGAGGTTTTGAATCATGTTGCTACCATTGGAACAGTTTTTTCTCCATGAGACAAACAAGATTCTGATGTTTTTTTGGATTTTGCATGAAATTGGGTATTTGAAGAGCTTATAATATTCTACAAGTCAACTTCTGTAGGTATCCTTCAGTTCAAAGAAGGGCCATAAAAATAGATTTCATTATAATGATTTATTCTCTCTGAGTGAGTTATGTTCTCTGTGCTCCATGCCCTGATGCCTTATTTGAGTTATGTTATGTTCCCTTTATTCAGCTTCTATAAAAATTGAACTTACCTTCAAAGTCTATCTCAACTACTGGCTCTACATCAAGGGTCTACATTCAGGATCTGCTCTGCATTCAATACATATTCTGCGTCAAAGGGGATCCAAATGTAAATATAAATGTATTGCTTGCGTTGCCTTTAACACAAGGACACTGAACAAAGTGACACTTCCATAAAATAACTTACGTCAATCCTAACTCGTCCTCCTATTTTGGGTATAACTAGCAAGAACTCACCTTTATCATGGAAATGTTACTTTGAAAAAGAGGATAATATCGACATTCTAGAACCCATTACGACATTCCACATGTAGGAACAGAATGGTAGGTAGTTTTTTTGTCTACATGAAAGAGACTGTTCAGGGCTCTATTTTGCATTGGTAGTAGAAAATATGAAGCAAAAAGCTCAGGTAATTTCCATGGATTTTCATGGACATGGAAAGACACGCTCAGATAATGAAATAGTTATATCAACATAGACATTATGTGAATATGTATTAACCAATTTATAGGATTTTAATCAAAGTAATCTATAATTTTTCAAGTACAATGTGGAAATGGTATTGAAAATAGGGCTCCTTGCCTACTCCCTCAATTCCTTCTGTGCTTCCCCAAACTTTAAGCTGACTCTTGAAGAAGAGAGGTGGCTTCACAAGGTGTTACATTCTAGAAGGTGTTACAGCCCACTCACAATTTATTTCAAATAATAATTTAATAATTCTTACTTTCTATGTATATGAAACGTTGGTTAGCTGCTGTTATTACTACATGTCGAAGAGGTCTTATTAAAGCAGAAGGGTTTATAGTTTTTCAAAAATAAAATGTAATTGAGGTTGTAATAGATAGTTAGTTGTAGCAGTCTCTGGAGTTCTGACAGAAGACCAAGGAGATTAGTTAGGAGTAGCTACCTTAAAAGCATGATAGTAAAGTAAAATTGTAAAAACTTGATTAAATAGGGCCTTTTATTTAAGTGTCTCGGGATGAGACACATATTTTAATTCATGTGAGTGTTAGCATGGGCATAGAGAAGTGAAATTTATTAAAATTTGGAATTATTTGTAACAAAAGAGAAAATAAATACAATGGTGTCAAAAAGGAGTCAAAGAGTCACAGGGGAAGAAGAGTCTATCAAGAAGATGAAAATCCTTTAAAGGAAAATGTAAGGAGAAAGCAAAACATTGGTTATTATGGAATAAGGTATATATCTTTCATGGCTTCATCTAGTTTTCATCTTTTGTTAGTCTTCCTCTTGTTTCCCATCATTTATAAAGATAGTTATAAATCTGGTTATTTATTGTGTTATAACTTATAAATCTGGTTATTTATTCTTGCCACGAAATAACTATTAACACTAATCATCAAAATTGAAAACCATTCAAAATGCATGGTTAGACTGGACCACACCCCACTCTATCACAAACAATGCATATAAATCTGGTTATTTATTCTTGCCACTAAATAACTATTAACATTAGTCATTAAAATTGAAAACCATTCAAAGTGCATGGTTAGACTGGACCACACTCCACTCTATCACAAACAATGCATAATGGCTTAGTTATCATAATGATACCATCACATCCTACATCATGTCCAAACATATGATAAGTAGCACTCAATTGAATGATTTTAGATACCATATGGAGATTAAAATTGTTAATCTTGACCTCCCTCATACAAAGGATATGCATATCTGAAAACTTCTAATAGCTATCTCAAACCAAGTACTTACGGGTCAGGCCAATTAAACCACAAATATTCAAAGAGAAAACATTCATTGGAAATCATCAATATTCATGATTTCACCCTCTTGGCCTTCTAATGCCATAAAATAGTTACTCAAGAATTTTTGTTGTTGGCGTTTGGCTAAAAAATATGCGAGCATAACAAGCCACTATTAAGTTTACAAAAAAACCTCCTCATCATTACTAGGAGGAGGACTTTGTCATAATTGAGTTACATGATGGCATGGAGAAAGACTATCTCGTGTTTTGGAGATCAGGGCAAGATCCTTTTGCGACCTTGTGTCTTGCATTTGAAAAAAAGAGAAGCCAAGAGTCAAAGATTCTTAAGGTTTTAGAATTCCATTGACAGCTTGAAGAGCACTTGTCATACCCATATTAGGGTTTGGCGGAGAACCCTAGGGTTGACCCAATGGTGATAGAGTGACTACACTAGTGGAAGTGGAAGGCCTAGGGTTAACGACATGGGCTTTGGGGTTAAAATTATTTTGTTCATTTTTTTAACCCACAACCTACCATCCATCATTAGCTCCCACTATGGGGTGCGTGGGTTCAGGGATAACTTTAGGCAGAGGCTTCGAAACAACCATAAGCGGACAATCCTTGATCATATGGTCTGGAGGCTAACATTTGAAACATGTATTGGGAAGATTGATATATAACACACTTTGGGTAAAACGTTGCCCACCAATTTGGATATCAATAGTTTTGTGGAAGTCTTGTGCGAGGTTAATCTCAACACGGGCGTGGCATTATGCATGGACAAAAAAGAAGTGGTCAGTTTTGAAACAAATGAAACAACCTAATGGTTTAGCTAATTGTTCCCAAAAAGGCCAAAAAGGCATAGGTAAATCAAGAAATTCATTTTAGATAGGGACCTTTAGTTTAGCTTTGTCTAAAACGACAAAGTCACAGCTCCAAGGGAAAAAACCAAGCAAAAAGCTTCTCACATAATATGCTCCATGCTTATGTATAATGACATAATGTTCAGGGTTTCAAACCTAAAAAAGAATAAATCCTTAGTTAGATTTTGAATCTTTATAAACTTGATGCTATGGGGTCAACAATTAGTTTGCACCCAACTACAAATCATGGATTCAACAGGGATACGATCGATGAAATGACCAATAAGGGTATGCGTTTCAAGAATGTGACAAGCATTATCAAAAGCAGGTAAACCAAATAAAACATTAGGAGGAGATTCCTAAGTATGAGGCACATTACCTTGTGAAAAACTTTGGAAACAAACTGACGACCCCTTACTTTGATGCCGGGTGCTATAATTGCTTCCTCTAAATTGTGCTGCATCCAATAATGCGAGCCCCTGAAAAAGACCCATTAAATAATAAAATCACGGAAACTCAAAGCTAAAATCAACGAATACAAGTAAACGCAAAATAACAATCCCATAAAGCCAAAAAAAATAACAGGGAAATAATAATAACACTAAAGAAAGATTGACATGAGAAATACTCAAATGCTTACCCCTCTCTCTAAAGATTTTTTTTGAAATCCCAATTACGTATATTTGATTAAAACCTTTCGCTTGTATTATAAACTAGAAAAGCCTCCGTTCATTAAAATTTAAAGATTTTGTAAATTAAAAAAATTGGACAAAACTTAGCTATCACGCGTCAAATACGTTTAAAACCATTAAAAATGGGTGCGTCAAATCTAATTTTTAGGTCAAAGCTTAAAAACAAGTTATGATTGCAACTATCCTTTCACCTTATCCCTAAATCGCGGCTCCTTGACTTTTTAATCCAATACTTTATTATTATGACGTCTCTTCGGCAATGGAATATATTTTCCCATATCAACAAATCAATCAATCGTCTTTACATGCAACTCGATATATGTGAACTTTCTTATGATATTTTTAGATATTTTAATGCTAAGATCCATAAATTATATATATATATATATATCAAGACTAGTCATATTTGTTTTTTAATTTGTTTCACTCTTATAAAAACAATTCTTTATAGATTATAATATAAGAATAACAATAATAAATATGTATAAGGATTGGATAGGTATTTAATAGAGTTATATTATTTTATAAAAAATATTATTCACTATCAAAAATGTGAGTGGAATGAGATAATGCTCCAAACAAAAAATATAGGAAATGACAAATTTAAACAAAAGGAGTTTATAAGACCAATTCTAAGTTTGACATAACATTATAAAAACAAAAAATTAAGTAATGATAATAAAGATCCCAGTAACAAACGAAGGATTTTGGTCATCTAGTTTGCCTCAACCAACATCTAACAAGTCATAACTCACAGGGAAGGGATTATAACCGATGCTTACATTGTTCATTGCCTCTGTGTTTTCTTCATTAACTGTTTGAGTGCCATCTAAAATAGATCATGGAGGCGAAATGGCCAGATCCAAGTGTAAGAACTTATCAGGGCCAGGAGGAGGAGGCCAATTGCCATAGGTGAGCGCCTTCGAAACAAAGACAAATCAAACCAGCTATGTGAGCGATGATGAGAGTTACTTCTTTGGTGGCCACCTACAAAGTTATATCCCTTGGAGGTGAAGGAAGAATATCCTGAGAAACAATGCAATGAACACTACCCTAATGATCCAAAAAGGTTTGAAGATCAGCGACCTCTAGTGTTACCTTGTTAACCTACACTTGAATCTAAGTAAACACATTTTAAATCATCATAATCTTGTTATATGTATAAAATTGAGCATCAATTGTAGAGCTAACAAAACCAATAACTTTTATTTATTTCTAGATTAAAAAATAATCCACTTGAAAAGTATGTCAAATTTGTGTGAATTTTGTAGGTAACATAGATGCTATCTCATAAGAAAAATTTCTGTGAGATGAAAGGCTTTGACAAAAAAGGTTTGAAAAAATAATGTATCCATGTCCTAGCCAACCAAACTTTGTTGCATAAACAAACCAAATGCTTGATAATCTTAGATTGGTCATAGAACATCCACTTAGATTGTGGAATGTATAAATGCACAAGGAAATGCCCAAAGGGCAATCCCTAGTAAAGTAAGCGCCATGTAAAATGTGTAAGCTTGTGCTCGAGAATGGAGATTCAAATAGTTTGAAATCACTTGCTCTGAGTTTGAGCAATAAATTAGAGTGGTCATGTCTCATTAAGATTTTCAAATGTGGGCAGTCGAAGCGAAAGTCAACCATATCCCTTTCCAGGACTATAATTAATGAAAGGGGTTTCAACATACCACTTACAGTCCTTTCATGAGGGTCTACTGGAATTAACAACAAATTTGTGTATCTTTGTAGCCAAACATCAATAACCTCCTGAAAGGACTCTTGGTAATTATTGGGAAGACAAAACTTAGCTTTAACATTAGGCCAAGAATTCCAAACTCGAGAAGATTTGGAACATATATATTACACAATGTGCATGCCTCTTCTAAAAATATTGAAAGCATGAAACTAGGGAACCTCCACAAAAGGGGCATCATAGAAAGTGATAATCGATGACCACCACAAAGAGTGTTCATTGATGAAGGGATCATCACTGAACCCATATCCATTCCAAATAAGCCACAATTTAATGGATTCTCTTTTTTTCCATATGCTTTTGATAATAAAAAACCCCGCAACCTTGATAAGAGAACACAAGATAATAAGGTTTTGAAATCCTAGACTGATCCGAGCAACAATTTAGGCGACAATTCGGACGATGGTTCTACCCCAATTGATGATGAAAATTTCGGGAGCCATAAATTTTGCACCATAGCTTCGATTGACTCCTCGTTTGAACTATTAGAAAGCTAAGAATGAGGAGAACATGGTGATATGGCACGAGCTCCACTCGATGGGTTTTGACCCTCGAAAACCCAATGAAAGCACCTCAAATTTCAATTTTAGTAGTACAGTCTAAAAATAGTAATTCCTTGAATTTTGTATTGTTGTGAATCATGGAAGTCAAACCACTTAATCTCCCTCGATATTGGTGACCTTCCACATCCTCCTCCTACCTTCAAAATGTGTATAAATGAAGATGTAACCTAAAAAGGAAATCAAACATCTCTTCCCAGAGATAAGCATATGTTTGTATTTGTAATATTGAGTAATAAAACATCTCTTCTTAGAGAAATCATTGTTACTGTGCTATTTTCATGTTCTTGAAATATCTTTCAATCAAAACTTTTGAGTTTTGGATCAGTGGTATTAGAGCGGTTTGTCTTGAGAGTGTATGATCCCAAAGATGAGATCAGTGTACAAGAAGCTTAGGTAGAAAACAATAGAGCTTCTAAACTATCCACCTGTTCGTTCCAAACGAATTCAAATGATGGATGACATTGAGACATTCAATCCCTTTAAGGAAATGGTGAATGAATCCCTCTAATGGCAATAAGCACATATGTTGCAATAATTTTCCCAAATTCTCCAACAAATCCTGATGGAAAATTATGGCTCCTCATCTGCACTCCCTGGCTCCTCATCCATGGAACGTCCTTTCAATGCCCCAACACCCTTCAAGGTTCAGGTGAATTTTGATATCCATACATTTGATTGCAAAATCAATGTTGATGTAGTAGAAAATTGGTTCGATCAATTGTCTTCCTACTTTTTGTAAATAAATTCACCGATGGAGAAAAGATCACTTTTGCTCTTTTGAAAGCATCATTGCCTATGAAAAATTGGTGGGAAGTGTAAAAAAAGAGGTTCAGTATAGATGACATTGGCCTTGAGGTAGAACCTACCTAGGATGATTTCATGGAATCGGTAAAGGAAGAATACTATCCCATTGGAGCATATGATGATCTGTACATACAGTGGCAACAACTTCACCAAGGTAAGGACCAATCTGTTTAAGATTACACTGACATTTTTCATTCTCTGTCTTTGAGATTGGGCATCCAAAAAAGTGAGAAACATAAGACTCTCAAATATCATGGTGGACTACAATGGTACATATGGGGGAAATGGAACTCTTTAATTTGAAAACCCTCGGTGAGGCATACAAGTTCATAATGAAGATTGAGCAGAAGCATGAAAGAAAGAATACGAAGAGTCAGCCTTCAAAATGAAAAAATGATAAATAAGGTCAAACACAAGGCTAAAATTGGAAGCAAAAATATTTCCAAGATAAGAAACCCCAGAAGGGAAAGATTGGGAAATGGTGTGATTACCACAAAAATAGAACTCACTCCAAAGAAGAATGTCGAGCCATCAAGTCGCTACTTTTTGAGTCACAATACTCGACATATACTACTCTACCTCATACACACCCTATAGTCAAAGAGGACAAAGAAGAGATTGTTGATGCTAAGCCTGATACCATCATTGCTTCATCACATACCCATGAGGAAAGGCTAGATGACAAGGAAAGGTTGTTTCACTCTAAATTAAGGGTAAAAGGTAAGCCTCTGCATTTCATTCTTGATAGTGGGAGTCAAAAGAATTTAATCTCTACTAAATTTATGAAAAGTCTTAATCTATCAATGAAGCCTCACCCAAAGCCATACAGTATTGGATGGTTGAGCCCAGGGAGAGACCTTTATGTCACCCACAAGTGTCTTCTTTCATGTGCAATAAAACCTTTCCAAGATGAAGTCTTGTGTGATGTGGTCAATCTCGATGTTTGTGATGTCCTCCTTGGTTTGCAATTCAGGTATGATTGACATGGCATCTATGAATCATGAACTTGAAGAATCACCCTCACTCTTGGAATGAGATGTTGTAGGGTAGCAGAGGTACCACCTCCCACATCTATTTCCCTGATTACTACCAAGCAACGTAAGAGATTGGTGGAAAAGACAAAACAATTCATTCTCATGGTGGTCAAACCACAAAGATCCAAGAAGGCTGATGTTGCAGTCATGACTAACAATCAACACAACAACAAAAGAAAATGGGATGAATCATGGGAGAATATGACAACTTATTCAAGTCACCCACAGGAGTTCCACTTCACTACCAGGTAAAACATTCTATCAATTTGATCATAGGATCACCTTTGCCTAACAGTCCTGTGCATCATAGATCAGGTTTGGAGAATGATGAGATAAAAAGGTAGATTCAAAAATCGATTCAAAAGGGTCACATCAAGCCAAAATCTTCACCTTGTGGTAGCCTGATTGTCCTTGCACCAAATAAAGATGGAATATGGAGGCTTTGCATTGACTATCAAGCCCTGAATAAAATCACTGTGAAGAATCACTACCCCCTCCTCAAGATTGATGAATTGCAATACCAACTCCATAATACAAAGTTCTTCACCAAAATTGATCTCAAATTTGGCTATCACCAAATTCCCATCGATCCCACTGATGTTTAGAAGACTGCATTCAAATCCAAGGAGGGGTTGTTTGAATGGTTGGTTATGCCTTTTGGCTTGACTAACACACCTACAACCTTCATGAGGATGATGGATGACATACTATGACCCTTCACCAACTCATTCATGTTTGTCTACCTGGATGACATACTCATCTACAATAAAACATGGGAGGAACATCTACAACATGTTTGTAAGGTGCTTCAAACTCTTTAAGAGCACAAGTTGTATGAAAATATTGACAAGTGCACAATCAAGATGAAAAAAATTTAGTAGTTGGGTTAAATTGTGAATGAGTAAGGGTTCCATGTCGATCCAGAGAAGATTCAGGTTATTCTAGAATGGCCTTCACCAAGGACCCTCACAGAACTTCACAACTTCTTGGGTCTTGCAAATTTCTATCATAGGTTTGTTCTTGGATTCTCACATGTTGCTTGGCCACTAACCCAAGTGACTAAAGGAGGAGCTAAAGTTACATTTCAGTGGATAAAAATACAACAAAGGTCATTTGAGAATTTGAAGAATAAAATATACTCAACCCTTGTTCTTTCCTTGCCCAACTTGCATCAAACTTTTGAGTTGATGATAGATGTATCTAAATATGCCATGGGAGCTATCATCTTGAAACATGGCCATCCTGTTGCATATCACAGTGAAAATTTTAATGATACACTCAAGAAATACCTAATATATGACAAGGAGTTCTATGCCATTTTACAACTTTGCAAATAATGGAAACACTACATCTTGGGGAAAGAGACGGTCATCCACACTGACCACAGACCATTGGAATTCATCTAGATGTAGAGTAAACTATGAAATGAGAGGCACAAAAAATGGGCCACATATCTTCATTAGTTTCATTTGATAATCAAACATGAAAAGGGGATCTCAAATACGGCCATATATTGTTTGAGTTGCCCACCAATTACTACACTCACAATAGTTATTGACTTGTGCAGACATGAGACTGCCACTTGGGGTGCTCTGTATGAAGTAAATCCTACCTTTGCTGATACATATTAGGAACTTTGAGAAGGTAAAATGTTTGTGATTTATATTTACAAGATAATGTTCTCTAGTCACATGGGGCATGTCTATGTTCTAGCTATAGAGCAACATAAGAGGATATGGGAAGCACATTTCAACAAGATAGTTGGGCACTTTGGTGTAGAGAAGACATTGGTAGTTCTTCAAAAACACTTCTAATAGCCCCATATATGGAAGGATGTGGAGATATACCTTAAATATTTCACCCCATGTATGATATCCAAGCCAACAAATAAGTAGTAAATATTGTACATGCCATTACCAGAACCAACTAGGCCTTGGGAATCTGTCTCAATGGATTTTCTCTCAGGTTTTCCCACTTCAAAATATGGTAAAGACTGTATTTTTTTTTGTAGTTGATCATTTTAAAAAAATGGCTATCATGATTGCTTGTAAGAAAAATATATCTACTAAAAAAATTGCTCAACTATATTTTAGTCATGTATGGCTCCATTTTGGTCTCCCCAAGTCCATTGTCTCAGATAGAGATAGCAGGTTCCTAAGCATCTTCTGGGCTACTCCATAGAAGATGATGGATACCAAGTTGATGAAGTCCACAACCTTCCATCCACAGACTGATGGTAAAAAAAAAGTGGTGAACCACCTGATTGTTCACATGATTCAGATGCATCACTCCAAACATCCACACACATGGGATGAGGGGCTTCTTTTTATACAACATGGATACAATCAGGCCCTACATAGCTCAACCAAGTACAGTCCATTTCAATTATGCTTTAGGTTCCAACACATGGCACTAATTGATATAGCCATTCCATTTTCCACCATAGAATACACACCTCATGGGAGATCTGAGGCAATAAAAGCAACAAAGTACATTGAACAAATGCAACACATCCAGCAACAAGTTCATGACATCTTGGAGAAGATGAATTATAAGTATAAGCAATGCCATGAAAAATGTAAGATTGCACACCATTTTGTTGTGGGTGACAAGGTTTGGTTGTGGCTTCAAAAAGAATGACTTGTAGGCCCACATAGAAAAATTTGGCCTCTGTGATATGGTCCCTACACCATCACCAAAAAAGTTAAAGAAAATGCTTTTGAGGTGAACCTACCAGCCTACCTTGGTCTACATCCAATATTAAACATGGATCTCCTCAAACCATATCATCCACCTCTATTGGACACTTCAATCATAGTAGAACAACTAGACATTGATGATCTTTATCCATAGAGTTTTGCTCCAATGGAGGAGGATCAGATTGTGGACATCTAGATGAAGACAACAAGAGGATGCTCTATTCTGCTTTATTGGGTAGTCAAAATGGGCCACCTTAGCCACCAAGGTGAGTGGCTCATAGAGAATCAAATTAAGACATAACTGACAGACATGATGAATAATATTTATGCAATGGGGACCATTTCTTCTCAAGGAGGGAGAAATGATTTGAGCAATAATTTAGGCGATAATTTGGGTGACGATTTTACCCCAATTAATGATGAAACTTTCAGGAGCCATAACTTTTGCACCATAACTTTGATTGACTCCCCATTTGAACCGTTGGAAAGATAATAATGAGGATAACATAGTGAGATGGCATGGATCTCTACTCAGTGGGTTTTAACCCTTAAAAACCCAATAGAAGTGCCTCAAATTTTAATTTTAGTAGTGCAGTCTAAAAATAGTAAGTTTCTAAATAGTAATTCCTTGAATTCTATATTATTGTGAATCATGGAAGTCAAACAACTTAATCTCCCTTGATATTGGTGACCTTCCACATCCTCCTCCTGCCTTCAAAATGTGTATAAATGAAGATGTAACTTGAAAAGGAAATCAGACATCTCTTCCCAAAGACAAGCATATATTTGTATTTGCAATCTTGAGTAATAAAACATCTCTTTTCAGAGAAACCATTGTTACTATGTTATTTTTGTGTTCTTGAAATATCTTTCAATCAAAACTTTTGCGTTTTGGATCATAGACCATTCCAAACTGTCACCCATAGGGAGAACCTATAGAGATAAAATTTCATAGTAAAAGTTTATAAGCATCATTCCCTTTGATGGAACCCATAATCCATTTCACTCAAGGAGTAGTGCCTTGGTGATACACATGAAGAAGACCCAGATCCCTTGCCTCCTTAAGGAGATAATAATATTTCCAAGTTTCTCTATGGAAATATTTCTCATGTTCAAAACTAGCCCAAAGAAAATCTTGAAGAGTTTCTCAAGTGTTTGATATGAGGATTTGGATGGAGCCAAAAAAGATGAGTATTAGACATGGAATTAAGTGAGAACCTTAGATCATATTTGAAATTTAACTACTAGAGATATCAATTTAGTGACCTGGTATGAGAGTTTCTCCTCAACCCTATTGATGATATACTACCAAAGGTTGGACAAAGTGGTTTGAAATATAAATAAGATACCAAAAACGTGAAAAATATCAACATGTTGATTCCACTTCCAAGCATGTATTTGTAACCAAGGGTGATGAGGAATAAATTATTTATTGAGTATTGATTTTTTTCCATTAAGTACAAAAACCCAAAGCCAAGAATAAAATATTAAGACACTATATTTCTTGTTTAATATTATTTTCATCTTCAATAAGTGTGAGGAAGGATATATCATAAAAAATGGCCATTAACAAGATGATAAGAGTTATTTATAGGAGGATAGATTCATTTTTAAAGCCCTTGGGACATGCCATTAGCTACTAAATAGCCAAAACCTTCTACAACTAGAATATACAGTGCTAGGGTTCAAGTGCACCCTTATCTAATAGAGCAAAATAAACAAAATTACTCATAGCACATAACATTGATTGAGAGACATGCCAAGTTATTTGTAAAAAACATATTTGAACCAATAGGGTAAAATTATGACCACACTTTTATGCTTGCTACATGAAAATAATTAAAGGCCACTTGATGCAATCATAGACTTAACCAAAGTCAATTTTGAAGACCAATGTTTGTTGATTAGATACTTTTTCCCACTCAATACCTTCCTAGACTACAATAATATTATCTAATATGTATAAGATTTTCATAAATCATGTTTGTCCAAGTATAATAATCAATGGTATGAGATTGAAAATGTGTAGAGCAATGGCCTTGTTTATAATCTTGTAAGACATATTGAGCAAGGTGATATCCCACAATTTTAAAAACTACTTAGGATCACTCACCTTAGGTCAAAATTAAATATGACCTTTATTTATAATTTGACCAAAGGGTTTAGAGCGAAATTTTTCAAGGTAGACTTGAATAAATACTCTACAATGGTTTCCTAGAAATATTTATAAAGTTCACATAGAAATCCATCACACCCAGGAGCTTTGTCATTAGCCATAGACATGAAAAATTTGTGCAAGTTTTCAATGGCGAGTAACTAATCACATACCAATTTTTGAGGTTGAGAGAGCTTGCACGTGACCACCAAAAGACAACATTATATAGATTGTTCTCACATAAGAGAAGACTCATATGCTTTGAAAACCTACTAGTAATGGTAGACAAAGGCTTGTATGATATTGATTTAACCTTTTAGGGTTTTACTAGGTGTAAATTGTAAGTTAGATTAAAGGGTTGAGTTGTCTAGATCAGTGAAATAATATGCAATAAATAAACACTAATTTTTTATATATTTTGAATTTATTTGACTTTCTAAAAATAGTAATAAATATGTACAAATAGAGACTTATCTAGAAATTAACTATCACAAAAGATCTGGGTGCTAAAAATAGGGTTATGGATAGGTCTAAGTGTCATCAATAGGGTCCCTATGTTAGATTCTTCATTGGACAATAAAACCCCACCTGGATAGTAGCACCATGTGGCTCTAGTGTCCTCAAAATAACACTAGTGTCCTCTTTGTAAGACTATTCCTATTTTTTGGGAGTACCCATGCCTATGTTTTTGGGTTCTATTCCTATGCACATGAAATATGGAACTCTGTATTGTGATTGGAATAACTAATTTAGTATGTAAATCCTAATCCTTCTTGAAAGTATGGCATGACCTAAAAATGTGTGTTTGTTATTAGAATATGTTTGACATCCTCAACACCCCACTATAAAGAGATTTGCCTACATACCAATACTCCGAGGAGGGATCAAGCCTGATGTAACTCTCCTACCTAGTACTTGGTGAAAGTGAAAGTGAATGCTAGAATGATAGTTGTTTTGAATGCCTTGAATGTGCTTAAGATTGAAAATATTTGAAATCTGGGCTTAGGGAAACTATAGATGGTAGTTTGTAGAAGCAGGGCAGAGTAGGGATTAATAACCTTGATTTTACTCAACTTGCTTCTTATTTGAATAGGTTTTTTGCATCTATTTTCTATCTAGTGGATAGAGGTTTAATAGTCTTGTATTTATAGTGTTTCATAACTTGTGCAAATAATAACATGTGCTTAGGCCAACCTTAGGAGAGGCATACATTTGAAAATATATCTTTTTGAGAGAGTTAGGGAAAGGGACACTAGTGCCAAGTTGGAGACACTAACAACATATGTCTCTAGTGTCCTAAATATGGCACTAGTGTCAAGCTAGCAAGTTGTTGGGCACAATGGGATAGGATTTGGGAATGTAGTTTTGAGACTATGTTTGAACTGACTAGAGATGTATATGGTTTGCATAATGGTTGGAAAAGTGTGATAAAGGCTCTAGGATAGGTCTAGGAATAATCTTGGAATATATTGTCTCAAAAAACACTCTTAGCATCTAAATACTACTTTTAGGTGATTATATTTTCTCTTCCCCCACCCCACTTTATGCTAAAAATGTAGAAATGTGAAATAACTAGTATAAAAGAAAAAGAAGCATACCTAGAATTACCTAGGAAGTGAAGCCTGTGTAATACAATCTGAGTATGTGAATCTAGGTTTGCATATGTGAAACATGATCCAAATTAAGGACCTAAAATGAAATACGCAAAAGTCGAGTCCTTACTTAAGAGATTATCAAAAGAAAAAGACTATGCTAAATAAAGTAAATGAGTAAAGCTGAGTAAAGAGATAGGAAAGAAGAAAGGAACAAATACACCTCCTTAGGTAGGTTAACCAATACATGAACCTAGTGATAACTTGTGTGTGTACATGTATATAGTGATCAAATCATTAAATAGATTATACTAAGCTGATTGCTTGCTCAATCATCATATGTGGGTGGCTCAAGAACTCAATCCAATTTTGAATCCATCATTGTCCACCCTTACTTGTTGGACCATGATATGTGAGTAGCTTGGATTAGATTGTGTGTCTAACGCTCTCATATGGGTGGCTCAATAACTCAAGTAGGATATGATTCCCTCATTACCTACCCATGTGAAGTAGATGCATCTAAAATTGAAATACATAAAGTGATGAAAGTGTCTAATTGGGTATATTTAATTATGTATGTCATTTCCACAGCTACTCGAGTACATTAGGTAGCTTTGGGCCACTCGAGAATGCTAACCACTACAGATGGAGTAAGGAATCAAATTGGTGACAACCTAGAATATTATAGAAAGTGTGTAGGATGTAGATAATGACATAGAGTTTGCCATTCCATTTGATTAACCTATGTGCAACTGAGCATATGGAAACTATGTGTTGTGCATATACCCTAATTTGATATCTAAGTATACTGATTCTAGACTAAGTATGTAATAACTATATTTTGTATCTAAACTGAATGTGGGATTGATCATGTCATGTATGATGCGCCAAATCTAAGTAACAGATATGAATTTGAGCTAAATGTGAGTGTATCCAAGAGTAAAATCTAAACATATCAGTCAAATATATGAATATATCTATGTAAATATATATTGTACCTAGTGTATTATTCTAGCTAATTTGGATTGCCCTAAATTTGGGGCTAATAGATAGTAGTGCCATGTAATGGACAGTAACATCCTATGGTGTTAGTGTCCTAATCTTGGTGCTAATGTTTGTTTAGTCTAAAATCTGGGTGACTGAACTAATTTATAAGCCCCTATTTTTGTGTGTGTCTAACCTGTGTCTAATTTCTTGAAACTAAGTCCATGTGCTAAAAATGATATATGAATAGCGACGTAGGAGCCTGATCTCTATGACAAACCCCTATGAATTCCCCTCTTTTGAGGGTGTTTATGGACCCTATGTAATAACTATCCTCATAATAAAATAGCTTTGTAAAATGTGTTAGCTCGAGCATATATGATAATTGCATGCTATTCCAATACAAGGTGCAAACATAACATCAAAATGTAAAAGAATATAAGCATAAATATGTAATGTAAGATGTATGTTATAATATATCATTGCACAAGGGTGTCAATATAGATGTAATCAATGTGTATAATAATAAATATGATTAGCTACCTAGGGGGATGGGGCATGATGTCCATCATGGTACCCAAGTAGGAATATTAGATGCATGAGGTCACTCATGGCATCGAAAACTAGTGTGTATAACAAGCAAAGACAAGTGTCATGGTGAAGATATGTACAACAAATAATGCACAAAACACATTATGCATGCAAAATTAGGCCAAGGGGACATAATACAAGGGATATGGGCACATGTAATTAAATTTGAGAATAGAAGACATACAAGGACATGTTCAAATGTCCAAATGCACAAGCAACAATAAATTTGGATTCGAGCCACATAGAAAGACATGCTAAAATGTCTACATATACAATCAGGAAAGCACACACAAGGGATATGGGCACATATCCAAGGCATACATAAATAGAAGTGGTGTAGAGCCAAAGAACAGTCTCATATTCAAATGCCCTTAAATAAAAGAAGCATATGAAACATAATCAAGTCTAAACTAGGAAAGATAGAAATGAAAACATGTATAACTATGTAGTAAAAATTTGTGTAAATGCTAGGATGTGCATATGTTAAGTCTAAACTAGTGATAGTAAAAAAATATGAGCATGAGTAACAATGATAAATATCAATATATATCAATGTGTAAAATGGAATGTATAAAATGGAAGGATAGAACATGGTAATAATAACTATGTATGAGATGCCCCCAAGTGGGTGGATGTAGCAAATGAATAAACCTAGATTAGTGTATATGCCCCTAATGGATAAATGATAGTAAGTCTGGATCAATGTAGTGGCTCAGAGTCATTTATGTAATATGTAAGCACTTGACAAGAACAAGTGAAACATATGTATATGATAAAATTGACTATACTAAGATAACTAACATATGTAGTGTCTGGAAAGTATAAGAAATGTAAACATAACAATGCATACAATCTGTAAATTTTGTGTTTTTTGAGTAATATTTGAATGTTTTTGTGTTTTGACATGTTATATTATTTTTGTATTTTATAGATATAAGCTATGTACTAGCAAATAAAAATAAATTATGTACAAGGAGCAAGAGAGAAGAAGGTATGTACAAGTAAAAATAAAAATGAATAGTGTATTGTTTATATGTAAAATCTCCTTAGATGCATGATGTTCAATGGATTTTTGATTACCTTGCCATAAAATGAAGCTACATGATATACTTTCAGGTTAATCTTTTTAGTGATAATGTATGGTCCAAACCAATTTGGTTTAAACTTTCCTTTATTCTCTTCCTTGGGGTTGATGTTTTTGAGATTTTATTTTAACACAAAATCATTGATTTCAAATTACTGTTGTGGACTCTATTATTCTAAGTTCTTTGGATTCAATTTTGATAAGATCTAAGATGATCTATATCTTGGATATGTGTGTGATCCAAATGTTCTAGTTCATGGAGACATCACTCTCTGTACTGATCATCTATGATGAGCCCTTTTAAAGATACTTGTAAAGAGGGGATTTATAATTCCAATGGGATAATGGATTTTGTACCATATACAAGTGAATAAGGAGTATCTATTATTCATGTACGTATGCTGGTATGATAAGCCCAAACTACATAGATGAGTTGATTGTGCCAGTCATCACCAAATTTGGTAACTATTTTGATGAGAAACTGTTGATTGTCTTGTTTGTTACTTTTATTTGACCATTACCCTATGGGTAATATGGTGTAGAGAATGTGTGTCATATTTTGTATTTGGTGCAAACTTTTTTCACTATTTTATTATTTAAAGAGGTTATTTTATCTATAATTATGGTTTCTAGGAGACCAAAGTGGGAGATAATATTGGTCATGAGAAATTAGCAAATATCCTCCCCCTTTGTTGATTTTAATGGGATGGATTCTACCCATTTTGTAAAATATTTTGTAGCTATGATAATGAATTTGTGGCCTCCTACATATTTTGGGTTTATCTTATTGATCAGATCAAATCCCCATAACATGAATGGCCATGAGGATATGATAGGTTGAAGTTGTTGCAAAGGTATATGGTGTAAGTTACCATGGCATTAACATTTGTCACATAATTTTGCATACTCCTGGCATTCTTGTTCCATGGTTGGCCAATAGTAACCTTGTCTAAGTAACTTGTGTGACATTGCCTTACCACTGAAATGATTACCACACTCAATGCCATATATTTGTCAAACAGTCAATTTAACTTCCTTGGTTGTTAAACATCAGAATAAGTGTCCATCAAAAGATCTGTTAAATAAATCATTACCAATGATGACACTCGAAGAGAGTTTCACTATAGTTTATGATTTTCATTATTTTTAAAAGTATCTGGTATGATAGATTTATTCAAAAAGTTTTATATATTAGAGAACCATTTATATGACATTGTACTATGTGTGGTAACTAGGAATGTTAGAGTGATAAGGTCTGCATGGGACACTAACAAAGATTGTAATTATTTAATGGTAAAAATATCTTAGTCTATTTCTATATCGATGGGGATAAATGATGTGGCACTTGCCATTGCATTATCATGATGGTTATCTTTGCATGAGATGTTATTGATAGATAAATTATCAAACTGATCTTGTAGACATTGAACCATGTTATTATAAGGAATCAGGTGTTTTTATTTTTTTTGGTAAACATCTATGACTTGATTAACAATTAATTAGGAGTCCTCATAAACTTTTATTGATTTAATCTTGAGAGTCTAATCTATTTGAAGGATTAAGATAAGAGCTTCATACTCTTTGATATTGTTAGTGTATAAAAATTTGAGTCAGTATATGAAAAGTATAGTGTGTCCTAGGGGATTTATGTAAATAATTCTAGCACGGGACTAGATGCACATATAGAACCATTAAAGAACATCATCCATGTATCTTCAATGGTATTGTATGATTTGAAATCATCTCTAAAATCATTGTTAATAGGATTTTTATCTGGTAATGAAATTTCTTCCAATTGGTCTACAATAATTTGAGCTTTTACCAATTTTTATAATGTGATTTTGAGGTCAAATTCTATAAGTAACATAACCCATTTGGTGATACGGCCTATAATATTTGGTTTTGACATGAGTAATTTTAAAGGATCAACTTTTGTAATGATCTATGTCTCATTATTAATTATGTATTGATGAAGTTTTTGAGTAGCAAATACTAGTGCTAAGCAAGGTTTTTTAATTGTTAGATAATGTCACTCATAGTCAACTAGTGTATGATTGATGTAGTAAATTTATATTTATTTATGATGATAATTATGCTATGCTAGGAGTGCTCCCAATGCATGATCTATCACTAAGAGGTAAAGTATAAATGGCTTACCAAATATGGGTGGGACCAAGATAGGAGGGTTAAAGAAGTATTTCTTAAGTGTATCAAACATCTCTTGACATGTAATGCCCCACTCAAATTTAACACCCTTTTAAAGTAGTCTGGTGAATGATTGGGTTTTATATGCAAGTTATGCCATAAAGTGATGAATTGCTTGAATTTTACCTTATAGGGACCAAATTTGTTTTATATTATTAGGATGAGGCATATACATGATTGCTTTGACCTTCTTAAGTTCAACTTATATGACACATTAAGATATAATGAATCCCAAAAGTTCCCCCAAATAAACTCCAAAGACATATTTCTTAGGGTTGAGTCACACATTGTATTTTTTGAGTTTTTCAAAAATTTGTCGTAAATTGATTACATGATGGTATCATTATTTTTACTTTGCCAATAAATAATCGACATAATCTTTGATTGTCTTATGAATGAGGTCATGAAAGATATGTGTCCTAGTACATTGGTAAGTTGCACCAATGTTCTTTAATCCAAATGACATGACTATATAGTAAAAAGTGCCCCATGGTGTGGTGAAAGAAGTATTTTATTGATCTTCTTTAGTGATCTTGATTTGATTGTACCTAATGAAATAATCTATAAAGGAGAGCATCTCATAACTAGCTATGGAATTGATTATCATATCAATATTTGGGAAAGGAAATTCATCTTTAGGACATGCTTTTTTGAGGTCTCTAGAATCATAACAACATCAAATTTGTCCATTAGGATTTACAACATGAACAATATTGGCAACCCACTGTGGATGAGTGACTTGTCAGATGAAGTCAACATCTAACAATCATTGGATCTCATCCTTAATGAGGAGAACAAATTTAGGATGTATTTTAAAAATATTTTGTTTTACTAGCTTGACATCAGGACATAATGTAATTTTATGTATTATGATTGAGGAATCAATGCTAGGCATATTAGAATAAGCCCATGCAAATAATTCAAGAAACTTGATTAAGATTTGAAAAATATCCATGTCTTCTGATTTTATGTAAAATAATAGCTAAGAGTAGAATGCAAGGATCAATTTCAATGCCATAATTGAATTTGACTATTTCTTCATAAGTAACATAGATTGATCCAAAGTGTATGGTATTGTAGGGATTGTATCATCTATGTTGAGTAACATATCATCCAAGTCATTTGAATACTCACCAAAGTATGCATATGCACTTATAGATGAGGAAACCTATTATTATGATAGAAGGAAGGGAGATCCTCATATGCACCTATGACTTATAAGAGATCCTCATCATTATCAAACTCCTCAAGAATGGGAAAATTTGGAGAAACGGTATCATCAATGAGATCATGGTAAATAAATACAAGTGTATAAACATGGTTCATTATGTCAACTTCCCATGAAATATATGGACAAAACATGATATGTTGAGAAGCATTGTTAGAAGATCTAGCATTAGATGTATCATTTCTATATCCAAATCCTTGTTTGCCCTATTAATCATATGCTTCAATAAGATTTAGGATTCTCTCTCATGTTTACCAAGGCCCTATCTTGTGTAGCCCATATTTTGTAAATATCATAATGCAAAAGGTGAGGTGAACTTATTACCATGTATACTAGAAACAATTGGGGGAGTTGTACATGTCTTTTGCATTGTAGATTGGGGTGGTTTAGTAGAAAAATCAATGTGAGGAATATAGCTATGTGAAATATCTATATGTTGACAATACTTTAATGGTTATTTATCCATATGACATGTATATATATGACCTCTATAGCTGAATTTTAAAAATGCATGCAAAGTTGATGAAAATATGTGTATAGTGTGATATGGTCTCCCAAGCAAGAGGTTATAATTTAGATCATTAAGAATAAATTGGCATGTTGAAGGTAGTGTTCTAGGCCCAAGGGTAAGGTTTAATGTGATTTGAACCAAATATTGCATGGAATATTATCAAAACCTCAAATGCTCATATCAAAAGGATCTAAATCTATAGCATGTATATTAAGACAACGTAGAAAAGAGATGTTACAAATAATTAACCCTGATCCATTATCAACTAGAACTCATTTAACACCTACCTCATTAATTTGTAAAGTAATATAGAGAGGTAGATGTAAATCTATGATGCATTGAGGTGGAAGGTCCTCCTCTCGAAAGAAATATGTTATTATGTCCAGTTTATAGTATTAATTATAGAATCAACATAGGTGGGCTCAGATGTTTGAGGTACCTTAGTATCACAGATTGTTGCATACAAAATATATTTGCATGTGTTGGAGTGTTGTAAAAGATATAAAATAGAAAATATACTTGAATAAGTACTAATGTAATCAATAGATATATATCTATGGGTATTAAAAATTTTCCAAGCTTCAATACCACATGAGGACATCATAAACTAAACCAAAGGGTCTATTAAGAGTGTAGATCTAATAGTAGATATAGGATGTTGGCTAGATGTTTGTGATCAAGAAGAAGGATGGATAAGTGAGACTAATAATTTTTCAATATGTCTAGGAATGATAGGAAAGGAATCAAAATGGACCAAAGAGCAAAAATCATATAATGGAGATTTGTTAATTATAGGCAATATAATTATTATTTGATATAATATGTTATCTATGTGATTAAAGAATAGTGTCCTAATTATATTGCACATGGGATAAAAATAACATGTGAAAGAAAAAATGAAACATGAAAGACATTTTAATTGATATGAAGCATCATGCATACATGTATCTATGTCATTTCTGAGTTTATTCCAAATTAGAGGAAACAAACAAGCAAATGAAAGTAGTAAAATTTTCAACAAAAAGTGATTAATTTACCAGCATTATAATCATGATTATACAAATTATAAGATATGGGAATCTAAAATTTGAATAATGGAAATGTAAACTGTAGGGTGAGGTAGGGATAGGGTTTGGAATTAGGGTTAGTTTACAAAAAATTTAAATTATATTTATTAAAAATGAAACCCTAATGTGGTATTGATTAAATTGACTAGGTTATGCAAAAAAATTAAAAAAAATAGGAGTTTGTAACCTTAATTTAGTGCACAAAATTTAGAGAAGGTAAACCCTGGTGAAACTAGGGGTTTAAGAAATAGACAAAGTAAGTTAGGTTCACTAAATGATTTAACCTTTTAGGGGTTTATGAGGTGTAAATCCTAAGTTAGATTAAAGGGTTGAGTTGTCTAAATCAGTGAAATAATAAACAATAAATAGCTAATGCTTTGTTATATATTTTGACTTGCTTTGACTTCCTAAAAATAGTAATAAATATGTGCAAATAGAGACTTATCTGAAAAACAACTATTGTTGAAGATATGGGTGCTAAAACTTGGGCTATAGATAGGTCTAAGTGTCATCAATAGGGTCCTTGGGTTAGATTCTTCACTAGATAGTAATGCCCCACCTAGACAGTAGTGCCTTGTGGATCTAGTGTCCTCAAAATGGCATTAGTGTCCTCTTTGCAGGACTATTCCTATTTTCTAGGAGCACCTACACCTATGTTTTTGGGTTTTGTTCATGTGCATAAAAAAGTTGGAACTTTGTATTTTGCATGGAATAGTTGATTTAGTATGCAAACCTTAATCTTCCTTGCAATTATGGCAAGAGCTAAAAATGTGTGTTCATTAGTAGGATAGGTTGAACATCCTCAACACCCCACTACACTATGAAGAGATTTGTCTACATACCAATACTCTGAAGAGGGATCAAGCCCGATGTAGTTCTCCTACCTAGTGCTTAGTGCATTTGTAAGTGAATGCTATAATGATAGTGGTCTTGAATGTCTTGAGTGTGATTAAGATTCAAAATATTTGAAATCTGGGCTGAGGGAACCTATAGATGACAATATGCATAAGTAGGGAATAATAGGCATTATAAACCTTGATTTTACTTAGCTTGTTTCTTATTTGAATAGGATTTTTACATCTATTTTCCATCTAATGGATAGAGGTCTAATAGTCTTGTATTTATAATGTTCCATAGATTGTGTAGATATTAAAATGTTCTTAGGTTGACCTTAAGAGGGGCATACATTTGAAAATATATCCAATCAAGAGAGTTAGGGTAAGGGACACTAGCTCCATGTGGATCTAGTGTCCTTAATGTGGCACTAGTGTCCTATGGCATGTTGCTAGGCACATTGGTTTAGGATCTAAGAATGTAGTTTTGGGAGTATGTTTGAGCTAAATAGAGATGTATGTCATCTGCACAATGGTTAGAGAAGTGTGATAAAGGATATAGGATAGGTATAGAGATAAGATAGGAATAAGTTGTCTCAAACAACACTCTTAACATCCAAATATCACTTTTAGGTGATTAAAATATAATGAAATTTAGTGAGCCATTGATAAATTTTTTGAATGGATTCATTTGTTAAACATTGTGTTTGGCCTTAATCTTTTGATTTAAAAAAAAATAGTATCCAATATTAAGCCAATGTAGTCTATATTTGATTTTCACCCACAATAGTTATATAATTTACAATATGAATACAATGCTTGAGTATCCTCACTTGTAGTTGGAGTACTTGGTTTATGGAAGGGTTTCAAATTGTTTAACACTTTTTGGATATGTGGTGTGAAGGGTTAAGGGGTTTTAATATCGTATCAACAAGGATGAATAAAATTATTCTAAAATAGTCCAATTAATTGAAAACTTAGACAAATGAAAATTCTAAATTAAAATGTTGAGTTATGCTAAATATAGAAAGTACACTCAAAATAGTAGTTTAATTGCATAAACATAAAGAAGAGATGATACTTAGGTTCACTATAAATGTACTGGAAAATTTTAGAAGTAAAAAAGTGGAAATAGGCAAGGACAAGATCATGATCCATTTGTCAGATTTTAGAAATATAGTTTCTTGAGTCTTGGATACTTGTATTATCCCTATGATAGTTGTGTCGATTCTTCTACTCTGATCTCAATGCAATTGTGATGTAAAAAATATTATATGTATTAAAAAGTGACCACATGGAGCCCTTTGGGTTTTCTATTGCCTTTATGTTAATGTCTTTATTAGGCATGCATAGGCTGCTAATGACTGTATGTTTATCAAACCCTAGCTCTCAACCTTAGGTCTTTGTACCTTGAAAAAAATGGCTTAGTAGAGTTATGGTGTTGAGTTGACCTTAAAGACCCCATTATCAATGAATGTATCCTACATATCATACACCAATGAGGGCCTTAAATATATGTATTTATCCCTTAAGTGTTAGATTATGTGTGCACAAGGGTGAAATATAATACATACAAGGGCATGCAGTGATCTAGCTTGTAACTTGACAAATACTGCTCATGGACTATTATTTTAATGATTTAAACTTGTAATATGACTATTCCTATGACTTCTATGAAAATTAGGAAGAATAACATAGTATAACTCAGTTGAATATTCAATTGAGTGATCTTGAATAGGTGTTTCTTTGGTATTTACTAGATGTATAATGAGTAGGCTTAAATTTGTATTTATACCACACCTTTTGAAAATATCTCACATAAGGGTTAAATTAAACAAATGATCCAACTTAAAAATTAGATGAATTTTGAGGAGTAGATACTTGATAATATCTAGAAACTTATGTCGATGCAAGTGTCCTTATGTGGGATGCAAGTGTCTAATAGGCTAGGAAGTTGTTGAGGATCTAAAACTGATAATGAAGGACATATATTAGGTTTTAGGATTTTTATACAATGTAAGAGATTTGGGTCATCAAAAATTCTAGGATCTTGAGCCTGTTGACCAATTTTGCCCACAGGCAAAAAATCGTTCACCTTCTCCCCTTGCTTTCGAAAGCAATCATTTTCGAGTTACACAGTTCAATGCCAACATTTCTTTGCTTGTTTCAACATGATTGGTTCAATCATTTGGTTCAATTGGTCAGTTTATCAGCATTCGCTTTATTTGCTTTATCTTCTTCAAGGTCTAATGGCCTTGTTCTAGCTCAGTTCAATGCTTTGGTTCATCGTCCTAGTTCACTGGTTTGGCCCCTTGATTTATTCGAACTTGGTTCGTTCTTCCCCAACTCCAGATGGGCCTGGGTCATTGGCTCATCGGCCTCGTTCATTGGCGCTCATGGTAGCATAAGGCAGAGTTTTCAAATGTTCACGAAGAAAAGGCAAAAGGCGGGCAAATGTTTACAAAAGCAAAAGGGGTCATGCACGTTAAAAAACTTAACATTCAAAGCCTGTGGCTTAGAATGCGGCAAAATGGCCGCTCACAGCAGTGAGCAGCAAAATGGCTGCACACAACAGAACATGGCAAAATGGCCGCACAGAACTTTTAAAGCACGGTAGCTGTAGCAGTCGGCAGTGATTTCACCATGCATGGTAATCGAGCGACAAAAAAGGCCCACAAAACTTTCAAGTCTACGGGGGTTAATATAAAGCCTACCAACAGTCTGCAGAAGCTCGCCAATAGTCAAGTAGGCTGCAGACCATTCAAGCATGCAGCGGTAAGGTTAAGATAGAGTCTGCACGCAAAAGACAAGGGTGCCCACCGGGAAGAATAAAGACAGCCTGAGAGACCAGTCCACGCAAGCCACGAAGGGATTCTAGCAGGCCACGTGGAAAACAAGGGCTGGGTTGGGTGCATACAATGGGAAATGTATGTAGCGGTAAAATTACCATGAACAATAGTAAATAGGGAAAAAGGGCCACGGAACTTTAAATAGCCCATGAGACCAAGCTAGGTTGAAACAAGTGCAGTCCACGAAGCGACCAGATAAGACAAAATAGAGAAAGGACAAGACAACAAGCATGGTCCTGACAGAATTTCTGACGTCAACTACAGTGTTTTTCCATTTCCCAATGAAGACTCGAGCAGCCACTTGCAAGTAAAGCGCCAATGAGTCTCCTCTTGGCTTTTTCATATAAATTAGCAGACTTGGTCATTTTAAAGAATCTTCTCTATTTTTGTAAAGAGCACAGCTCTGCAAATTTTCCACCTGAATCAAAAAATATAGTTTTTGCCTCCATCTTGGATAGATTTTTTGTGTATGTCATGAGTATTATTTGTGTTTAGTCATTATCTTCGATGCTTTCATAGGTTAATGCCAATAGACCAGCCATCTATAAGCTCCAGTTTGCAGTTCACAGGAGAAGAGTTCTTTTGAGAAGTAAGACAAGGGAAGTCACTTACAGTGTGTGTAGTACAACACCTTGGTGAGTCTCTATCTCTATTTTTCTGAGGACCTTTCCCTATCTTTCCTTGTAAACTGGTTTCTTTGCCAAGCTTGAAGTGCATGTCATATTGTTTGGTCTGATTCTGAGTGTGGATGTGGTGTCAGGCACCCAGAACAACAAACAGCTTTGGTGCCCACTTGTCAGGATCTTGCTCTCCACAATAAGAGCACAATATGATTACCTTGTATAATCAACTAAACATGGAATTTAACCAGAATGATAAGTAACTAGAAATATGAAACAACACAGAATATGAGAGACAATACCCAATTGTATTAATACTTATACAAAAGGAAATACAATAAAGAAGTCACCACACTTCTTCTCACACCTCTAGAGCTCCCACACTTCTAGGGTTCACCAGTAATTCTCCTCCTACACTTTCCTCTCTCAATCACGGTCCCAACAATCAACTCAAACATAGAGTTGTTGTTCACCTCCACCAGTCAGTAACATGCTGCCAGTACACCAAGCACACAACCATACTCCAAGTAGATCTCCCTGCTCTTTGCTGCCACCTGCAAATCACCAGACCTTACTCACCATTGTAGATCTCCAAACGTGGCCCTGCACACCTGCTGACCAAGATCATACATACAGGAAGAACCCTTCTGATTCTCCAAACCAACACCCACAATTGGTACTATGGCACTAGGAGGAACACACCATTGCTCTCTTCACTCTAAAAGAGCTAATTTTTGCTCTCTTACTCTCTAGCACTTGTTTACAATACAACCCATGAGTCTATTATATAGATCTCATGCTTACAATAATTAGACTTACTTAATTACAATAATTAGACACGCAACTCAAGACCAAAAATAGCCTTTACATGCAAACTCTTGGTTCAATGAACTAACTGTCCATGCAACGAATAGTTTTAGAACTGCCATAGGCGACCGACATCGGTCCCTGTCTGCCTGGAGGTGACCGATGTCGGTCGACCTCCTGTTGATGCCAGTTGTCTTCAGCTCACACTTGCCGATGTCGATTGCCTTCTGTACTGCACTCTGCCGACGTCGGTCTCCCTGAAACTCAACAACCTCCTCCATGTTTGCACCAGTTGAAGCTTTTAGCTCCACAACCTAACAATATCCCACTTGGAGATAAATAGTTGCAACTGTACCTATACCTGTACATCATCTAATTTGTTCTCTGGCTTGTATCCCTCTTCAAGCTCAATCCTAAAGTCCAACTACTACACACCCTGTGATGCACTACCTGTCATCCAAGTAACCTGCCACGTCCAAACCTACATATCCATGTAGTGAAGTCCTTGACCCTGCACTGCATGTCGACCTACTGCTGATCCCTCTCAGATACCTAAGAATCCAATGAACTTCCCTCCAGTACTTCTTTCCCGAATTGGCTCCAAACTTTATGACAACTCCCACTGCTTTGGAAAACTCAGGTCTACACTAGACCTCATGTGATTTCGAACACTTTTCTAAGCTCTGCTTGAACTGTCCAACCCTTGATGTGCTTATCGATTTTGCATCTTGCATATTGAACCTTGCCAACACCTTCTTCACATCAGCTCCCACTAGAGACAAAATCAACCTGTAATCTTCCATGTCTCTTATGCCAAAGAATTTTGCTGCTCTCAATTCTTCATGACATACCTCTGAACTAACTTTATCTTTAATTCAGCAACTCCCTGCATGTGTAACCCTGCAACAAGAAACCACTCCACATATAGTAACAGAATAATGTTGCAATCATTATCCACCTGGTAAAGAAAACACAATGGTTACAATGACCTTGACCAAAGCCATGCTTTGTCATACACCTGTCAAACCTGTACCACTGTCCTACAGCTTGCTCAAGACCATATACCTTGGCCTTCTGTCTCATGTGTCCATTCCCACTCTTCTTTATCTTGAACATCAATTCATCGCTCAATGCTTTCTTCCTGCTGGAAACTACACCAAAAAATCCTATTTGATTCTTCTCCAAAGAATCACAATCCTCATCCATGCCAAGCTCCCACTGTTTCCTGGATCTAACTACTCTGCTTCTTTAATGACTGCTTGATTCTTGACCATCAGTGAGCAATAAGTAGTGTAAAGAAGGGAAATGATGAATTTGAGGCTTACTTACCCTTTCAGTCCTCCATATGGGCATTTGAGACTCCTTGACAGATTCCTATCCGCCCAAAATCCGTCTCAGTGACCGATGCCAGTCACATCTCAGTCTGCACCTGACCTTTGTTGGTTCCCTATGACTACCTCATCACCGACATTGGTTCTCCATGACCGACACTGGTGTTTATCTGCCCCTGAGTTGCCGACATCAGTCTGCACATAGCCGATGTCGGTCCCTGCATGGATGCTGACGTCAATTTTATAATCGACGTCAGTCTCTGTGTTCTCCTTGTGAGTGATAACTTTTACCTGCGAGCTCCTTTTGGGTCAAAACCTTGTTCAAATCAACACAGCCTTGCTCAAAATTCCTCAGCCCCTTGAACTGATCTCTATCCATCATCTCCTCCATGAAAACCAAGGCTTTCTAGTTCTTAAGTTTGTCAAAAACATCTATCTTCCACTTAAAAACATGCATTCCCTTCTTACATATGTGACCAAGCCTACAAAGCCACATCTCTGCGACAGAAGGTGAATCAATAATATAGATAGATAAAGGATACCTACTTTCTTACCACCATCTAATTCAAGTGCATCCGCTGTGAGAGTTACTGTGCATCTCTCATCACCCAACTTTTCTGAAGAAATTAGACTCATCTCCAAGACTGTTCCCTACATGACCTCCTTCAACCCCTGTGTGTTATCCATCTGCAATTTCAGCTTCACTTCCCCTTTGTCAATAATCTGACAAGGCTCACCAACCCCTAAATAAATCTCTCCAAAGTCTCCCAAGACATACCTATGAAAAGATGCTCTATTTCGGGCTGCATGGAAAGAGGCAACAAAATTTGTAAACCAAGATTCTATTTTATCCAGAACATCTTATACAACATCACCTGCAACATCTGCTCCTCCAATTTATTTATGCTGATCTTCTACTAACCAACAATCTGTCTTTACCTGCTCTTTCTTTTCATCAATTAGACCATTCGTGTTATTCATTTTCTCCATTCGTAGCTTACTTTCTTCTGCCATTTCTATACTCCCACTCAATCAAAAACCCCTGTGAGTACCATGTAATCAACAAACACTAACCAGATCTAAAACCACCTGTTAGTAACCCAACCAAAATCTCTGATACCAATTGTCAGGCACCCAGAACAATAAACAGCTCTGGTGCCCACTTGTCAGGATCTTGCTCTCCACAATAAGAGCACAATATGATTACCTTGTATAAGTAACTAAACACATAATTTAACCAGAATAATAAGTAACTAGAAATATGAAACAACACAGAATATGAGAGACAATACCCAATTGTATTAATACTTATACAAAAGGAAATACAATAAAGAAGTCGCCACACTTCTTCTCACACCTCTAGAGCTCCCACACTTCTAGGGTTCACCAATAATTCTCCTCCTACACTTTCCTCTCTCAATCACGGTCCCAACAATCAACTCAAACATAGAGTTGTTGTTCACCTCCACCAGTCAGTAACACGCTGCCAGTACACCAAGCACACAATCGTACTCCAAGTAGATCTCCCTACTCTTTGCTACCACCTGCAAATCACCAGACCTTACTCACCATTGTAGATCTCCAAACGTGGCCCTGCACACCTATTGACCAAGATGATACATACATGAAGAACCCTTCTGATTCTCCAAACCAGCACCCACAATTGGTACTATGGCACTAGGAGGAACACACCATTGCTCTCTTCACTCTGAAAGAGCTAATTTTTGCTCTCTTACTCTCTAGCACTTGTTTATAATAGATCTCATGAGTCTATTATATAGATATCATTACTTAATTACAATAATTAGACACGTAACTCAAGACCAAAAATAGCCTTTACATGCAAACTCTCGGTTCAACAAACTAACTATCCATGCAACGAACAATTCTAGAACTGCCACAGGTGATTGACGTCGATCCCTGTCTACCTAGAGGTGACCAACATCAGCTGACCTCCTACCGATGCTAGTTGTCTTTAGCTCACACTTGTCGATGTCGGTTGCCTTCTACACTGCACTCTACCGATGCCGGTCTCCCTGGAACTCAGCAACCTCCTCCATGTTTGCACTAGTTGAAGCTTTTAGCTCCACAACCTAACAATCTCCCACTTGGAGATAAATAGCTGCAACTATACCTGTACCTGTACACTATCTAATTTGTTCTCTGGCTTGTATCCCTCTTCAAGCTCAATCTTGAAGTCCAACCACCACACACCCTATGATGCACTACTTGTCATCCAAGTAACCTGCCACATTCGAACCTACATATCCATGTAGTGAAGTCCTTGACCCTGCATCGCATGTCAACCTACTATTGATCCCTCTCAAATACCTGAGAATCCATTGAACTTCCCTCCAGTACTTATTTCTCGAATTGGCTCCAAACTTTCTAACAACTCCCACTGCTTGGGAAAACTCAGGTCTACACTAGACCTCATGTGATTTCGAACACTTTTCTAAGCTCTACTTGAACTGTCCAGCCTTGGTGTGCTTACCGATTTTGCATCTTGCATATTGAACCTCTCCAACACCTTCTTCACATCAGCTCCCACTGGAGACAAAATCAACCTGTGATCTTCCATGTCTCTTATGCCAAAGATTTTTTCTGCTTTCAATTCTTCATGACATACCTCTGAACTAACTTTACCTTTAATTCAGCAACTCACTGCATGTGTAACCCTGCAACAAGCAACCAATCCACATACAGTAACAAAATAATGTTGCAATCATTATCCATTTGGTAAAGAAAACACAACGGTTACAATGACCTTGACCAAAGCCATGCTTTGTCATACACCTGTCAAACCTATACCACTATCCTGCAGCTTGCTCAAGACCATATACCTTGGCCTTCTGTCTCATGTGTCCATTCCCGCTCTTCTTTATCCTGAACATCCATTCGTCTCTCAGTGCTTTCTTCCCGCTGGCAACTACACCAAAAACTCCTGTTTGATTCTTCTCCAAAGAATCACAATCCTCATCCATGTCAAGCTCCCACTATTTCCTAGATCTACCTGCTTTGCTTCTTTAATGACTTCGTGATTCTTGACCATAAGTGAGCAACAAGTAGTGTAAAGAAGGGAAATGATGAATTTGAGGCTTACTTACCCTTTCAGTCCTCCATATGGGCATTTGAGACTCCTTGATAGCTTGCTGTCCATCCAAAATCTATCTCAGTGACTGATGCTGGTCACATCTCAGTCTACACCTGACCGTCATCGGTTCCCTAGGACTGCGTCATCACCGACGTCGATTCTCCATGACTGATGCCAATGTTTATCTGCCCTTGAGTTTTTGACGTCGGTCTGCACATAGCCGATGTCAGTCCCTGCATGGATGCCAACGTCGGTTTTATAACTGACATCGGTCTCTGTGTTCTCCTTGTGAGTGATAACTTTTACCTGTGAGCTCCTTTTGGGTCAAAACCTTGTTCAAATCAACACAACCTTGCTCAAAATTCCTCAACCTCTTGAATTGATCTCTATCCATCATCTCCTCCATGAAAACCAAGGCTTTCCAGTTCTTAAGTTTGTCAAAAACATCTATCTTCCGCTTAAAAACATGTATTTCCTTCTTACATATGTGACCAAGCCTATAAAGCCACATCTCTGCAATAGAAGGTGAATCAGTAATATAAGTAGATAGATAAAGGATACCTAATTTCTTACCACCATCTAATTCAAGTGCATCCACTGTGAGATTTACTGTGCATCTCTCATCACCCAACTTTTCTAAAGAAATTAGACTCATCTCTAAGACTGGTCCCTGCATGACCTCCTCCAACACCCGTGTGTTATCCATCTACAATTTCAGCTTCACTTCCCCTTCGTCAATAATCTGTCAAGGCTCACCAACCCCTAAATAAATCTCTCTAAAGTCTCCCAAGACATACCCATGAAAAGATGCTCTATTTCGGGTTGCATGGAAAGAGACAACAAAATCTGTAAACCAAGATTCTACTTTATCCAGAACATCCTGTACAACATCACCTGCAACATCTGCTCCTCCAATTTCTTTATGTTGATCTTCTACCAACCAACAATCTGTCTTTATCTGCTCTTTCTTTTCATCAATCAGACCATTTGTGCTATTTAGTTTCTCCATTCGTAGCTTACTTTCTTCTACCATTGCTATACTCCTATTCAATCAGAAACCCCTGTGAGTACCCTTTAATCAACAAACACTAACTAGATCTGAAACCACCTGTTAGTAACCCAACCAAAAGCTCTGATACCAATTGTCAAGGACTTAGAACAATAAACAGCTCTGGTGCCCACTTGTCAGGATCTTGCTCTCTACAATAAGAGCACAATATGATTACCTTGTATAAGCAACTAAACACAGAATTTAACCAGAATGATAAGTAACTAGAAATATGAAACAACACAGAATATGAGAGATAATACCCAATTGTATTAATACTTATACATAAATAAATACAATAAAGAAGTTGCCACACTTCTTCTCACACCTCTAGAGCTCCCACACTTCTAGGGTTCACCAATAATTATCCTCCTACACTTTCCTCTCTCAATCACGGTCCCAACAATCAACTCAAACATAGAGTTGTTGTTCACCTCCACCAGTCAGTAACACACTGCCAGTACACCAAGCACACAACTGTACTCCAAGTAGATCTCCCTGCTCTTTGCTACCACCTGCAAATCACCAGACCTTACTCACCATTGTAGATCTCCAAACATGGCCCTGCACACCTACTGACCAAGATCATATATACATGAAGAACCCTTCTTTCTCCAAACCAGCACCCACAATTGGTATTGTGGCACTAGGAGGAACACACCATTGCTCTCTTCACTCTGAAAGAGCTAATTTTTGTTCTCTTACTCTCTAGCACTTGTTTACAATACAACCCATGAGTCTATTATATAGATCTCATACTTAAAATAATTAGACTTACTTAATTACAATAATTAGACACGCAACTCAAGACCAAAAATAGCCTTTACATGCAAATTCTTGGTTCAACGAACTAACTGTCTGTGCAACAAATAGTTCTGGAACTACCATAGGCGATCGATGTTGGTCCCTGTCTGCTTGGAGGTGACCGACATTGACCAACCTCCTGTCGATGCTAGTTGTCTTCAGCTCACACCTACCGATGTCGGTTGCCTTCTGCACTGCACTCTACCGACGCCGGTCTCCCTGGAACTCAGCAACCTCCTCCATGTTTACACCAGTTGAAGCTTTTAGCTCCACAACTTAACATGTGGGAGGGTCAAACCTTTATTTTGGTGTATCACCTCTTTAGAGTAGGCTGTTTATTTTCTTGTATTTTCTCCTCCCTTTTCATCCCCCCAGTATATCTATATATCTATATTTTTCACTGCCTAAAACAAATAAGATACATCAGAGGGAACTAGCCTATACCTATAGACTCTCCTCTCCTGCTTCACCATCCCATAGGTGAGAGAGGAGTTTCCATGTTGCTGGGAGAGGGCAGGAACCTGTTTTCCTACCACCGGGTGCAATCTCCAGCGTCAACAATTTTGGCACACTTGGTGAGACAGTAATGTTATCAGTTTCCATCACAGTAGTATTTCAGGATTGATGCTGGTCCTGCTACAGTCATTTCAAAGATTTTTAGCATCTGGTGACTCCACTGGTAAGAGCTTAGTTCTTTATTTTAAGACCAGTCACTTAAACTTCTATGCCAAAAGTCACCACAAGGTCAGCTTCAAGAGGGGTCCCTTTTGAATTCATTGAGCTGCCTTTAAACTCTGTTAAAAGGCTCAGGTTTGAAAAACTCGCCTTTATCCATTAGTAAATCCTCCTAGACTTGTTGCTAGGAACACCAACCCAGCTCAGCCACAGTTACAGCCCGTTCCAGCCATGGCATTGCCTTTTACAGCTTTTCACGATGAGAGCCCCTTAAACCTCCCATGCTATGATCTGATTCCAAGAACAGCTCTAAAAAATGTGCCTTCTTTTGATGGAGTGGGGCAATTACAGTTGTTGAGCATATCAAGAATATTACCAACCTTTGCAATAATCATAATATAACAGAAGAAAATATTGCCATCAGATTGTTGGTGCTGTCCCTTAAAGGCAAGGCTCTTGATTGGTACGGAACCTTGCTTGTGAATTCCATACATTCTTGGAATGAATTGGGCACCCATTTAATTGATCATTTTGGGGAAAAAAGTGATGGCCTTTCTCTTGCAGAGCAACTGATGACTATAAAGAGAGCTCTGCACGAGTACATGCAAGACTTCAACATGTGTTTTCAAAAGATTTGGGATAGGATTCCCATCTTGGTAAGGCTGACTCCTAGCTATGCTTTTTTGTACTATTTAAAGGCATTAAACAGTGATATTGCTGTGATGATCCAATCTATGGGAGGACATATACTGCCAGCTGCTTATGACATTGCCATAGCAGCCAAAAATTGCTTGGTTCAAGCTGAGAAAATCGCCCCTAGGCCCCACATGCCACTTTTCCTAGAGATGCTACCCCTATCTAAACCATTGCACCCACATTAGCCCCTGTGCCTAGCATTGAGAAGCCAATTGCTGTTCAGTCAAATGAACTACATGAGGTAAAAATCCTGTTGCAAAACATGTAAAATGAACTTGTAGCTCTTAAAAGGCAACAACTCAAAATAATAAGCTGAATTCGAGATATCAACATTATGGTCAAGCACCTAAAAACCCTTTTTAAGGCTATAATCAAGGACATGGTCAGCTTACTCAGACCAGGCCTTATCAAAATTATAACTCAGGCCCCTCTTCATCATCTAAAGCCATGGTGCCGATTCAGAATAACCTTGTACATGAACAGCCTAGCTGTTCGACCATGGGACATGGTCAAGAGCAAGCTGTCCATACGAATGACATGATGAATTTTTTTTAGAATTCAGAAAACCAAGCTACTGATCATTCCCAATTTTTTGAGTTTCCAGCTCAGCCCATCACGAGTAACAATCAAACTCAGCCAGATTCTACCTTGATAAATCACGAAGAGGGCGAGCTCTATGCAATTAATCATGGGGGCACTACAGACAATCAGGTTGATTGCATTGCAACCAACATGAGATTTAAAAGAAGAGCAGTTGGAAAAGTGCATGCTTCCTCTTAGGTAGCAATGAATCCTCCATCACACCCATTTCAAAGGGCCCTAATTTCTAGACAACCGTCTACACCTCCAGCTCCTCAGTCTAGAGCTCTAGTCGGGATCAGCCCAAAGGAAAGCACAAAGGGAATCAGCCCCCAAGTTAATATAGTTGATCAAATGAAGAAATTGCATGTGAGCATTTCTCTATGGGATTCGTTGTCTCTTCCATGACAAAGGAATGTATTGAAGAAAGAATTGCATGAGCTAGATCGACAGGCCATCCCAACAGACACTAATAACGTCCTAATGACAAATGGGCAACCTTCTGCTTCAGGTCAGGTAAAGAAAGAAGAAAGGACTCCCCCCTTTTATGTATCTTTGATCATAGGGGATTTCTTAGTACACAATTGCATAATCGACAGTGGGGCCAACACTTTAGTGATGCCCAAGTGCATTGCTGATAAAATGGGATTAAGGTATGAAGCAATGAATAAAGGAGTCTTGAAACTAGATGGGATGCCTACAAAGACAATCGAAATCCTGAAAGGATTGAGTTTAACATTGCATGCCTACCTGACATTCTCAATCCCCCATGATATAGTGGTAGCAGACGTTCCTCCATATTTTGCAATCTGTTTGTCTAGGGACTTTACGCCCAAGATAGGTGGCTATCTAGCAGTGAATTGGTCATATCTAGTTTTCAAAACCAAGTACGGGACCAAAGTGAAAATCAAATCTGAGCCACTCTATAAGGACCACCTAGAGCCCTATTCACCCAAGGTAGCAAATGTCAGTTACACTATCATCGATCCAAAAGAGTCTCAGATGGACAAATCTTCATCTTCTACTCTTGAAGGAGTCGCAGATCTACTCTTGGATGAGTGGGGAAGCAATAACTTCGAGCATGATCCTTATAAGTTTATTGAAGAACCAGACCTTGGAGTCTATTGCTTGCATGAAGAAGGTGCCATCATGCCCAATATAATGAAGGAAAACAAAGAAGACCTTGGCCTGTGGTGGCTATACTTCGACGGTTCCAGAAGTAAACTAGGCGCTGGTGGTGGGGCAATGTTAGTTTCCCCTTCTAAAGAAAGGTACTTTTCAGCTTTCCATTTCTATTTCTCTTGCACATGTAATGTTTTAGAATATGATTCTTTGATTCATGGACTTGAGTGGGTAAGAAAGAGAGGGATCAGGAAGTTGCAAATCTTGGGGGACAGTGAACTAATTGTGAACCAAATAAGAGACTTGAACCTGACCAAGAACTCCTTACTAAAGTCTTACAAGCACAGAGTCTGGGACTTGATGGAGGATTTCCTTGCTCTTAACATTACCTTGATTCCTAGAGAACAGAATAAGTAGGCTGATAGGCTGGCAGCTGTTGGCACCCAATTTGATGTTTCAAAAGAGATAAGCAGGGATTATGGTTCACGCCATTTAAAAGTGGTGGTTCGGCCTTCAATTCTAGACAATATTACAAATTGGCAGGTCTTCAAAAGTGACCAGTAGATAGCTCTCTTCTTGCATGAAGAAGCCAAGTTCGCAGTCCACAATCAAGTGAAATTGTAGCAGCAATACAGAAATCAGATTATTCAATTGAAGAACAATAAACTCCCTAAGGGTCTGGTCACACTTGAAAGTATTTTCAACGGAGATGACCAACTAAGAGATGACAAAGCATGCATCACTACCAAAGAGGAGGATTATGAAAAAGTTGAAATCTTCAAGGACAAGCTGCTAGCGCTTGGTAAGGTCTACACGTTTCAAGAAAGGCAAGCTTTCATTCTGCTGTGTCAGGAGTTCACTGACGTCTTTGCCTAGAATTATAGCGACTTGAAAGGCTTCGATCCAAGACTCACCCAGCACACCATTGAATTAGAGGAAGGTGCAAAACCAGTCACATAAAAATAGAGGCCTATTAATCTGATGATCGAACTCCTTATGCAAAAATAATTGGTCAAGTTGATTGAGTCTAGCATTATATTTCCGATCAAACATTCCTCATGGTTGGCCAATTTGGTTCTAGTTAGAAAGAAAAATGGGGAGATCAGGCTGTGCATCGACTTTAGAGACCTTAATAAAGTCTATTTAAAGGATCATTATTCCCTCCCAAACATGGAGCAAATCCTCCAAAAGGTAACTAGTTCTGAACGTTTCTCCCTCCTGGATGGTTATTCAGGATATAATTAGATTCTGGTACGAGGCTGCGACCAATATAAAATAGCCTTCACCATTAAATGGGAAACATTCACCTACAAGAAGATGCCTTTTGGGCTATCCAATGCTGGTGCTACCTTCTAGCGAGCCATGGACATGGCTTTCAGTGGTTTGATAAATAAGAACGTGTTGGTGTACCTTGATGATATAACAGTTTTCTCTAGGGAGGCGAGACAACACATGGAGCACCTCAGGTAGATTTTTGAGAGGTGCAGGGAATTTGGCATCTCCCTAAATCCAAATAAATGTGTATTTACTGTTCATGAGGGGAAACTTCTTGGCCACATTGTGTCCAAGAAAGGTTTGTCTATTGACCCCGAGAGAGTTCGCTCCATTTTGGAGATGTCCCTACCAAAGCACAAGAAAGGCCTGTAGAGTTTCTTTGGCTGGATAAATTTCATTCGAAGGTTCATTCCAAATTTTTCTGAGATAGTTAAACCCCTAACCTCTATGCTGAGGAAGGGTGAAGAATTCAAATGGACAATGCCATGAAAAGATAGCTTTGAAGCCATCAAATAGGCTTTGACACAGGCTCCTGCTCTAATTAGCCTTGAATTCAATAAAGACCTCAATCTCTATACCTTCAGCAATGGAGAAGTGATATCTGCTATGCTTACTCAAGCAAATAGTGATGACCTAGAGCAACCACTCACCTTCTTCAGCCAAGGGTTAGAGGACTTTGAAATTAGGTACACCTATGTAGAGAAGCAAGTCTTGGTAGTAGTGCACAGCCTGAAGAAATTCGAGTATATGTTGTCAAATAGTAGGATTCATCTCATCTCATGGTTCATCTCATGGACTTAAATGAGAAAAGAGCAGGATGGATCACCAAAGTGATGGAGTACGACATAGACATCAAAATTGCCAAGTTGGTGAGAGGAAGGGGCCTGTGTGAACAGCTAGCTACAGATTTAAGACAAAAGGGTGAAGACAGCTTGCTGATTCATGATGCAGCCACTACAAAAGAACTAGCTATCATAAGAGATTGGACGCTGGACGTGAGGTGCTTCCTTCTTACGAGCGAATGTCCACAGGGTCTTGGGAGGGCCAGAAGAAGGTATTTTAAACTTCAGTCCCTTCCTTATGTTTTGATTGATGGAGTATTATTTAGGAAGGATCTCTTTGGGGTTCTCCTAAGATGCATTGACCCCAGTCAGGCTAACAAGGTATTGACTGAGTTTCACGATGGGCCAGCAGGCAGCCATTTCGCCCCTAAGACCACAGCAACAAAAATAATGAGAGCTGGCTATTTCTGGCCCACTCTTTTCAAGGATACCTATGCCTAGGTAAGGAAGTGCCAGAAGTGTGCACTTTTTGATGGAAAGCAGTGATTCACTACCATGCCTCTATAGCCAATCCAAGTGGAACAACCATTCATGCAGTGGGGCCTGGACTTTATAGGTATGATCAATCCTCCCTCTAGTGCTGGACACAAATGGGTCTTGACTACTATGGATTATTTCACCAGGGGGGTGGAAGCCATTGTTTTGAAGGAAGTGAATGAAAGCGCAGTCCTGGATTTCTATGAAGACCTAGTGACACATTTTGGGGTCCCGACCACTATAATTTCAGACAATGCCTTGGCTTTCCTAGGGATCAGAACAAGTGAATGGGCGCTGAAGTATAGTATATACCTCAGCACTTTGTCAAATTATTACCCACAAAGAAATGGATTGGCTGAGTCCACTAATAAAAATTTAATCAAAATTATAAAGAGGACCATGGAAGAAAATTAGAAAACTTGGCATGCCAAGTTGAAGACAGCTCTATGGGCCAATCGAATCACTCTAAAGAGAGCAATAAAAAATTCTCCATATACGCTTGTGTATGGAAGGGAAGTAAGGCTTCCCATCTCACTCGAATTGCCAGCACTGGACCTCGCTCATCAGTTGTAGTTAGAAGAAGGAACCAGCATGGAAGTTAGACTGTGTGAGCTAATGGAGCTCCAAGAGATAAGGGATCATGCCATGGCTACTATGTCTAGTCGCCAACAGTAAATAAAAGGACACTTTGACAAGAAATCTTTGTCAAAAGATTTCTCTGAAGGAGACATTATTTTGAAATGGGACGAAGACAGAGCAAAACCTGGAAAGCATGCAAAATTGATGCCCTGTGGAGCGGTCCTTACATGATCACTCAATGCAAGCAGCATAATGCATTCCAACTTTCCAGGTTAGATGGTGAAAAATTACATATCCCAGTTAATGAGATATATCTGAAACATTGTCACTAAGTTTTGGTTTGGCTGTACATAGTTTCCCTTGTTTTTTTTTGTTTTCCCTAAGTGCAGTTTGCACAGTTAGTTGTTTTTAGCCTTGTGTGTTTCCTTTTACCTATGGGGGTGAAAGTTTCAGGTGTAATTTTGGGATCTCAAAGGCTGTTGTGAACTCTCTTCAAAGTTATCATCTGACTCTGCACCTAATGGATATTCAAAGGCAACTGGGTCCTAAGCATAGCAGGCAAGCTTCCCCTGTGAGTCACCAATTTGTTGACCAATTTTGCCCATAGGCAAAAAATCATTCACCTTCTCCCCTTGCTTTTGAAAGCAATCATTTTTGGGTTACACAGTTCAATGCCAACATTTCTTTGCTTGTTTCAACATGATTGGTTCAGTCATCTGGTTCAATTGGTCGGTTTATCAGCATTCGCTTTATTTGCTTTATCTTCTTCAAGGTCTAATGGCCTTGTTCCAGCTCAGTTCAATGCTTTGGTTCATCATCCTAGTTCACTGGTTCGGCCCCTTGATTTATCTGCACTTGGTTCATTCTTCCCCAACTCCAGACGGGCTTGGGTCATTGGCTCATCGGCCTTGTTCGTTGGCATTCACGGTAGCATAAGGCAGAATTTTCAAACATTCACAAAGAAAAGGCAAAAGGTGGGAAAACATTTACAAAAGCAAAAGGGGTCATGTGCATTAAAAAACTTAATGTTCAAAGCCCACGGCTTAGAACGTGGTAAAATGGCCGCGCACAGCAGTGAGCGGCAAAATGGTCGCTCACAGCAGTGAGTGGCAAAATGGCCGCACATAACAGAACACGACAAAATGGCCGTGCAGAACTTTCAAAGCACGGTAGTGGTAGCAGTCGGTGGTGATTTCACCGTGCACGGTAGTCGAGCGGCAAAAAAGGCTCGTAGAAATTTCAAGTCTGTGGGGGTCAATATAAAGCCTGCCAACAGTCCGTAGAAGCTCACCAACAGTCAAGCAGGTTGTAGACCATTCAAGTAGGCCACGGTAAGGTTAAGACAGAGTCTGCACACAAAAGACAAGGGTGCCCACCGGGAAGAATAAAGACAGCCTGAGAGACCAGTCTGCACAAGCCGCGAAGGGATTCTAGCAAGCCACGTGGAAAATAAGGGCCAGGTTGGGCACATACAATAGGAAATGTCCATAGTGGTAAAATTACCGTGAACAACATTAAGTGGGGAAAAAGGGCCATGGAACTTTAAATAGCCCACAAGACCAAGCCAGGCCGAAACAAGCGCAGTCCACGAAGTGACCAGATAAGACAAAATGGAGAAAGGATAAGACAACAAGCATGGTCCCGACAAAATTTCTGATGTCAACTATAGTGTTTTTCCCTTTCCCAATGAAGACTCGAGTAGCCACTTACAAGTAAAGCGCCAATGAGTCTCCTCTTGGCTTTTCCATATAAATTAGCAAACTTGGTCATTTTAAAGAATCTTCTCTATTTTTGTAAAGAGCACAGCTCTGCAAATTTTCCACCTGAATCAAAAAATATAGTTTTTGCCTCCATCTTGGATAGATTTTTTGTGTATGTCATGAGTATTATTTGTGTTTATTCATTATCTTCGATGCTTTCACAGGTTAATGCCAACAGACCAGCCATCTATAAGCTCCAGTTCACAGTTCACAGGAGAAGAGTTCTTTTGAGAAGTAAGACAAGGTAAGTCACTTACAGTGTGTGTAGTACAACACCTTGGTGAGTCTTTGTCTCTATTTTTCTGAGGACCTTTCCCTATCTTTCCTTGTAAACTAGTTTCTTTGCCAAGCTTGAAGTGCATGTCATATTGTTTGGTCTGATTCTGAGTGTGGATGTGGGAGGATCAAACCTTTATTTTGGTGTATCACCTCTTTAGAGTAGGCTGTTTGTTTTCCTGTATTTTCTCCTCCCTTTTCATCCCCCCCAGTATATCTATATATCTATATTTTTCACTGCCTGAAATAAACAAGATACATCAGAGGGAACTAGCCCATACCTAGATACTCTTCTCTCCTGCTTTGCCATCCCACAGGCGAGAGAGGAGTTTCCATGTTGCGGGGAGAGGGCAGGAACCCATTTTCCTGCCACCGGGTGCAATCTCTAGCGTCAACAGAGCCCACTTTGAGTTTTTTGATGGTGTAAGAATCTTAAACAAAATAATGTTATCGTAAAAAATCAATGCATATAATTTTAAATTTGACATAATTAAAATGCTTGAAAAGAAATAGAGTAAGGAAGGAGTACACCTGTGTGTTGATGCAACCATGTTGCCCCTTCATACTTTTACTTGGTAAATATTCTTCCTAATGAATAATTAGAGTTGAGAGAGGATTAAAATTGAACCTTGGATATTTAAATAGGGAGATTGGAAGGTAATTATGTCCCTAATATGGTGCAAGGGTGAGTTGTGATAACCATTGAGATCATTTAATCTTAATCACACAACTCAAGTGACAATACAATAAAATTCAATTGGTATAAAAAAATCAAACTATAAAATAGAATTAGTGTTCGGCCATTGAGGCTATTGAATCTCATTCACATTAGTAAAGGGAACTAACTGTTGTAGATAGAAAAGACTCAAAATGGTACTTCTTGGTAAAGTATCAGTGCTTCTTGTTAAACATGTTTGAATATGTATTTACAATTTTTGGTGAACTTACATGGCATATTCACCTATAATGCCTCTCAATTTGAAGTATATATCAAAATATAACCTTTGTTCTATAACTGCGTATAATATCTATCACAAATCTAAGAAACTTTATCCTAAATCTATAAAAAAAGATCGGTGCAATGCATAGGATTCTGACCCAAGTGTATATTTGAATCATGTAAACTATAATGAAATTCTAAAAATTATGAGTATTAGATAAGTGTGGAGATCATATCTCTATGATATGCCCCTATTAATATGCCCCCTTTTTGAGGTGAGGTAAATGGAATATGGTAGTTACCTTACCTCAAAAGGATAAGATAACTATATAATATGTGTATGAATCATGTAGCATATAAGAGTAGTATAAGTATATATATCAATTAAGCTCACACTACATGAAAAAAAATCCCTAATATGCATGATATGTGTCGTGGAAACATCTAGAAGGTAATAGTACAAGCTCAAAAAAAAATCAAACACACACACAAGAGCACTCAATGTCACAAAAGGGGCCTAAATAGACTACAAAAAAGGGGCATATTCAAGTTCCACACACTCAAATTAATAACATATTAAAATGTCTATATAAAAAATAAAGTAACATATTATGGCACATGATCCAACAAGTAAATAACATATTCAAATTTTCCATAATCAAGATAATAAAAAGCAAGAAAAAGACACTCAATGAAGTGATAAAGTGAATAAATGAAATATAATCAACCATCATAAGCATATCATACTAGTCCCTACATGTATGTGTTATTAAAAATGTCATGTAATATAACATATCAAGTATATTGTGAAATATGTAAACATGAGTATAGGCATGTGTAAGTGTTAATATATAAGCTCAACATAATAATGTAAAAAAGGCCATAAACTAATGTAACCTATATCAATCATTATCAAAGAAGGAAGATGCCCCTAATGTAATGTATCATGAGAGAAAAGGAAAGGCCATATATATATATATATATATATATATATATATATATATATATATATATATATATATATATATATATATATAAGCATCATGGTCTAGTGTATGCTTATATCACACTCAAGTATAAATGAGATAGTTATGTATAAATATGACCTGCTATCTCCTAACATAAAGTAAACAACATAGATGCCAAGGAGTTAGTAAACATGTGTATGCTAAATATTTCTGATTTTATATGAATGTTTTTATATTTTCTTAATTTTTTTATTTTTTTTGTGTTTTTTGAATATTTGGAAAGGAAAAAGGTCTGACCTATGATCCCATCTAAGGGATGCTCACAGGTATATCCAAACTCAAAATATGGTACATCAAATTGGTGATACTGATAAGGAGCATGTATAAGTGTCATATTTAGACTTTTATAATATGTGGTACTCTACTAATGTCTCATAGGACTTTGTGTTTATGAAGAGATAATAGAATGAGTAGGGGTTTATGAAACCCAATTTTTGAGTTCTATGTGGTTTCCTGGGTACAAATATGATTGGAACATGTTTATTTTCTCTTAGTAACTGGGTGGACCATGTAGGTATAGATGAGGATTCTGTGGATTCCACTATATATCTCTATTGAAATGATATCTCAAGTATGGGCTACCTAAGAAAGGGGATTGGAAATTTTTTACCCTTTCACATATGATTGACCTTATCAAAATGTATAATTAACTATTTGGGAATAAACTTATCTTGTTTAATTGGATGTTTATATGGAATTCTGTAAACTGTTAATACCCTATTGGTATGAATGTATTAATACACCCATGCATTATGGATGGTATTGCATAGAGTTTATGTATCCAAGGTCATCCTAATAACATATCAAAGACACCATATATGGTATAACTAAAATGTAGTAACAACATGTGTTGTACCAACTTGTGAAGGTAAATCAATCTCATAACTAATGTGTTGTGATGTCCCATTAAATGCTCTAGCCATTTTAATCAAACAATATAAATCATCATTTGTATATCCTAAATGTGTAATTTTTTGGTTCCTAGTTATACACCTCTTTTTCTTGGCCTTGCACACTTGATAAAATGGCAAACAAAGATGAAAAACCCATTGATATGTCATTATAGCTGGGGAAGGGTTTGGCATCAAGAATGGACCAAACACAAAAAATGACTAGGAGGCACCGATAGAGGGTATGGTAATCTCTTTACTACTTTTGGATCTACCTAAACCAAGGTGAGAGGACCTAAGGGGTAGCTTACTCACATGGAGTGATTATGAAATTCAATCTCCATGGGGATTTTTGGCACAAAGAACAAATATGACCAAGACATAACCAAGTTTACACACTCCACCTAAGAATGGTTATCACACAGAATACACAAATGCTCTAAGTCAAATACAAGATACTAAAAACATATGTGTATATGCTTAAAACCTTCATTCTAAATAATTTTCAACAATAGGGGGCCAAAAAAAATATTGCAATGCTGGTCTTTAAAGCAAAAAATGTAAACACATATTGTATAGATAAGATTTTATGCATTTGCAAGGCAAATAAAACTTAACATATGCAAAATATGTATTATTTGTAGGGTAGAACAAGGTAGGATAGATTAAATAATTTAAAAATGGGTGGTGTGCTAGTGGTTTTCAAATAGCAAGGATTCTTTCAATATTCATGACATCACTTATTGTAAAGATGTAGAAAAATTGAATGCAAGTTATGGGAACTACCAGGAGTGATTTGCATCCATTGGTACTAATACAATGCAAATGCCCAAATGATTCCTAAAACCCTAGAGAATACACAATAAATAAAATTTCAAATATTTTTTCTTCTTTAATACATAAACCCAAGGTTCCCTTAAGAGGTATTCAACAACATATTTCCAAATCACTATGTAGAAAGTGATTTATAACCAAGATCTAAGCCCAAAATGACAACTAGTAATGGGCATAAAATTAGATATCCAATTAGTTGAAATTGTAAAACAAATCATTGTATTTAATTAGCAATAAAAATTAAGAACCACAAGTATTTTCATTAACTTGAAATAAAATCTTACATACATCAATGTTTCTAAATGCTTCCATGGGGGAAAACATGGTAGATTTTCTCCATGTTGGACAGTGGAGACATATTACAAATGCTCAGAGCTTGTTAATGGTTGTATAACTAAAAACACATTAGTAAGAGAGACAAAATGCACACACAATAGTGATCCCAAAATTTGGAAGAGCCTATACTTAAGAAAAGCAAATACCAATAAAAATAACTTTAGAATAAAAGACAAGCCTTCTATTTATACATTTTTCATCACTTTATAATCTGGGAATGTGGGTTGCCATTTTTAATATTGCAAAATTGTAAAAAACCCCTCTAATTCTTGCCAAGATGATCCTAGTTGGAATATTCCCTTTGTCATGCTAAGAATCTTCATCCAATTGTATGAACAATCATTGTTCTAACTGCCTCTACAAGAACTGACGAAGATTTGCACTAAACCCTTTGATTTCTTTGTTGGAGATGCATTTTACATGAGTTGAAAGGAGAATATTCATGTTAAATCCATAAAACCTTTGTCTTCTTATGCAAGTGCCTAGAGATTCCCTTTGACCACTCATTAACACAACTGAAAACTTTTTGACAGTTACCCTTTCTCATATGTATGCCAAAGAACAACACTACTCTTGTAATGATGGATTTTAAACACACTAGAGTCATGTTTGCTTGATAATTCTTCTTTGGAGTGGCCCACCTTGATCTTGAAAACCTATAATATTTATCCCATGGAGGTGTTTAAACAAACAAAGCAATGAAAAATACAAAACTTAGGTTATTTTACCTTTTTTGCTTTTTGTCTCCAACTTGCTTTTTTACATTTTTCCTTTTTCACATTTGTTTTTTTAATTTTGATTTTTAGTGTTATCTCCACATTTTTAATGCATAAATGCATTACTTTTCACTTGTTGACCTTTTGGAGAAATTTTGGTTCCTTTTACAAATTTTTAATTTTCCTTATTTTGGGTGAATCTAGGTCCCATTTACAATTTTACAATTCCTTTGTATTAGGGAAATTTGAAACTCAGTAGCAGTTTAACAATTTGTAAATTATAGAATTGTAAATTTTAAAATTTCAATTTGCAATTGTAGTTCCCCTAAAATTTTCTCTTAGGGAAAGGGTAACTCTAGTTGTAATTTGTAATTTACAAATTTACAAATTTGTAAATTGTAGTTGGAGTTCCCATTTCCCTGAAAAGCTTCTTTTTGGGAAATGAGAAATCTAGCTATAATTTGTAATTTTGCAAAATTCCAAAATTATAAATTACAGTTGGAGTTCCTATTTCCCTGAAAGATTTACTTAGGGAAATAGGAACTCCAACTATAATTTTCAATTTGCAAATTTGAAAAATTACAAATGGCCTTGAAAGTTCCCATTTGCACTAAGACACTTAGGGACATGCAAATTCCAAATACAATTTATAATTTTACAAAATTACAAAATTGTAATTGGCCTTGAAAGTTCTTATTTGTAAATGGACCTTATGTTGATCAACATTGACTTGAGGGTTTGGGAGATCTAAGTGCAATTTATAATTTGCACAAGTGCAAAATTGCATTTCTCCTCCAAATCTCCTTAAATCTCCTCTTGAGTTGACTTTTCTTCACTTGTTCTGATTGGTGAGATTGGGAAAGTTAACCGCAATTTTCAATTGCATTTTAGAAAATTTCATTTTGCAAGTTGCTTCTCCCATATAATTCTCCCAGGGACTTTGGGGGCCTCATCTACAATTTCAATAAATTTGTAATTTCTTGATTTTTACCTAAATCCATCCCATCTTGGTCCAATAGAATACCCTATAGAAGATTTTTCCAAAAATCAACCCTTTCTCTAGAAATTATTTGATTTAACATTTTCAATCATTATTTGTATGTGCACCATGCATATGGATCTCGAAGCATTCACCGTATGAAAATATTCATTACCCTGTAGTCATTTATTGTTGGTTTGAGTGTACCACCACTTTACATGCTATAGGATTCAACAACCTATTGAATGATTTCCATACATAGAGTGAGGACAAGTCCTAAAAAACTCAAAACACAACCTATATCCATTAAATTCTATATCACAAATCTCATCTTTCCCATGATGTAACTCCTTATTAATTGAAAAAACTAACTGTGCCATGTGTATGTTGGAATATGTAGAAGCTTATCCCACATATATGTTGAGAACTTATATGGAAGATATAGGAAGGCTGCCTACTATTTTTTTTGAGAGTCTAGCACTAGCCTTTGTGACAGGTTCAAATGTAACCCAAATAATTCTTGTTCCATCTCCATTTGACTACTTTCCATGAGAAATTTGACCATGATATCCTTGCTAAGTATGTGAATTGCACTTGTGCGATATTTGTTTGTTTACATGGGCCTCCCTTGCTCCATGTTTTCAAAATTAAAATAAACAATAAATCCTCTTTTGATGTGTGGATTTATCCCACTCTAATCCCCAAAAGACTATAATTATTAAAGCACATGGTCCAAATGGAAATCTATTTGGAATGGCAGAGTGAAAAACATCCAAATATTGTGAGAACATAGAAATTTTGAGGGTCATCATGGCATGATTTAAAAGGTTTGAGTGCTCATTCTTAGAAAAAATGAACCCTGAGCATAATGAAAAATATTCCATTGAGCAAGAAACTCCAAATCAACAATTCATGACAAAACCCATGAGCACACCATCCTACACATTACATGAAAAGTTCACACAAGCTTAGAAATTAATTAATTCCTCCCCACTATGCCCACTATGTACTTGTTTTACAACCACTATATTTCATGATACCATATTTCATTTGGGTATGTTTTTGAAATAGAATTATGGCTTCTTCAACAAGTCTACATAGTGCATATGCTTCAAGCATGGTATTCCAAAACACAACATTTGGTTATGCCATCTTGTGAAAGAGCACAAGGGCCTCATCAAAACATCCATTCTTATTATGAATCTATAAATGAAGAAACCCTATAGGACATGCAATGATCAGATCTAAAACTACACTTATACTATTATAACTTATTTCTCTCCCCAAAATCCTTCTTGTTGACTTTTATTGAGGAAAATACTTTGGCGATGATAGTGGTTCTTACCAATAAGAAAAATGTTGGCATGATATTCATAAGTCTACCATGAGGGACCATAAATATAAGGTATTGCAAACATATGAGATAGAGCTTCTGACATAGAGAGGGCTTTTCCTTGATCAACCATTTGATTCAAACATGTATTAGATTGCCTCAATCAACATAGATTGCATAATCTCATAATGGATTGAAAACTATCTTTTGACAATAAAAATTGTACCATCAACTAATCAACCCTTTCACCTATCATGAAGGTCAAGTTGGAATCATACAAGTTTAATAGTATGTTTTTAAAGGTTCAATTACAATCCTAAAGATGTGAGTTTTTTTTAAATATTATGAGAAATAATAAATAAATTATCAAATGTAACATATTCCATTATAATTTTAGAAATCCTCTTTATCAAATAATGAATCAATTTAGATATGAATTTTTAATCTATCCTATTTGATAGAGAAGGCCTATGAATTAGATAATCTTTTGAAGGAAAAAAATTTGATTCATTATTATTATTATTATTTTTAAGTAATATCTCATTTTTGCTATGATATCTTCCAAGTAACTTCAAGATAATAAATTAAAAAAATAAGTAAGACAAATTTGAGATAAATCAAGATAATAATATCCAATCAAGTCAATATTCAAACAAAAATTAATCCAAAGAGACTCAACAAACAACAACCAACAATCTAACTAAAGAAAAAGCAAACATAAAAGAGCTAAACTAAGAAAATATAACAAACTATTAAGTTTAAATAATAAAGCATACTGAACAAGAAAAGACTAAGGATTAAAGTAACTAATCTAATAATTAAATAATCTAAATATAATTAAGTAAAACATCTAATCTAAACTAAAATTGAATCTACAAAATAATCTAATGAAAACTAACAAGTAAACCTTAAACTAGTTCTCAACTATAGGAAGACTAAATAAAGAAAACACTAATTAAAGACGACAATCTATGTAAAAGAAAATAAACAATACAATCTATTTAATAAATCACTTGAGAAAATAGAAATTACTAGAAAACTAAAAAAGATTAAATGATAAAGATATTACACTAAAGAAGCAGAAAGGAAAACTAGATTAATTAAAGATTAATCTAAAATGAAAGAAACTATACTAAAATTAGAATCGATATAAAGTACAATAGAATTTGTGAGTCTCAAAGGAGAGTTGTCTTAGCAAAAAAGATAGATTTTATTTGAGAAACCAACATCTTTCGTTACAAATACTTGAGAGATAACTTTTACAATCAAATAGATCAATGAAATGTCACAAACAATGAAGTTTTCTTCATTATTTGGGTTGAATACTTGGATTTTGTATATAAGACTAAAATAGTAATCATCAAAAGATATTAGGCTTGACAAACTTTAGATAATCTGTTATAAATGATGATATAAAAACTTCATATACCTACATTGTCTAAGCAATTACTTAACCATCATAAAAAGTACCATTGGATCTATCTGTAAAAGTCATGCTATCTCAGAGAAGTTGCATAGAAAAGAGAGAGATGAATGATTGACTTCACAAATGTATAAGTTTTCAATATTTGTGTTGTTCCTCCTCTTCAAATAAATTCTTGATTTTTTTTATGCTTCAAACTCAGTTGAAAAATAAGTTATAACTAACCTTAGTTATTAGTTTATCTTAACTAATAGACTTTTAGAAATCAATTAATTATAAATAATTATTGATTAATGATATGTTTAATTAAGACTTAAAAGTCTTAATAGATCAAGTATTTGATTATAGACTAGATATTATCTAATGGGTGGGAACCCTCATCAATTAATATTAAAATAATATATATATATATCAATTATTAAATAGATAAATCAAAGTTTAATAAAATTCTATTTATATTAAACCATAATGCATATTCAAAAATTAACTTAGGCATATATATATCATAAAAGTCTGCTAAACTTTCCAAAATACTATCCGCAAATATAAAAATCTAAAAATTAAAATATCAAGTCTGAAAGTATAGAATTCTGCTATCTAGAAGTTCAACTCAAAATAAAAAGTTTATCCTACTGACATCTAAAAATCATCAAAATACAACACTTCAATCATCAGTTTGCCTTGTTCATTAACACATTAATTATATTCTATTTTAGTTGTTGAAAATTGCACCAACTTCATTTTAGAATCACTTGTATCATCATCAATTTCTAATTTGATCCACTTGAGCACTCTGACCTCGACTGATGAATCTATATTATTATGACTAGATAATATTTTATTTGAATTAGAAGGATGAATCTCAATCATATGCTTTCTACCTACTAAAACAGGGTTCTCCAAATTTAGTTTCATGTATCCCAAAATAAGTTCCCTTTGAGAAGATGAAGGCTTATTAAAAATTGAAGGAATGGTAAGATTGACAAAGTTTTGGCATGGGCTATCTCAATCTTAAGTTGGGTGGTTCCATAGATAGGTTGTGGTTCAAAAACAGGCTCAATTCTTTCAAGAATGGATGATTGGATTGGCAAATGATGTAGATTGCTTTGCAAATGATGTGAGGACCTGTTGTGTGAAGGGGTCCTAACACCAAACCTATGTCCATAAAATTCTTTTTTTTCCTTATTGTTGGTTGGATTGAAAGATAGATTATTTAAGACATTATAAAATTCAAGGTCTATTGTATCAAAATGAATGGACATCCTATCACCTCTATGGAACCTAGGGCCAAACCTCTTATCTCTAAAACCATCCCTTGAAATTTTTTTGTTTGGGTTCTATTGGTTAACATTATCTAAATTTTGATCCCATCCTTGACTATCATTACTCCTACTCAACTTGGGATCATCCAATCCAAACATATTAACAATATGAAATATTGATTATAAAGACTAAAAATCAACATATATTTTTTCAAAATGAAATAGAAATGTGTTTTAAACACACAACCACATCTCAACAAAAAATCTGAACTGAAATATACCAAATGTATCTAATATCAATATATCCTAATAATTTCATCAACTAAACTTTAAAAATAAAATTATAACATCATAATTTTATCTCAAACATATTATGATCTATTTTAATGAAGTTTTAATCTTCACGGTATCAACTTATTTAAAAACCAAACTGAATCAACCCAAAATTAGAATTTCACAAATTTATTCATGAAAGTATCTCTCAAAAACTTTCATCTTTTTGACATGTCATATTCAAATTAAAATCAATTATATGAACTTTTTTAGATATAATATGTTATCTATAATCTTCAAAATAAAACCTTATATCATTTCCAAAACATATTCTACTCAAATTTTTTTAGCATTGCTTATTTTTAAAACATCATCTTAAATAAATATGTTTAACTCCTGCATGCATTATTTCATAAATAAATAATCCATCTACAAATTTTAAGATGAACTCTTTTATACAAGTCAAAAATAATCAATAGAAACCATTCCAATATAAATAATTTGGCACATCTATTCTAAAACAACTTATCACATCCTTTCAAAAACCTGTTATTTTGATATCTAATTTTGAGACAAAACCAAGAACTTCAAGACCTATATGCAAAATTAAAAACATTTTCATTATTTTTGGAAATTTGTCCAGTACTCTTTATATTGAATTATGTCAAAGAAAATTTGAAACTGAAACCAAACATTATATCTTCACAATACCAAAATATAGTTGCTTTTATATGTTCCAAGTACTTTCTATCATAGTTTCTCTATCATGGCTGACTATAGTTATCAATCACTTTGTCATTAAAATAGAAACTAAGATTCAAAAACCTTGTCACCAAACAAAACCTCTATGATAAACACAACTAACAACTCATCCATACATATCTCTGTGTATTTACATACTTATGTCAAAACCCTTATCACAACTTAATAGGTCTCCAATCCTGAACTGTCATATTTCAAATTAAAACCAACCATAGAACTCGAACAAAAATTTGCATGTTTTCAAATATATTTTAAATCATTTTTCTAAAAATTAAGGAATGATTATATTCTTTTCTGTTATTCATTAATTTTCATGTTTTAAAAATAAAAACTCAGAATTACTTTGAATATGCCAAGATTTTAAAACCTTGACAAACCCTATATGCACAAATATATGGTTTCAAAAACTAAAACCTCACATACTTTAAAAATAATAGACCCGTTGACCCATAATTGAAACACAAAGATGAGAAAAAACTTCCTTCATTTTAAACTTGATAGGATTCCATAACATGCATGTGAACTTTATTTGAAACTGAAACTGATATGCATGCATCATAATATTATTATGCTCAGACTCAAATCAAGAAAAATAAACCATATAGAGTTTATTTTATAAAACTGAAGTCTAAATGAAATCTGAAACAATATATAAAATTTTCAAATCAATACTACAATTTTTTCACAGGAACTAGAGCTGGATGAATATCTCAAAATAAGAAAGAGGTATATAATCTCAAACGTATTGCTTGAACCCAAATAAATTCTATATTTAAAAAAAAAAAAATTATAAACCAAAACCTTAAACAAGTTTTTAAAATTAGAGTATGTCTAAAACATCCATATATATCTCACTCAAAGAAACTAGACCAGTAGAAAAGAAATAGTCTCAAAGTATTCAAGAAAAATATTCTCAAAATAGACTGACAATCTACATATTTCATTTTATTCTTTCATCAATAAAATATCAAAGACTCAATTCATTTCTTATCAATATTCATGTAAATAAACTATATATTCAACCGTATTAAGTTTATTCAACTTCCAAGACATACATGCATAGACTTATCAAATGAAAATTATTCCATGCAGAATGATATCACATTATTTCTCATGAAACTGAAAACTTGTTTGAAACATCTATAAAATTTTCCCAAAACTTATTCAAAAATGTTCAATACATACTTGGTTGTTTTTCTTTGAATCTTGTCTGCCAGAAATCTCCTCTATAACTCCAAAAATCAAACTGACAAAGTCTCCTTTCCGAAAGAAAGCTTTCAAAAATTACTAAAAAAAAAAAAAAAAACCTATTTATAATTTCCATGCCTCATTGTAACCAACTTGGTTGAGTGTCTAATTCTCATTGACTTATAAAATTGACATTAAAGTTTAGCTTTCTACCAACCATATTAACAAAGCCATCAACTTTATCAATAACTAAAATGCCTACTAAACTCCTTACTATCTTCTGATAATCAAGGTGAGTATGCCCTACATTAAATTATTTATTTCCACCAAATCTCCTATCATGATCTCAAAGCATCCAATACTCTTCACTTTAAATTCATAGTACCAGTTGTTATCATGATGATTGCCTACTCAACCTGCCATATCACTATCAAATGGTGTGCCAAATAGAATGTCAACTCACCATTGAACATGCTTCAAAATACCTTTAATAATTACCTCTTGAAAACACCATATACCTTAAAACTTAGGCTTATGTAATCAAATTAACCTTCAAACAAATCCTTATACCTTTGAAAACACCAAGCCTATTATTAGAAATCATCATAGTTCGATGGGTTTAGTAGTATCATTTCAAACTTAAGATAAATAATATTAGGGTAGGATGTTTTTGAAAACATAATAACTCTATAACTTAGGTTTATGACATGTTCAAACTAGGAACCTTAGTCAAATAGGATTAAAATTAATCACTTAGACTTTTAAGATCCCTTCCTATCATTAATAAAAATTGCTTAGATACCAAACTAGCTTCAATATGTCAACAATTTCAAAAGTCCACCATATCACAAGAAATATAAGCAAGCCCTCATTTGAGTCTATAAAAAATTATAGTTGTCTTTCAAAATGAATTGTATTATTTTTAAATGATCTTTTTTATGACTGAAATCTACTCGATTGAGGTCTATTTTCAAACTAAGAACTCATATAACTTCAAAAATAAATGAAATGATACATTTGACCACAAAAAATAATGTTTTTTATGGCTTCACAATTAGAAAAATGAACTAAAAAAATTATATACACCACTCTTATCTGTTTCAAACCAAGTATTACATTATCCATGTATCCCAAATAGTCACCATAGACTGTTCAATCTACCAAAATTAAAAGTATGATTCATAAGTTGTTATGATAATCCACATTATTGAGATAAAAAGACATCTAAAAATATTGCATATATATTTCCAATTTTGAAACCATACAAAGTGATCTTATTCTAAACTGAAATATTACCTTATAATCTAATCATAAACTAAAAATCAAAGTAACTAATCATAAACATTCACAATGATAAATATATATGGACATTTTATTCATTAATCGACTATGCTTTTTGAAACCACTAAAAAAATAAACATGAATTCATCAACCAATCATCATCAATTCATAATTTGAAATATGCATCTAAATATCCTACTAATTGACTAGGTCCCTGAGACAGTTTTAAATTTCATGACTCAGTCATCTCTATGGCAAAAAAGTATTAGTTTAAGGAAATTGAGGGAGTGTAAAAAATAAGCATAACATTAGTGACCTTTCTAGTTAGTTTTTAGTAATAAAATTGAGTGGTAAATAACTGCCTATTGATAAAACATATTCTTGAGAGTGTGATCTAAGAAAACAATTTCTCAAATAGCTATGCGTGAACCCCTTTGATAATAAATTTTAGCAAGAGATGAATTATTCGAATAACATAGCATGAAGAAAGAAATGATATAGTAGGGAAGTTTGAGTTGGATGTACAATCTAATACAAATATCTTAAGTACAAAATCTAAGAATTAAGTAATACTTCAATAACTAGATAAAATTTAGCATATATTATTCATGTATAAAGAGAACTAAATTTATAAGAGTAATATCATAAGATAATCAATACTTACAGTAGATTTTTAGAATCCTTACACTCTTCTTTCATAATGTGAAACTTATCCATTTGTAACCCTCATTGATCATTTCAGAAGTAAAAGTATAACAAATCAAAATAAAAATAACAAAGACAAGAAGCATAAATCAAAAAGAAAGTAGAACATAAAAGAAATAAATTAAAAAAAATAGCTAATCATGAAACAACTTCAAATGATGGTCGTTAATTGAGTAATGCAACCAATTTCTATTAAGATATTTTAAATGAAAAGCATTATTTTCAAGTACAGTAGCAATTCTATAAGGATCAAACCATAATGAATCAAATTTATAATGCTTACCAAGATCTTCATGAGCCTTGTCCCAATATAAAACTAGATCACCCATTTTAAACTTTTTGTTAGAAATTTTTTTATCATTTTTTTTAAATTTTTTTTGCTTAACTCTTTCTAATTTCTGCAATGTTGTTGCTTTGGATTCATCAAGAACTATTAAATCATGCAATCTTTGTTCAATCAAATTTGTATCTTCAATGACATATTAAAAATTAGTTCTAGCTGAAAAAATCTAAAGTTCCATTAGTAAGGTGGCCTTGAATATGTAAGCTAACATAAAAGATGAATAATCAGTTGCTACTTTAATAATAGTTCTCTCAGCGCATTAAGTTTCAAAAATTTTAAGATGTCAATTCTTTTTATTATCACAAACTAACTTTTTCATGATTGTAATCAGATTTTTATTTGTTGACTCAACTTGGCCATTACTTTGAGGGTAATATTTTGATGAATGACTAGATATATTAAGTATTTCTCCAAAAAAATTAAAAATTCATTTGAAACAAATTGAGGTCCATTATCAGAAGTGATTTCATAAAGAACTTCAAATTTAGAAAAAAAATTGATTTTTTAAAAATGAGATTACTTCCCTTGTTATAGAACTCTTAAGTGCTTTGGCCTCAAGCCACTTAGTGAAATAATATGTGGCTATTAGAATATACCTATGACTAGTTGATGAAGACGGGTGAATATCTAAAATAAAATTAATATCCCATTTCGTAAATGATTTTTAGGAATGATAAGATTAAAGACATTGCAGGAAACTTATCTCTACCAATGAATATTTGACATGGCATACAAGAATGAGCTAACTTATAAACATCCTAAAATAAATTAGACTAATAATAACCTACTCTTAATATCTTATAAGTAGTTATTTTTGTAGCATAATGTCCATCACAATTTTCTTTATAACAACCTCTAAATTTTTTTTGAGTTTGATCATGTATAAGACATTTCAACAAAATTTTATCTCTATTTTGATAAAACATAAAATTTTCTAACAAACAAAAATTTAAAGCTTTTAATATTAAAGAACATATTTGATTTTTATCAAAATTATTAAGACATACCTGATTTTAAAAATAATAAGCTAAATCATGCTACCAATCATCTTCAACCAACATACAATTGCATTCATCCATTTCAAAACCAAACTTATTTTTTTTAGAAAAATCAATAATCTTCATGGTCCTTAAATATGGCTTTGCATTTAACATATCATCAATTGACAAAATTAAAACATTAATATCTGAAGAAGTATTTTCAGTTAAGTGTTTTTCCAATTCATTACCTTTAATCATTTTAGAAGTTTCAAATTCAGGGTCAAACTCTTGAATACATAAAATCCACTTAACATGTATTTCTTGAATGGTTGTTTGTTTTATCAGATAAGACAAAATAGGTACGTTATATCACATAATTTTTTTCCTCATTAATAAATAATAAAATTTAATTAAAGAAGAAATTAATAAGAAAACAAATTTCTCAATAAAGGGGTACCTAGTTTTAGCATCTTTTAAAACTTGACTTATATAATCAATTAGTTTCTCTTCATTATTTTTAAATTCTTAAGTTATTATAGTTCTAATGGCTTTTTCAGTAGCATTAACATAAATAATGAATACTTTATTTAGATCAAAGTTAGCAAGAACTAGAGCACTTACAATGGCATCTTTAACATAATTAAAATCTAAATCAACACCTTCATCACAAGTATATATTTTATCTTTCTTAAGTAATAATTATAAAGGATTAGACTTATCAACAAAATTTGATATGATTTTTCAATAAATTTTATTGTATCAAAGAAATACCTTAAGCTATATTGATCTTTAGGAGGTAATTCTTTAATTGTCTTAGCACATTCAGGATGTATAGAAATTCCATCTTTTAAAATAATGTCTTAACAACTTACCCTCAATAACACTAAAAATTGATTTCTTTGTATTCAAAGAAATACCATACTTTCTACATCTTGTGAAAACTTTACGAAAATGATATATATATATATATATATATATATATATATATATATATATATATATATATATATATATATATATATATATATATATATAATGAACGATGAGATTATCTAAATAAACTTGAATAACAATGCCAATCATATCATCAAAAATAACATGTATAGCTCTTTGAAATGTAGATCCTACATTTATGAATCTAAAAATTATTCTGTTATAGGTAAAAGTTCCTCTATGAGTTGTAAAAATTGTTTAATATCTATCTTTAAGATTTATAAAAATTTGATTATAACCAAAAAATACATCTAATAAAGACATTATTTTTTATCTTATAACTTACTATAAAATCTAATCTATTGTTGGTAGAGGAAAATTATCCTTAATACTATCTTTATTCAGATCTCTAAAATCAACACATAATCTAATGTCACAAATTTTTTTTGTAATCGAGACTAAATTAGCTACCCATTTAGAATATGTTACAGAGAAAATGACACCAGCATCAATCACTTTATCTAGCTCTTTTTTTTCTAGTGTCTTCTAACAAAGTCTTAATTCTTCATATTTTATGCCTTATAGGTTTAATACCAAATTTTATAGGTATGTCATTTTTAATAATATTAATATCATAATGATTAAGATCTTTATATGTCTAGACAAACACATCAATGAATTATTTAAATAATTTAATGCATTTAACATTTTCACTTGTAGTAACTTGAATTATTAAATAAACATATTTTAGATCCTTTTCAATACCTAAATTGATGGGAATAGTCTCACCTATGATTTTTATTGAAGGCTCTTCCATTCTAGAAATTTTTGGGTGATCATTTGATAAAAACATAGATTTTAAATTTACTAAACCAATGGGTAATTTGTTAGCACTCAATTGCAAATAATCTTCATAATTTAGCACATACTCATCATGATCAAAATAATTACCTCCTTAATAAAATAATCTATGTGTTCATCATAAATAAAAATAGGTCAACTATCATTCAAATAAAGAATTTTAGGATGAAAAATTTCAGCATAAGAGAAATCTATGATTGATTCAGTTTCACTTAGAGTTCGGTTAAAGACAAAAATAACAAGCTTATCAGCTCTAATATTATATTCTCTAAGAATATGAGTGATGTGAAAATCTTTAAATTTTTTAAGTAATGACCAAACCTTTTATGTGTCGCGATGTAAACGAGTTTGATTAGTTTTATAAATTTTATGAACTTATCTAAGACACAATTCAAAATCTCTAAAGACTTCCAAATACTTAATGTTAAAAACTATATCTTTTTCCAATCTTAAATATAATGCTTCAAATTTTATAATATTTTAGTGTTTTATAAATATAATTTGAATGCATCTTGGAAAATCTTACTTATAAGATAAATTAAACAAATTTTAGCACCACTACTTTTTTGAGAACAAGCTCCATCAAAGCAGAGTGACCATAAAATATTCTTTTCAAAGAATTTTTCATGCTAATTTTATAGTTCATCTATATTAAAATTTTTATAAGTCTCAACTCCAGTCTCGACATAAGTAGTAGAGGAAACATGACTCAATAGGTAAACTAGACCAATCTTCTCTTTTTATGAAAGCAATTTCATTATTAACAGGAACTCATGTAATATCTTTTTCAACAAAAGCACCAGTTGATTTTGACCAATCTCTTTATAATAATATAGCTTAATTACTAGAAATATCTAACACTTAGACATTAGGCATACATATTAATCTTTCATATTGAATAATTTTAATGACTATGCCATGAATCTTACAACTTTTAGTTTGTCTAGAATCAAAACTAGTAAATTTCTTATTGTTAGTTTCATATGATATACCTAATTGATCTGCAATATATTTAGGCATAATATTTTTTGAAGCATTTGTATCCAAGATACAATTATAGATTATCTTGTTATCAATTTTAACTGTAACATTAAAAGAAGGAATATAATCTTCAAGATGATCATAACTTTGAGCATAAACAATTGATTGTTCATTACTACCTTCTTGTAAGCCTACATCAATTTTATGATTCTTAATAGCTTCATTGATCTTATCAAGCTATCCTAGAAGATTGGATTCCTGTAATAATGATAATATAGTTTTAATTGTAGACAAATCATCAATTATATTATAAGTTTTAACATCAATTTATCTAAATATTTTAGGCTTATAGTGTTGATATTGATTATTATTATAACTAGTTGATAAAATAATATTTTGAGCAGTATTATCAGTTGAACTACTTGCATTATCCTGAACTATTTTTTTATCATTAAAATAATAAATATTATTTGTTGTTTTATTATTTTGAGAAGAAATATAATCCTTATTTTTAGTATTCACAACATAAGCATTCTCATTTTCTAATGAATCATCAAGAGTGTTTATATTGTCTACTAGATCTTCAAATATAAGAATTTTGAGAAGTATTATCAGTTGAACTACTTGCATTATTCTGAACTATTTTTTTATCATTAAAATAATAAATATTATTAGTTTTTTTATTAGTTTGAGAAGAACTATAATCCTTATTTATAGTATTCACAACATAAGCATTCTCATTTTCTAATGAATCATCAAGAGTGTTTATATTCTCTTTTCTTTGAAGAATTTTTTTAAACTTATGAACAATCATACATGAATATTGATCATGATCCAATTCACATATATTATAGTAATAAGCAATGTCTAACCTTTTATTATTATTATTATTATTATTATTATTATTATTATTATTTGATGAATAAGGTTTATCATTCATCTGTCTTTTAATAGTGATCAGTTCATTTTCTAGACCTTGAATAACATTTAAATTTTTTAAATTATATGAATTTAGACCTATAGAAGACCTTGCTTTAAACTCAATACATTTAATTTTTTTTTAATACTCAATATAAAATGTTATAGTTTCATCATATGTTATAATATCTCTATCTTCTAGAGTCACTTTATATTTTAAAGGTAAAACATTACAAAAATAAAGTCTAGATAACTTCTTAGAAGGTCTAAGATCATGTGAGATATTTTGATCCAATTTAGTGAACCTAGGAATGAAATGGTACATGATCTCACCTAGATCAAGATAAAAATTCACAAAATCATTGACTAGATCAAAAATCTTTTTTAAATTTTTCAAAAGACAACTCTAGTCAATCCTCAATATCTTTCCATGTATCTATAACCTTGGCAAGTAGACTAATAAATGCTTGTTAAGATTTTCTTTCAAGTGTTTCAGTAAAAAAACTTAAGTAATTTTTTTCATTTGTTATTCCAAGAGTGACACAAACTAATCTAAATGCTTCTAGATGATCTTCTCAAGATTCTTCATGAGTACCCAAAAACTTTGGTATATTTAATCCTTTAAGAGAAAACTTACCAGGATGGTTTCCAACATTAATTAAATTTGCAAAAATCTATGGAGTTACAACTATTTTATATTTTTCTTGAGTTTCTTCTTCATCTTTACCTTCAATGAGATCTTCTTGATCTCTATTATTTTTTAATTCATGAATGAAATTCTGTATTCTCACTTTTGCTTCTATGTGATCTCCCATTGAAAATTTTAACATTTTCTACTTGAACAGACTGATATTCTATTATAATTTCAAAAATTCTCTTTATTAAATAGTGAATCAATTTAGATATGAATCTATAATCTATCATATCTAATAGATAAGGCCTATGAATTAGACAATCTCTTAAAATAAGGAAATCTGTTTCATTAAACTAATATATTTCAAATGATATCTCATTTCTGCTATGATATCTTCCAAGTAACCTCAAAATAATAAACTAGAAAAATAAGTATGATATATTTGAGATAAATCAAGATAATAATATCCAATTAAGTCAATATTTAAACATAAATTAGTCCAAAGGGACACAACAAACAACAACCAATAATATAACTATAGAAAGAACAAACAAAAAAGAGCTAAACTAAGAAAATATAACAAACCATTAAACCACTAAGTTTAAATAATAAAGCATACTAAACAAGAAAATACTAAGTATTAAAGTAACTAATCTAATAATTAAATAATGTAAATCTAATTAAGTAAAATATCTAATCTAAACTAAAACTGAATCTATAAAATAATCTAGTGAAAACTAACAAGGAAACCCTAAACTATTTCTCAACTATAAGAAGACTAAATAAAGAAAACACTAATTAAAGAAAACAATATATCTAAAAGAAAATAAACAATACAATCTATTTAATAAATCACTTACAAAAATAAAAATTACTAGAAAATTAAAATAGATTAAACAATAAAAGACATTAAACTAAAGAAACAGAAAGGGAAACTAGATTAATTAAAGATTAATCTAAAACGAAAGAAACTATACTAAAATCAGAATCGATATAAAGTACAATAGAATTTGTGAGTCTCAAAGGAGAGTCATCTTAGAAAAAAAGGTATATTTTATTTGAAAAACCAACATCTTTATTTACAAATATTTGAGAGACAACTTTTACAATCAAATACATCAATAAAATGTCGCAAACAATGAAGTTTTCATCATTATTTGGGTTGAATACTTAGATTATGTATATAAGACTACAATAGCAATCATCAAAATATATTAGGCTTGACAAAATTTAGATAATCTGTTATAAATGATAATATAAAAATTGGATATACTTGCATTGCCTAAGCAATTACTCAACTGTTATAAAAAGTACCATTGAGTTTATCTATAAAAATAATGTTATCTTAGAGAAGTTGCATATAAAAGAGAGATGAATGATTGACTTCACAAATGTATAAGTCTTCAATTCCTGTGTTGTTCCTCATCTTCAAATGAATCGTTGATCTCCTTTGATGCTTCAAACTTAGTTGAAAAATAAGTTATAACTAACCTTAGTTATTAGTTTAACTTAACTAATTAACTTTTAGAAGTCAATTAATTATAAATAGTTATTGGTTAAGGATATGTTTAATTAAAACTTAAAAATTCTTAATAGATCACGTATTTGATTATAAATCAGGTATTATCTAATAGGTGTGGACCTTCATCAATTAATAATAAAATAAAATACATACATCAATTATTAAATAGATAAATCAAAGTTTAATAAAATTCTATTTATATTAAACCATAATGCATATTCAAAAATTAATTTTGGCATATATATATATATATTATATATATATATATATATCATAAAAGTCTGCTATACTTTCCAAACTACTATCCACAAATATCAAAATCTAAAAATCAAAATATGAAGTCTGAAAGTATAGAATTCTACTATCTATAAGTTTAACTAAAAATAAAAAGTTTATCCTGTTGACATCCAAAAATCTTCAGAATCCAACACTTTAATCACTGATTTGACTTATTTATTAACACATTCATTATATTCCATTTTAATTACTATAAATTGTACCAACTTCATTCGAAACTCACTTGTATCGTCATTAATTTTGAACTTGATCCACTTGAGAACTCTAACCTCAACTGGTGAATCTATATTATTATGATTGGATGATACTTTATTTGAAGTGGAAGGGTGAATCTTAATCATATGCTTTCTACTTGTTGAAATAGGGTTCTCCAAACTCAGTTTCCTACATCCCAAAGTAGGCTCCCTTTGAGAAGATGAAGGCTCATTAAAAATTGAAGGAATGGAAAGATTGACAAATTTTTTGGCATGGGATATCTTAATCTCAAGTTGGGTGGTTCCATGTGTAGACATCTAATCCTAACACTATTTATGTTGAAATTATCAACCTTACTCAAATTGCACTCAAATATACATTTTAGACCAAAATCCATAAAACATGCTAAATAATTCGAGCTTATCATTTACAAGTGCTGATTTATGCTAATATATCTCTAAATAGGGTAATTAATTTTATGAGATACCTAACTTTAATATATTCATTTTGAGTTAAAATGATGATTTCACTATTTAGTGCTCTGGATCATTAATTTCTTCTTATTTATCTATACACATCACATGCATTTGTTATTTTGTGTTGGTAACATCTTAAATAAGAATACATTTCTAATACATCTAACATCACATTCTAATTATTCTCCAATCAAATTATAACCTAGTAATATGACTTTCTAACCATTTTGATTAATTGAGGGCCAATTTCTAAATAATTGAACAAATGTTGATTAATTTTGTTTAAGTTTAATTAATCCAAATCAATAACTTAAATGGATTTCCCATGAAGTTTATTGAATATTTATTTTTGGAAATTAATTTCTAATAACTGCATCACCTAATGACATGATCAATGGGGTGGCATCCATAAGACAAATACAAAAAATAATCTTACTCATGCCTCTTATGCCTCATTAATGCCCCTTCTTCTTAAATCATTATGAAGGCATTTATTGAGCATGGCCTCCAAAAATTGAATGGATCTTTAGCCACACATCTTGATCTCATGATGGATGATCATAATTCATTCTGATTAATCTCAAAAATTTATAAATAGAGAGGCCATGAACACCATTTTCAAACTCAAATTGTGTAATGTTATAATGCTTAAATGTCTCCACAACTCATTTGTGTTTTGATTATTGCATTATTCATATTTGGATTAGATTCATTGATAGGCATAATAGATAGTTTCAATATCTTGATTTTAGGTTTTATGGAGTGTTCTTGAGACATTAGAGGAGTTTGCCACCATTATTGATGAAGACAAGGATGCTTGGTCAAGGGAAAAACATCTTTTTGAGCCGTTTTTGAGAAATAGAGTCACTTGGAAAGGTGATGATTTATTTTCTTTCATTTGTATCTTATTTTTATTATTAAACCCCACATGAATATATTAGCTTGATTTAATTAGCTCTCTATGCATTTTTCTTTGATTTCTTGGACTAATGCTTGAATAATCTTTTCTTGTAATCCAATCTACATTTTGGCATACCCGGTGGGACCATACCTCAAAAATTAAATTAATAAGAACTTAAAAACAAACTAATAACCATTTATTTATAGAATCTTGGAGTATAGAAACAAAGAAGGTGAAAAATTTGAGCCAAAGTCCATTTTTTATGGAAGTCATGGTTTTGTGCTCTGGACTACAATCTCATAACTCACATAATTAAAGGTTTATCATTTTAAGTCATGGTTTTATGTTTAAACTATATTTTTCATACTAACCTTAATTTTGTTTGTAGATTCCATAACTATAGTAAAATATAACTACTTACAAGTAGTGATATTATAATCCCACTAATTGTTAGTCATGATATTGTAATATCATAACTTGACAGTCGTGAGATTCCCTATCTGACTCACAGGATTGTCAACCTGAGTCACAAGATTGTGACCCCAGCTTGACTTGAAATTGAATAATGTGATTATAACCTTGAATAGTGGGATTGTGACCCCTGATCTGACCTGAATAATAGGATTGTGAACCTGACCTAACCTGACCTGACTCAATTAGTGATATTGTGGACCCCAGTAGCAGGATTGTAACCCTAAATAATGAGATTGTTAGCCTGAGTAGCAATATTATGGTTTTCTATTAAACTAACCCGAGTAGTGATATTGTCTATCTAAATCATGGTTTTGCAGAGTAGTGGGATTGCATTATGGAGTAGTAGGATTACATTGTATGAAACCCAAGAGCTAACTTTATAAAGTTGTTTGTCTCATTTGGAAAAATGCTTCAAGGCTAAATGAAAATTTGAATTTTTCCTTGTAGGTCCAACTTGAAAAAGGATCTAAACAAACTTAATCTAGTATTTTAAAACTCTTTTTAAAGTGGCTAAGAAAGATTAGGAACATTTATTTTGGGTGCTTAAAGAAACACTTAGATGTCTATTTGAATGTTTTGTAGTTATTCTTTACAAGATTACAACTTAAGGTCAAGGGGCCAAAAGAACATCACCAATTTTTTTAAGTGATTTAAAATTGAACACATTTCAAAGTTTGTTTTCAATAGATCATTGCTTTTTTAGATTTTATTGTTAAAAATAAAGATTGTGTGTGTATGCTCTCCTACTCGTTCCCTTTAGGGAACTTATGGGATAAAAAATATCATCTTTATTACAAAATACCTTAGTAAAAAGTGTAAAAGAGAAGTTGTCAAGGCTCTTTCCAAGACCTACATGGATTGGGTGATCTAGAAACAAACATTAAATCTCTTTTACTTGTCTTTTATTTTTACATCTTGGCTTTTGAGGGGGATTTCATCACCTCCCATAAGTTCTTTAGGGAAGCTTTGACCCAGATTTTCATCTCTTGATATTATCTTCAACCCCTCTCCATGGTGGGGTATATAAATTGGGATTACCTACTAAGATGGTGGTTTGAGTGGTTAAACCATTTCCTATCACTAGATTAAGCCCATATAACGTATGATCATGTTAGACATCACACTACACTAAGTAAGAAATGGATGTAGTGGTTGTAAAAAGGGAAAGACATTTTTACAACAAGACATATGACACATAACCAATTGACATGTTTCTTCTCTTGCATTTTGATGTGAAATTATTGTGCATGGGATTCATCTAGAAATGCTAAAAATTTGCTAGTTTAGTTAACCCCACTTTGCCGCACCTTATCAGTTTAAGGCTTAAGATGATTAATTGGTTGATGTGTATTTATCTAAGATACTTGGTCTTGTTTTGGGTTAAAACTTCTTATTACCATAAAATATCATAAAATAAAACACATTGTCCCTAAAATTATTGAACAAAGAGGCGTTACACTGTCCAAGTGAAAATTAATCTTTTCCTTATTCAAATATTATCATCATAAACATTGTGTCATCTTGGTCTAATTGGTGAAATTATGCTACCTATTTGAGTCTAAATCATTTTTAAAATTAGCTTAAAGTCCTTCATTGATAATTCACATTAAAAATTAAACCTTTATAAGTTCTAAGGATTGATGTGTTAAATTGGGTTCACCATTTGCACATTAAACTTATTTTAACTTGAGTTCAATTTTATATTTTTTGAATTGAGGGCCATTTTATAGACTCAAAATCACACTTATCATCTTGGTGGATATAAATCATCTTATGAATCGCTTGCACTTTAAGTCTTAGAACACATTTTATACTATTCCTCCTTCCTATCACCATGTGATGGCATTATGCTACCCATTTGGTTTTAGTTTTATACTTAGGAATTTTCGCATGTTTTCACATCATGAGTTTCTTGGTTTGTATTATCTCCTTCGTGATTCAAAGGGATTTATTTTAAAATTTTCTAGCAGTAACTCATCAACTAGCTTTTATGGTATTGACATATCACAAAGGTCTATATTTTAGTGTACAAGTCACACTCTAGATTTTTGAGTTATCATACCCTCTTCCAATCTATACAATTTCAACTTTACCAAAAAATAAGTAAATTTATGAACCAAATATTTTAATTGTGTGTGGTTCCAAGTCACCCTCCTTTTATAGTCTCTTTGGTGCCTTAGTCATTTGTTTGGAAAAGGATCAACATTCATATCTTGTTTAAATGTTTAAAAAACATTGTTCAAATCTTACCAAATGTTGAGAATACTCTTTTTAACAATGAAACTAAAGTACACTTGCAATAGGTTTTCTTGTGGCCTTAGTTGCAAGGTAGAGCATTTATTTGATAGACATAAGCACTCCATCTTATTTGAGGATGTTTTCCTCTTTAGGCTTATCTATTGAAAACCAATCACATCCATGTCAATTATCATGTGTCATCCTCATCCTTCCCCTTAAATATGTGCACTGCACTCAAAGGTTACCATTTTAAGATGTCCTCTATCTCCTTCGATTTGCACTCCATGCTCAAAGGTTACTATTTTGGGGTATCCTTCTTCTCCTTTAGCTTGTGTGACTGATTAAGCCTTACAATGTGTCAAGTTTACCATTTTGGGATATTCTCCTTTAACTTGTGTGAACAAGCAGGCTCTGTAATACATGAAGACTACCATTTTAGGATGTCCTCTATCTCCTTCGATTTGTACTATGTGCTCAAAGGTTACTATTTTGGGGTATCTTTCTTATCCTTTAGTTTGTGTGAGCAAGAAGGCTTTGTAATGCATAAAGGTTACCATTTTGGGCTATTTTCCTCTGAGTTGTGCAAGAAAGCAAGCTCCACAACATGCAAAGGTTACCATTTTAGAATGTCCTCCATCTCCTTAAATTTACACTCTATAATTAAATGTTACTATTTTGGGGTATCCTTCTTCTCCTTCAACTTGTGTGAGCAAGCAAGATCTACAATGCATAAAGGTTACCATTTTGGGATATTCTCCTTCGGCTTGTGTAAGTAAGTAGGCTCCATGATGTGTGAAGGTTACCATTTTAGGATGTCCTCCATCTCCTTTGATTTTCACTCCACACTCATAGGTTACTATTTTGGGGTATCCTTCTTCTCCTTTGGCTTGTGTGAGTGATCAAGCTCTACAACATATGAAGGTTACCATTTTGGGATATCCTCCTCCCCCTTTGGCTTGTGCAAGTAAACAAGCTCCATAATGTGTACAAGTTACTATTTTAGGACCTCTTCCTTTGGTTTGCATAAGAAAACAAAATAAGAAGCATCTAGTCATTACCATTATTGACCCATCACCAATTTTTGATGAACCTATTGTTGAAGAACCTTGATTTGATTAACTAATCATTCTTGATCCATTATTGAATAGTCTAATTTTTGGAGAGTCCATTATTGAACCAAAAGCCATTTTTCTCATTAAACCAAATCTTCCCCACTTTAGAAATGTTATGCCAATCTTTGATCCTTAACAAGAATCATTACCTCTTCAAGAGCCATCTTATGAGGACCTAAATGTGTTCAAATTTGATATTTTACAACCAATTGTGAACCAAGACCATAATGTTATTGTTGAAACACCCATTTGTGACAAGTCAACTTGTGATAAGTTACCTATTCATATTTTACCTATTTTTAAAGAGTCTCATCTCCTTGATAATCTAGTCTCTATAGAGTTATCTTTTGATCTTTTCCCACTCATTAAGGAGTCTCACTTTGATAGACACAATTTTGTCAAGACATCCCTTGAGAAATTCACTCTCTTTGAGGGGCTTCACTTAGATGAGCCAGTTTATGTTGAACCCTTCCAAGATGAATCAGTTTTTATTGAGCCCATTATGCCATCACAACCATTCCTTATCAAAAATTAAACATTCAATAGAACATTATCAAAACAACTATATCAGATGAAGAATTAAAATTAGAGTCAAGTTCCATTTCTAAACTGAAATTAGATTTAGAATTAGAAATAGAATCAACATCAGTTATGACATCAGATTCAAAGTCCTTTGCATCAAAATCAAATTTAGAAACAAATTATAGTCTTGGTTGTTACAACATTGGTTACAGTTGCCTTATAGATCAATTTGAATATGTTTGTGATCCTTCTATAGTTTTTGAGGATGATTACTTTAGCATTGATACAAGTTCTCCTAGTATCTTATATGAGGATTATGCTATCATTCATCATTCTATTATTACGACCCAATATAGTCATTATATTGACATTCCACCTCCCACAAAAGTCATTTGGGATCAACAGAATCACACTTTGTTGAACTGCATCCACGGTAACATACCATTTGAATAATATAAGGGGGATGAAGACCAAATTCATTCAGAAGGAGAACACTCTTCTAGTGAAACCTTTTTAGAGGCACTAAGAGACAATTAAAGGTCAAACTTAGCATCTTTTAGTGAAACCTTTTCAAAGGCACTAAAATATAATCAAAGTTAAATGTTAACATCTCTTCATGAAACCTTCTCAAAGGCACTATGGGATGATCAAAACAAGTTCATTGGTAAAAACCTCATTGAGGCACCAATAGTTGATCATAGAAGTTATTCACTATTTATTGAAGACATTATCAAAGATCAAATCAATTTAGCTTCCAATCTACAACATAATTAGATGGTAGCTACTCTTAAAATCAAGCAATAAAACAATTTGGTGGTCTAATAGGGAGCATCTATAAAGGTCTTTGGCCCCACCACAACCAAAATTTTGTTGAATTTGGCATCAACAACATTACATATGACTGAAAGTCCTAATCTTCATTTATTTCCCATTCAATAAATATTTCATTATCATCCACCTATTTATTACCCACTTATATCATTTATCACTGGTATAACTTTCCTTTATAGAGGCTTTGAAGATATCTTATCTTGATATTTGAAGGAAGTAGAATCAATTACCAATAGGGATCATAACAACATTATTCAAGTCTAGATTTATAGCCATTTATTAATAGAGCAACTATACCAATGAGGAGTTGGGTAGTAATTTTTATAAACTAATCATTCTGATTATCTCATTTGTTGACTAGGACAATCATCTCCATGTCAGCAAGAGCAATAGAACCATTTTCATTTACCATTTACCCATTGAACATTGTCCTTGCCTAGTCTCTTAGGGGTAACCCCATAGACCATTTTATCATAGGCATTATTATACCATTATGATTCATGAACTATGTTGTTTGAACTACATTGACTTGAGGTCCTTCACAACTATGTAGGCAACACTTAATTTTAATTGAGGTTAGCTTGGTTACCTTTATCACACTCTCTCCATTTTATGAGCAATTGATTATAAGTTTGAATGCTCTTGTTTTTTGAGACATTGTTAAATTTAAATGATCTCATTGTTTTACGAGTAACCTAATTAATGCTTTTACCATTTTGTGATCAAGATCCAATCATCACTTGGGGGTAAACCTATTTGCCTTAAAAGGAAATTGTCTTTTGAACACTTTTCTTATATCATATTATTATACGATGTCTTTAATATTGACCAAAGCTTTCTTTTAGTTGTCCTATCGATCCCATTTTTATCTTGGTTCATCTTGCACTTTTTATGGGTGGATTACGATCCAATTTCAACAATTTAAAAATTATGTGTTGAATGATAGTCTATGGCAGTAGTGTGACATTTGATTTGGCAAGTTATCTTTCATCTATCACCTTATTTGGTATCATTGATTAAAACCACTTATGGGAAAATTAGTATTGTTTTGTTACCCCCATTTATAACCACATTTGGGAAATTTAGTATTATGATGTTGTTTCCTAATTATAATTGCCTATGGGAAAATTAGGTACAATGCCTTTTTATCATGGATTATCGCATCATCTGGTGATTACTATTTCATTTGTCTTTTCATTTACCTTTATTTGTGAATTTGTTATGACTTGGTCAGTTTTTCATCACCTTTTGTGTAGGTATAATCACCATGACTTGGGATTATTATGGGGTTATGTAGGCCATGTTCAATTCATGTCAAGGTCAACTCAGTCCCTATAATCATATGCTCTCATCATATTGTGAGCATTTTAAGTTTTCATTCTCTTGCCATTTTACAAGCATTTTATCCTACTAACTTTTCATTATGTAAGTCATCTTGTTCCATGCACTTGCCATTTTAAAAGATTATTTTCTCTCATCCCACCACCTTTCCATTTTTTAAGACCAATCTCATTTGTTAAGTCTTCCCTTTTCTTATACAATATTAATCATATGTTTCTGATCATCACCCCTTTTCTTCTATCCCATTTCTTGGGAGAACTACATTTAGCATGAAGTTCATGTTGGAACATGTGTCTATGGAACTATGTAGGTAGTGTCCACTTGTCTTTGACATCTGAAGTTAGCTCAACCAACCCCTTCCATTTTCTTCTCTCCCCCCATTTCTTCTACCATTATTCCTCTTTAATTAGGGAAAAAATTTTGTGTCATTGTTCTTTGTTGTGTTGTGGTTTAAAGTAATGCCTCTCTCACATGTGCATGTACAATTATCTTTAAACTGCACTAACTTGGTTTTTATTTAGGTGTGTTTATTTGAGTTTTCTTGGTGTTTTGTTGTGTTTTCTTGGTGTTATGTTATGCTTTCACACCTGTTCATTTATTTATTCTCCTTTTCTCCTATTTATTAGTTCTTATCTTTTCTTGATCTTGTGTTTCACTATATGTTTTTTCTTATCTCTTTTGTGTTTCAGAACATCTTGATGATTCGCATGAATCTTGATTATTTATATCTTGATCTCATGTTGTCAAGTTGTTCTTAATTTTTTTAAAACATTATTGTTCCTATTTAAGTCTTGATTATTCATTTATTGATCTTAAGTTAGGTCCATTTATGCATATCTTTTTCTTTGTCTTTTCTTTTTTTGTTTAAATGTAAATAGTTGTAACTCTGGCTTTGGTCATTGTTTACCATTATCCTTAGTTATAGGTATTCACATTTGAACCAGCTCAGTGTAATTGGAATACTATGTCATTCTAAGTTATTTGTACTTATGATTCCTAATTTTTTTTCTATAGAAATCACTTTGTGCTCTAGTGTATAAGTCTTAACATCAAAAAAGATCTAATGAATAGTTCTCAAGAACACTTTCCATTGTCTAGGCTCATGATATAAAATTAGGCATCTAGGTAACATGCATTTTTACACTTGACTATATGATTAGATCTGCATCTCTTCGCATACATAGTGAGTCTAATCAATTCTTGGTCAGTTTTCATCACCCTTCATTCCATTCTCTTCCATTTTTGGGTGAATTACATTGGCCTAAAGTTCATATTGGAACATGCATCCATGGAACTATGTAGGCAACATCTACCTATCTTGTACATCTAGAGTCAGCTCGACCATCTTAATTCTTCTTTTCATCTCTCTCATCACTTTGTGCATTCTCATATGGTTGGTTTTTTTGTGGCTTTTTAAGCCATTACACCATTGCATTTATGTTTACACCCTCTCATTTTAATCTATGTCATAGGTTATTTCCTTGAGATATTTTGCTTTCCAATCACCCATGCTAGGGCACAACATCTAAACAACATTAGAATCAAATCAACCCTATAGGGGTAAACAATTATTTATTCTGTATTAGTGATCAAAATTTGCCCTAATAGGGTACAACTATCTTATCATGATCGAATATGCTCTATTGGGGCACTTCTTATTATCACCTTAATGGAGACCACATTCTCATTTTCCTCTAATTCTAATCTTTTCACACTTTTGCCCATGATGGCAATGTTTTAGTGTGCAACTTATCTCAAGATTGATCAATGCCATAAGCACGTAGCTTACACTCTCAAATTAGGTGTATTTAAAGTGTGTCCCTTACATTTATGGATTATATCCTTCCCATTCCCCCCATATTTGAGGCTCATTATACCTCTAATTATATTTTGATCATTGGTGGTAACCACGAGTGCAAGCATTTGCTAATCAGGATGTGCTCTATTCCATGGGTTAATCTCTCACTTTCCCTCTCTTTTCAAGAGTCCATCATTCTCTTTCATCCTAGTTTGTCCTCTCAAGGGGGTACCATGGATTTTTTCTAATTTATTATTGACAACTCTTTTCTTTTAAAAGATTTTACTTCACCTGAATGTCTCGCTATGTCTTCTCAAACAAGGGAAAAATGTAGGCATCCAATTCCTAACACTATTTGTGTTGAAATTGTCAATCTTACTCAAATTACACTCAAATGCATATTTTAGGCCAAAATCCATAAAATACACTAAATGGTTTGAGATTTTCATTTATAAGTGTTGATTTAGGCTAATGTATCCCTAAATGGGGTAATGCATTTTATGATATACATAATTTTGATCAATTCATTTCAAGTCAAAATGATGATTTTGCCATTTAGTGCTTTGGATCACTATTTTATTCTTATTTATTTATACATGTCATATGCATTTGTTATTTTGTGTTGGTAACATCCTAAATGAGAATACGGTTCCAATTCATCTAACATCATTTTCCAATTCTTCTCTAGTCAAAGTACAACCCAATAATATGACTTTTAACCATTTTGATTAATTGAGGGCCAATTTCCAAAGAATTTCACAAATGTTGATTAATCTTGTTTAAGGCTAATTAATCCAAATAAAAAATTTAAGTGGATTTTACATTAACATTATTGAATATTTATTTTTTGAAATTAATTTCTAATAACTACATCCCTTGATGACATGATCAATGGGGTGGCATCCACAATCCATAAATGCATAAAATATCTAAATCATGCCTCCCATGCCTCATTAATGCCCCTTCTTCCCAAATCATTATGAAGGCATTTATTGAGCATGGCCTCCAAAATTGAATGGATCCTTAGACACATATCTTGATCTCAAGATGGATGGTCATAATTCATTCTGATCAATCTCAAAAAGTTATACATAAAGAGGCCATGAACATCATTTTCAAGCTCAAATTGTGTAATATTATAATGTTTAAATCTCTCCACAACTCATTTGTGTTTTGATTATTGTATTATTCATATTTGGATTAGCTTCATTGATAGGCATAATAGATAGTTTTAATATATTGATCCTAGGTCTTGTGGAATGTTCTTGAGACATTGGAGGAGTTTACCACCGTTGTTGATAAAGACAAGGATGTTTGGTCAAGGGGAGAACATGTTTTTGAGACACTTTTGAGCAAAGGAGTCACTTGGAAAGATGATGTTTTATTTTCTTTTATTTATATCATATTATTATCATCAAACACCACATGAATATATTGGCTTGATTTAATTAGCTCTTTATGCATTTTTATTTGATTTCTTGGACTAATGTTTGACTAGTATTTTCTTGTAATCCAATCTACACCATGGATATGTTGTGGTTCAACAACAAGATCAATTATTTTAGGAATGGGTGAATGGATTGGAAAATGATGTGGATTGATTTACAAATGATGTGAGGAACTACTATGTAAAGGGGTCCTAGTACCAAACCTATGTCCATAAATTCCTTTATTTCCCTTATTGTTGGCTAGATTGAAAGGCAAATTATTTAAGACATTCTAAAACTCAGGTTATACTATATGAAAATGAATGGAAATCTTAACACCTCTATGGAAACTAGGGCTAAACCTCTTAGCCCTAAAACCACCCCTTGGAAAATTCTTATTTGGGTTCTACTGGTTAAAATTATCTTAATTTTGATCCCATCCTCGATTATCATTACTCCTACTTGACCTGGGCTGATCCCATCTAGACATATTAACAATTTGAAATATTCATTATAAAGACAAAAAATCAACATATATTTATTCAAAATGAAATAGAACTATGTTCTAAGAACACAACCACATCTCAACAAAAAATCTTAACTAAAACATACCAAAGGTATCCAATATCACTATATCCTAAGAATCTCATCAACTAAACTTTAGAAATAAAATTACAACATCATAATTTTATCTCGAACATATTATGATATATTTTAATGAAGTTTCAATCTTCATTGTATCAATTTATCAAAAAACCAAACTAAATCAACCCAAAAGAAAAATTTCACAAATTTATTCATGAAAGTATATCTCAAAAACTTTCATATTTTTGACATGTATTATTCAAAATAAAAAAAATTGTATAAAACTTTTTGAGATATAACATGCTATCTAAAATCTTCAAAATGAAACCTTATATCATTTCCAAAATATATTCTACTCAAATTTCCTTAGCATTTTTTATTTTTAAAATATCATCTTAAATAAACAACCATGTTTAACTCCTGCATGCATCATTTCATAGACAAATAATCCATTTTTAGCTTCTTAGATGTATTATTTTATAAAAATCAATAGGAATTAATAGAAACCATTCCATCCATTTTGAAACAACTTATCACAACCCTTCAAAAAACCATTATTTCAATATCTAATTTTAAGACAAAAGCAAAAAATTCAAGATCCAGATGCAAAACTCAAAAAAATTTCATTATTTTTAGAAATATATCCACTATTATTCATAATCTAAATTATGTCAAAGAAAATTTGAAACTCAAATTGAAAATTATATCTTCACAATACCAAAATATAGTTTGTTTTATATGTTCCAAGTACTTTCGAACATAGTTTCTCTATCATGGCCGACTATAGTTATCAATCACTTTGTCATTTATACAAAAACCAAGATTCAAAAACCTTGTCACAAAACAAAATCTCTATGGTAAGCACAACTAAAAACTTATCCATAAATATCTCTGTGCATGTATAGACTTATGTCAAAACTCTTATCATGGCTTAACAAGACTCTAATATTGAATTGCCATATTTCAAATTAAAACCAACCACAAAACTCGAACAAAACTTTTTGTGTTTTCAAACATCTTTTAAATCACTTTTCCAAAAACCAAGGAATGAATATATTCTTTTTTGTTATTAATTTCCATGTTTTAAAAAGAAAAAATCAGAATTAATTCAAATATGCCGAGCTTTCAAAACCTTGACAAACCCTATATACACAAAGATATGGTTTCAAAAATTAAAACCTCACATACTTAAAAAATAACAGACCTGCTGAACCTAGAATCGAAATAGAAAGATGAGAAAAATTTCCTTCATTTCAAACTTGACAGGCTTCCATAACATGCATGCAAAATTTCTTTGAAACTAAAACTGATATACATACACCATAATCTTATTATGCTCAGACTCACAAAATCAATGAAAATAAACCATATAGAGTTTATTTTTTAAAATCAAAGTCTAGATAAAACTTGCAACAATATACAAAATTTTCAAAGCAACATTACAATTTTTCCATAGGAACCAGAACTGGATGAATATCTCAAAACAAGAAATAAGTATATACTCTTAGACATACTACTTGAACCTAAATCAATTATGTATTTAAAAACAAAAAAAAAAATTCAACCTAAAACCTTAAACAAGTTTCTAAAATTATAGTATGTCTGAAACATCCATATATATCTCACTCGAAGTAACTAGACCAGTAGAAAATAAATAGTCTCAAAGTATTCAAGAAAACTATTCTTGAAATAGATTGGAAATCCACATATTTCATTCTCATCTTCCATCAAGAAAATATCAAAGACTAAATTCATTTCTTATCAAGATTCATGCAAATAAACTATATATTCAATCACAACGAGCTCATTCAACTTACAAGACATACATATACAAACTCATCAAACAATAATAATTTCATGCAAACTAATATCACATTCTTTATCATGCAACTGAAAACTTGTTCAAAACATCTATAAAATTTTACCAAAACTTATTCAAAACTATTCAAGGCATACTTAGTCATGCTTCTTTGAATCTTGTCTACCCAAAATCTCCTTTGCAAATTGAAAAACCAAACTGATAGAGTCTCCTTTTCGCAAGAAAGCTTTCAAAAATAGTTAAAACAAAGAAAAACTAGCCTATTTCTAATTGCCATGCCTCACCATAACCAACTTGATCTAGTGTCTAATTCTCATTAGCTTATTAAACTAGCATTAAAGTTTAGCTTTTTACCAACCATATTAACAAAGTCGTCAACTTTATTATTAACTAAAATACCTACTAAACCCCTTACCATCTTTTGATGATCGAGGTGAGTACACCTCACATTAAATTATTTCTTTCTGCCAAATCTCCTATCATGATCTTGAAGCATCTAATATATTTTTATTTAAATTCATATTACCAACTATTATCATGATGATTTCCTAGTCAACCTGCCATGTCACTATCGAATGGTGTGTCAAATAGAATGCCAACTCACCATTGAACATGCTTCAAAATACCTTCAATACTTTCCTATTGAAAACACCATATACCTTAAAACTTAGGCTTATGTAATCGAATTAACCTTCAAATAAATCCTTATGCCTTTGAAAACATCAAGCCTATTGTTAGAAATCATCATGGTTCGATGGGTTTAGTAGTATCTTTTCAAACTTAAGATAAATAATCTTAGGGTAGGATGTTTTTGAAAACACAATACCGCTAGAACTTAAGCTTGTGAAATGTTCAAACTAGGAACCTTAGTCAAATAGGATTAAAAATTAATCACTTAGACTTTTAACATCCCTTCCTATCATTAATAAAAATTACTCAGATACCAAACCAACTCTAATATGTCAACAATTTCAAAAGTCCATCATATTACAAGAAATTAAAGTGAGCCCTCATTTGGAACTATAAAAAATTATAGTTACCTTTTAAAATGAATTGTATTGCTTTTAAATAATCTTCCTTATGACCAAAATCTGCCTGATTGAGGTGTATTTTCAAACTGAGAACTCATATAACTTCAAAAATAAATGAAATGATGCATTTGACCACAAAAAATAGTGTTTCTTATGACTTCACAATTAGAAAATTGAACTGATAAGATTATATACACCACTCCTATCTATTTCAAACCAAGTATCACATTATCCATGTATCCCAAATAGTCACCATAGACTTCTCAATCTACCAAAATTGAAATTATGATCCATAAGTTCTTATGATAATCCACATTATTGAGATAAAAAAAGATATTTAAAAATATCATATATCTACTTCCAATTTTGAAACCATACAAAGTGATCTTATTCCAAACTAGAATGTTGCCTTATAATCTAATCATGAACTAAAAATAAAAATAACTAATCATAAACATTCACAATGATAAATATAAATGCACATTTTATTCATTAATCCACTATGATTTTTGAAACCACTTAAAATATAAACATGTATTCATCATATAATCATGAATTCATAATTTAAAATATCCATCTAAATATACTATTGATTGATCAGGTCCCTGACACAGTATTAAATTTCATGATTGAGTCATATCTGTGGTAGAAAAGTATTAGTTTATGGAAATTGAGGGGGTGTGAAAAATAGGCATAAAATTATCCTCACAAGAAGAATAAAAAATTGGGAAATCTAATGATAAAAGATTCCCTCTTTTGAGATAGCTACTTGTAGATTGCTTAAGTTCAAGATTGTGAAATGTTCTTTGGTGGGTAGCTTCACAAGTAGGTTTCAACCTCAAGAGGTACTGTGCAGATGGCATTTTAATAATTTTTATCCAATGTTGATTTTTGCACCCTTCCTTCAACCCACAAGTCACTACCAAACTATCAATTGGTGTGCCTTTCAAGTTTTAATTTTTTTAAAAATTCCTTTGACATCTATGGGATCTAGAGTCTCAATAATTATTTTCAATGTGAATAAATTGAAAATTACTTCTCCTTTCCCCCTTTCTTCCAACTACCACTTTTCTACATGTGGTCTTCCTTTGCTAGGCTTCTGTGGGATCTAGAACTATAGAGACAATTATCAAACTATCATTTCAACATTTGTATTTTACAAGTGTCTCTCCCATGGAGTTAGGTGGTGTCATTTGCAATTAGGATGCAGGTCAAACCTGCATTTAATGCTTCAAGTTCTATGGGGTTCTCACCCTTCAAACACAATTTGATTTTTGATCCCTGAACTTCTAGCAGAACTCTATGGTGTCAAATGAAAATTTCCCCTTGGTCAACATTGAAGTCAATGAGGAATTATCCACCAAGCTTCCTTATAGCCATACATTTTTAAAAAAAACTTTAATTTATTTTTTATTGTCCACATGGCAAGGGCCTAAGGGCATATGGTTGAATGTCTCTAAAACATGTGTTTTCATGTATCTCCATATAGTATGTTATGTTGTATGATTTAAAACCCAACAACACTTTAAAATTTGTTGTGTCTTCATTTAATTACTACCTCCACCACATGGTCTTTAATGTGCCACTATGGACCATTACTAAGGTGACCAATGTATTTGGTCACCAACATAAGTAATGCCATGGAACATACATTCTCACTAGCACCATTATCCATCATAACACTATGTATACATTGATAATCAAAGTATGATTGAATAAATAATGAATGAAGATCTGAGTCATCATCTAAAACTTCACTATCATCAAATTAAATAGAATATGTATACAACATAAGATTTATCTGTTGATGATCAACATTCCTCTATTCCCAGAATGGGGACCCTCCTTTCTTCAAACTTTCAAAAGTGCACAAGATGCCAAACATATTAAATCATTGGACTACATGGAGAATTGATTTAATACTTATGTATGTTTTTGGGTTAATTATTCATTTTGCTATAAGGATTTATTCTTATAAGTATTCAAATTATTTCAAGTCTCGTTCAAGTTTTATCCAGCAATTAATTATTGACCATGAATGGTTCAAAGACATGCAGATAGGCTCTTACTAATGAAGCAAGAATTGTCTCTCTAATGAACATAAACACAACAAGATTCATTAGGTTTTATTATATTAAAATTATGTTGTGTTTAAGTCATTTATTACAAAATTTCACTTTAAACTTGTTTAATTGGCTTAAGATAGGCTATGATGTCTTCAAGAAACTAAATTAGTTTCTCGCTTGACCTCATAAGATGTCAAATTAAGGCTGTAATTTATGACACCTCACAAGACATCAAATTTCATACTATAGCTTAAAAGGATACGTGTCCACCTCATCAAGATTCACAATGCCTTAGGAATTCATCACATCCCATGCAAGACACCTAGATCAAATTTACCAAGTTTATGATCTACGTGGTGTCCTCTAGAAGATTCATGAAAAAACTAGCCATTAAAATTCAAATCTTGGGGCTACATGTCATAATGTTAACCCCCATGATAAAAAATATTTAATATGATCCACCATGCATCCCCCATGCATCCTGCCATAATGCATAAGCTTATGAGATGTCATCATGTATCTCAAAGGTGACCAGTTAGACCCAAGCATCCTTTTGAGGTGACGCATATTCCCTTCAAGTTTATTCAAGGTCACCACATGTCCACACCACATTAAATCCATCTAATGCACAAGGTAGACATTTGGGTTACACTTGAGCCATCTAATCAAGGCTCTATGATGTACAAGCTATTTGAGGTGCTTTTTGAGAATGATACTTATCATAAGAATGACCAAGAGTATGTAAGAATGATATGTGTCCCCTTTGGGCCCATGTGATGATGTCACATGTCATTCCCATAATGTTTCTAACCGAGATCCATAAGATCACCTATGAGATGGATGCGTGTCTCCACCTAAGCCATCCAATCAATGTCAAGTTACTGACAGTTGTCCAAAAGCCTTTCAAAAGAGACCTAGTAAAGCTAAGCTACTATTTCTCATGAAAGTGACCCCTAGCCAAGAAAATCTATGATTTCCCATGAGGGTGATGTGTGGCACTCCCAAGACCAATAAAAATTAAAAATCACCACTCAAGAGCTTACTACAAATTAAAAGATGCAATATGGTGAGATATAGATGAGCCATCACACAAATATGCATTATGAGAGTCTATAAGGTAACCAAAAGGTGACACGTATCCAAATCTTGATCCAATTAGGAAGCTTAATCATATTTAAGCCCCACAAGTACCTAGTTGGATCCTAGGTGGAAACCACATGTCAAAAGGTGGTAATATTTAGCTTTAAAGCTAAAATTGATGGTGAATCAAAGATGAATTAAAGATAAATGTGAATTTTGGTACAATTAATTGCTAAAAGCAATAGTTTGAAGATTGTTTCAAATATATGCAAAGTTGACAAGCTTACCATTAATATGGCACGAACCAGAATCACCATCACCATTGTATTAAGTAGAGTGATATTTTAAAAGGCTACATAATCAAGGCTATTGCTATTTACATTTTAAAGTTATACGTGTTTGCTTGCTCTATTGTTTATGTCCTCATATTTTGACAAAGTTGAAGATGTTTACAAATTGCACTCCCAACCACCATTATTAGAGATTGAAAGTTGCATAAGAATACAAGGAGTAGTGATTACTACTTGAAATATTACAAGAGATGGCATAGGAAAGTCCTTCAACTCTAGGTAAGATAAATTCCTTTATGAATGATGACTTTTTATTCTAGTATAGTACTTCTATCATCTTCAAAGACACTAAATTCATTCTTAAGGCCATAATATTTGGTGACGTGTACTATAGTAGCATATATTTCAATGTAGAAGTAGCTAGGGATGTTGATGAGGTTGAGACCATGCCTCATATAATCCAACTATCTTCTGATATCCTCACCATCAATGTCGTCGATCTCCATAAGGCCACAACTAAACCAGAGGTCATTCCATGCACTGACCTAGTTTATGGTATTTTTGGGAGATCAAAGTGTGAAGACAAGATGCTCAAGTTGATGTCCCAGGGTTTCTTTATTGCTTTCATATAAGGGCAAATATTTGAGAATTATTTTGACCTTCCCTCACTATAGATAGAGTATAACCAGGTTGTCATCAATAACTAGTACAAAGTGTACTCCCTAGAGAAGGTCTTGGCTTCTTGGGTGACTATTATCATGGATGATCAAGGAAAATTGCCCATAAAATAATTTAGGTAAGGATTCAAGATTGGCCTATCCCTCATAAATAGAATATTTGACAATTCACATATTACCTATATAGATAAAAGGGCTATTCCATTATTGTAGATCATCCTAGAAGACCAATAGATTCCCCTACTTGGGGAAATTATCAATAGTAATTTAGTGTATGAAATTCATGACAATTTTAATAATGGTTCCCCATTCTTCATGATGATCTACTTTTTGGATTGCATCTACACAACTGCTCAACTGGGCCATAATTCATGGTCTCTTGAATGACAAGAGGTTGTGCCTCAGCTCTTCTTTGTAATGCATATTCATCAGTTCAGATGAAACATAAGAGTGATTGTAGAAGAATTCTACCTAGTGGTATATAAGTCAATCATTGAATGCAAGATGTATAGGGTTCCCTCAAAATTTAGGCAATTTTGAGGGACATGGGTAGCTATTGGTTATACCCAAATTGCATAGTCATCAAGATAAAAGGGGTGATGGTGGCCCCTCTTAGATTTTTGAGGTTTGTGCTAATGAAGTTGGCTAAAGAAAAAGTGGCCTACCAACTTCTACATAGAGTTGATGGAGTCTTCAAGGATAAGATGAAGACACCCCCCATAAGGTTCCTTAAAAATTGGGGAAGATCAAGATTACAAAGTGGCATGACATTATTGTAGCTACTAGGCAAAGGGATTCATACATATTACCTAAAGATGACTTCAAACCATAAGATCCTAATAATTTCATCACTAAGCATCTTTTCAAATTCAAGAAAAATGTTATAATGAAGTACAAGCATTCAATAAGAAGTTCATGAATTGATATACATAGATGCTTCAAATGATGAGGTGGTGCTCTAGAATGCTATAAAAAAACATTGAAATGAAAATGAGACTAGATAGAGAAAAGAAAAAGGAAGATATTGTTAGGTCTTGGACACCACCAACCCATGGGATCATGTTTGATGCTGACTATGAGGAAGGGTAGGATGAAGAATAAGAAGACATTATTCTTCTTGTAAGGAACAAACCATAAAGGCCTCAAAGCTTTGAGCAAGGGGGATCTAGAAGTCAACTTGGCCCCTCCCAAGGGATTGCATTAATCTTTACATCTACTATGGGAGTTGCTCTAGAGATCTGAAGTTAGCTTGACCCTGGTGCCAATGACCTTGAATAACTATAACAAGGAATTGATCTATCTATGGAATAATTGAAAATGTTGGTTGGTAGAAACATTTAGGTCTACAAGAGGAAAATGGAGCCCATAACTACTATGAGAGGAATAATAACCCCTCCATCAAATTCTCAAATGATTGTTGCTACCATTAGCACACCTTAGGCCACCCTTGGAGCATTGGATCCCAATGTAAGTACCTTCCTACTACCAAATTTTCTAATTACAAGTACATCTTATTCTACTTCTACTTCTATGTTTGTTCCTCCCACCATTGCTCCCCCATTGGCATCAATATCATCAATCACTGTAACTTCCACTACTCAACCTTTAATTGACACTAACATGAGCCAAGCTAGTAGTTTCTTATGATTTACCATCCCACACTTCATTTCCCATGCTACTAAAAATATTGAACCTTCATCAAGCTCCCAATTCAATAGTGTTAGTCAGGTTGTAGGTTCCACTCCTTCCTAGGTAGTAAAAACTATTGCATCCCTCACCATTGGTTCCCCTGTACCTGTAAGGCCATTAAGACCAATTTAAAAAATATTAACCTTTCCAAATCCACCATTGCCTATATCCCAATTCAATATTAATACATCTAAAAAGGTGAGTGTGCCTCCAAAATTGCCCTCATTTGTCCTAAATATGGGCCCTATGAGAACTCTATTTGGCACACTTAGGCAGATGGACCCAACAATCTTGCACACATTCTTGATATAGCTTTACCCTTTGCATCAACCTAAGCACCTCCATTATAGCCACTTACAACAATGCCAACACCTATTTCTATCCCAAATTGTGTCAGAGATGTTATACAAGCAATAAGACAAGAGAGGCCTCAAGTAGTCCTCTCTACACCACAAATTAGCATGAGATTTGATGTTGCTATAGGCACAATGAAAATAGTGGTGAGAAGGCAAGTTGAGCATCCCTAGTCTAGCTCAGTGGTGGCCCATGAAAGTGAATATTCCTTCTTCACTTTAATAAGGGAAAGGAAGGTTGGCGTAGGTGAAGTGGATGAGTATGTAGATGACCCTGTGTCCATGGACCAAGCCAATGCAAAATCCATAGTGGCCTTGATAAAAGGAATGTAGTAGGAGATGAAGAGACTAAGAGAACATGCATTACCTACATTACTAAAAAATGTCACTATTTAGGTAATCAATGCAATCATCAATGTATTAAATTTTTACAAGGTCATGAAGAGGAGTTAAGAATATGAGACTCTATAGTATAATGTGGTCATTAAATTTGACTAAAAACTTGCACTCTATGATGCCAAGTTGATAAACCTAGCTAGAGTTTCAAAGAGAAACAAGTTCCCACACCTCAAGGTATTAACACTTAAGGATATCATCCCAGCACAAACCATAATGATGAATAGAAGAAAGATAGTGAAGAGGTGGCTGGAATAGGTTAAGGATGTAATTTCATCCTTAGAGAAGATATAATTCAAGATTTCCCTATTGCTAAAGGATGCCATGGTCACTAAGGTGACCAAACCTGATGGCACCTTTATGTATGGCCAATAATTTAGGGCTCAAATGAAGGTATTTGTTGTAAAGTTATAGTAGGATATAGCCAAGGCCAAGATTACCACTGAGGTAATGAACATTGTGGTTTTTTCCAACCAAAGGCTAGAGAGAGTCGAGGCCATTAAAGAAGCACTAAGGCCTGTACTTACATAGTATGAAAATCTCATTCAATAAATGCCTATCCTATTTCATCCCATGATCTTGGATTTTAGTCAAATTAACTAGAATAACTTGGTATGTATATAATTTTGGACAAAGGAAGAGGCAAATAAACAAAGGTAGAAACAACAAGCTAGTTAGCAACATCCTCCAGGGCCTTGAGGAATATTTAACTTAGTTTTGTAAATTTAAATTTAGAATATTCCATTATAATGTGGCATTTTACCACTTGGATATATTTAGGAACATTTTTATGGGCCCACTTAAAATTTCATAGGAAATTTTGATGCCTATATATAGGGTTATTCCCCCTCATTGTAAATAGGAATGGTTGTTATAGAATTAATGCAAAAGAGCCAAAAAATCATGAGATTGTCTGAGTGTTTTATTGTGTGTTCTATAAATCCTAATCATGATGTTAGATAAATAATGGTTTCTTTTATACTAACTAATCTAGAAATAATGTCATTGTATGCACCTATTGGTTTGATTTTAACACTAGGCTAACAAATTTGTTAGTATATGTGATTTATTTCCATCTTATTTGTAGTAAATGTGCTTATGAAATTTAATGTGAATAAGTAACTTGTGTGAAAGATATGATTTTATATATATGTATTTCTTTTCCTTTAAATCTTCAACTGCATTTATTTAGCTTTGAGTATTATGCTAGGGTCGATGAATGATAGTTTTATATGTTATATCATAGAAGTTGGAAGAATTAACACCTTTAACTATTTGAAGCAAACATTCTTTTCTACCTTGCCTTGCTTATATTTAGATCTACCTCATGACTCAATTTAGTTTAGCTCATTATGTAAATATTCATGGTTTGTTTGTGCTTGGTAAATAATTGGCAAAGTTTAAAATAATTTCACAAAGATTATCAAGAAATAAGGTGTCATTGTGTATAATCTGTTATCCCTACAATAGGGCCTACTTGTAGACTTTCAAGTGGTGGCCATATCTCTGCTATTTTTCTATTTTTAGTAGTAATTATGTAAACAAATCAAGCCCCAAGTCTTCTAGGACTTAAAATTGAGTTTATTACTTGCCCTGGTTTCCTAGTAACACAGGGATCACTTTAAGTGCATCAACATGAAGGGAAATGCTAGTGCTAGAAGGAGGGCCTTATGAAACTACTTTCATGCATCTTGGTGAAATTATAGTGTACCTCATTAAATATATGCATAATTATTTCAAAGCACATAAATATTTTTAAATAACACTAAAGATTTGCATTATTTATATGAATCTTTTCATCCTTTGAAGGATTTCATCAAAGTTAGTGTTCATTCGTGGAGATTTGGTAAATAACATGGATATTTGTCTAAATTTGTGCAAACATAGATGAAATACCCCATTTTTTAGGCATATCAAAAGTTTTTTTGGTCATCTTTACAAATTTTAAGAGAAATTTGGTAAATAATTTGGATATTTGTGAGAATTTGTGCAAAGGTCAATTATTGAGACCTCACTTGTACTAAATATAAGCATTTAAAGTCATAATTTATCTAATTCATTTGGGATTAAATACAAATTTGCATAGCTTTGTGCTGAAAGATGTTTTAAAATTCTTAAAAACTCTTAGATTGTTAAATTAGGCATATAAATGCTTTGGAATACTAGTCGAACACTGATCTTTGTAGGCTAACATATGATACTAATAGTATTTGTGTAGGTATTGAAAACTCTAAGGTTTCAAATCTTGGATCCTCAAAGATCATGGTAAAGCTACTTGATATGAGGATTTTATGTAAAAGGTTAACTATTCTTTGTAATATTTAACACCTATTAATCTACCTTTGAATTTCCTTAAATATCAATACCTATTTTGCATCCTAGAGTTGCCTAGGATTAGAACCATATCTTGATATGAACCCAGGGTCACTTTAACATCCATAAAAACCCATAGGAAGGATATAGTAGATAAAGGTAAATGTAAGAAGTCCAAGACCCAACCAAATTCCCCCTCTAACCAAAATTTTCCACCCCTCTTACCAATCATGGCATGATCATCCATTAGTGCCCCTAGAGTTGTGATCTACCATGGAACCCAAAAAATTATTTTCCTCTCTTTACCCCCACTGATAGAGTGACCATTGAAGAGCATATAAATTCATTTAAGGCATATTTAAGGCTGATTAATGTAATTCATCAGGATATGGCTTATCACCTTTTTCCCTTTACATTCTGAGACGTGGCTTATGATTGGTTCCTCAACTTGCTAGAAGATTCCATCATAGGATGGGGTCAATTCAATGATACTTTATTGCCCAATTTTGTATGATAGTAAGTCTAGAAGTTGTGTACCAACAATTCACCACCCTCATAAGGGACACGAAGGAACCAATTAGAACATTCAAAGCAAGGTTTCAAAAGATGTATAGCCTGACATCTCTATCATATAAGCTGACAAATATTTGGATTTAAAAATATACAAAAATGCCTTAGATCTGATGACATCTTCCTAAGAAGAACCTTAAATATTGACATATAGCCTTTAAAATATGCTTAAGCCATCCATATTGATGAGAAAATGCACCTGCAAGGGCATCCTACCTTCTCTATACCAAACAATGACCCAATGATGCCTACTCTAAATATCATACCCAACACAAATTAGAATATACCTACCTTAAACTATCAGTAATCAACCAATTGTCATTAAGTCATGCTGCACCCAATCAGTAGGTAGAATTTTTCAACCAAGTGCATGCTAGAACACATCCCTATAATAATATCAGGCAAGCACTAGTGTTCGTATATAACACCAACATTTAAAATACAACCCAAAATAAGAACTTAGAGCCTCCAAAGGGAAAGTTAAATTCAATACAGAGAACTATTCAAAAACTCACTAATGATTAATTAGATCTCAAGAAACAAATGGGAAATACTGGTGAGAGTTCCAATACAAATTATAACTTCTAGAGATATAATAGACTATTCAATAAGCCTAATAATTTAGAGACCCCCCTTTGAGAAAGTTTCTTGAGATCAAAATTTATGAGTTAACCCTACCCATCTAGTGCCGAGTGCAAAATACCTCTAGACATGGAGAACTAGACTATGTTGATTTTTATCATGCATTCAAAACCATTCAGAGCCAAATGGAGGGGTTTAAGATGAATCCCACTGATCAAAGTAATGCTAAAAGCTTTGATAATACTAATGATTATTCTAGGACTCCAAAAATATTCCTCATGGTTGAGACCTATGATTTCCTAGTCAAGATGAAAATGAGCCTAAAGATAATGTCAAAGAATTACATGCTTTCTAACAATACCAAAGGAGCAATTATTCCTTGAGAAGTAAAGGTCAAAACCCATCTTTGACGACTTCCACCCCACCTAATAAAATAGATACACCTCCTAATGGTAGGACAAATAATAATCTTCCACCCCCTAAAGGTAAGCAAAGTCAACCAACAATAGAATCTCCCTGCATAACATCAAAGGGTGGATACAACATAGTGGAAGATATGAATAAAATCAAGGTGAACATAACATTGCATGAACTCACTCAAATCATTGAACAACATGATTTGTTATTGAAATCATTGAATGAAAATCCTAGCTCAAGCAAAGCTAAACCAACGCATGAAAATGTGGTAATATATAAGAGTAAGCATGAAGTTCCACCATTTTTGTTAACTATAAGGATTTTTGGTAAGAATACTCATAATTGTTTGCTTGAGTCTGGTGCTTTAGCTAACATTATGCCTTTAGAAATTTGTGAAAAATTAGGATTAAACCTATTAAAATTAGAGAAGGTAGTGGTGTAACTAGACAAATAAAGATTAAAAGTAGTAGGTGAATTGTTAAATATTCACATGCAGCTCGCTCATGAACCCCAAATATAGCAGTTCATCAACATTCAATTCATCAACATACCTGAGACTTATGGATTGTTATTGAGTCATGACTGGAATAAATTCCTAAATGGATATATGTCTACTAATTGTTCCTATATGTGGTTACCTTGGTATGGGATTCCCAATCAAATCAAGATTAACTAAGAACCCAAAATGAAATACATGATTACTAAATATAATGCCAAGAATGAAAAGGTAAATTACCAATACTATGAATTGGGTGTTTACACTTTGGAAACCACTAATGTTATTATAGATGAAAAGATTACATAAAAAAGTAAAGGTCCCTTGACATTGCAATTTGATGATGCACAAGCTAGGCAAGGTTCTAGCATTGGTATTATTATGAAAAATCTTGAAAGAAAATAATATATAGCTTCTTATAGATTACAATTCAATTGTACTAATAATTTAGTAGAGTATGAAGCTCTTATTTTAGGACTTCAATTTGTAATAAAACATAAGGTAAAAGAACTATTATTTTATGGTGATTTAGAATTAGTTGTTAATTAGGTTAGGAGTAGATATCAATGTAAGCTTTCCTATTTAATAAAGTATAAATTTAGAACTTGGGATTTGATTGAGTATTTTGACTCATTTAATATTGTTTCCCTACCCAGGGAGAATAACTAATTGGTGGATGCTCTAGCTTAAAAAATAAAAAACTTAGTGCCTCTAGAGCCTTTGAACTTACAAGATTTCACTATGGAAATAATTTCATGCCCATCTATGCCAGACAACATTAATCACTTCCAATTTTTTGATGATGATAAGCATATAATTGACTTCATGTGTAATTATGGCATAATCTAATCCCACATTATTGATGAATAGGATGAAATTTCTATACAAAATTAAAAGGATAATGAATATGGAGTGATCCAACTCAAGAACAACCAAATACCCAAGAGCATGATCTCCTTAGAAAGAATGTTTGACCTAGATAAACAAAGAACTAAATCTAGACAACCCAAGGTGGGTGGAAAAGATTATAAGCATGTCAACTTGGGAAATCCTGGGAATAAGAAATGTGTTAACATTAGTTTATTTTACACTGATGAAGAGTTGAAGGAAACCGCTTCCCTTTTAACCAAGTTTATAGATGTCATTGCCTAGTCATATGATGATCTTAATATATTTGATACTAGTGTGATTACGCACACTATCCCCTTGAAAGAGGATTGTAGACCCTTCAATTAAAGATAGAGGATAATGAATCCTATTCTAGAACCACTGATTTATAAAGAAGTGAATAAATTTCTAGATGTAAGGATAATCTTTCCCATATTGCACTCGACATGGGTTGTAAATTTAGTGCCAGTATGAAAGAAGAATAAAGAAATCAAACTCTATGTCGATTTCATAATCTTGAACAAATCCTTGGAGAAGGGAAATTATATCTTTACATCCTTAGATGAGGTCATTTAGTTGGTGAGTGGGCCTAGAATGATGTCATTCCTTGATGATTTTTCAAGCTACAACCAAGTCTTAGTGAATAAGGATGATAGAATGAAAACCACCTTCACCACCAAGTGGGGAATGTTTACATACAAATGAATGCCATTCAGATTGATCAATGTAAGAATAAATTTCTAATGAGCAATAGATAATGATTTCCAAGGATTAATAGGTAAGTACATCATTATTTACATGGATGTTCTAACAATTTTTTCTAAAAATAGAGGTAATCACATGATGCATTTAGAAAAAGTGTTGGAGAAGTGCAAGAGGTATGGCATTTCTTTAAACCCCAAGAAAAATATCTTTTGTGTAACTGAAGACAAAATTATTGTATGCACTAAATTATGCTCACCCCATTAACTATATTAATTATGCTAATTCTCACTAATTTAGTCTAATTCCCATATTTCCTAGCTAAATTAATTAATAAACTAATAACCCCCATCCCATTCCTATATCCTATAAACCTTACTCAATCCCAAAAACCAATTAATCCTTTCATTAAACCCCTAATAGAACCTATTATCCACTAACCTACTCCTTAAGCCAACTAGATAATTTAAAAATAAAAAATATTCTACCTACCCAACCACCACCATATTCTAGCCTCTCCTAAACTCATAAAGCCTATGGAAGATTTCTAGAATTGAATGATTCTACAAATCTCCGTCATTTTAGCCCCCTTCTCTAGAATACTCTAATTCTAGAGTTATCCATGGAATGGAAAATCCCTAGCCATTAATCTCAATGGATCATATTTGAATTTGAGCCATTGATTTCTCCCTTCATGCCTAAATAACCAAGCTCTCCCTCCTCCTTCAAACTTAATTGGGAAAACTATCAAATTACTGCTATCTTACATCCAAAAATCCTTCTTACATCCATCCATAGCCATTATCAAGCTCATTCAACCATTTGGAATCCATTATCAACACCAAGTAATAAATACAACATTTTCAAATTTGGGCATCGAATAATCCATTTGCAATCCTGGAATGGAGCCATAAGGAGGTAAAGTGATGGTAAGAGTATATTATTGTGTTGATTGCCTCTTTTATCCATTCATATATGTGTGTTTAAGTTTTAGGTTTTCATTACTAAAATTAGTAATATAAGTTGAATCTAAAATTTAGTGTACATTTTTGGTGACCACGGTGGTAGCATTACTCCCTTAACTAACCTTATAAACTTGATGAAAGTGATTTGAATGCTTGTAAGATAAACTAGACGTCAATTGAAGGCCAAATTTTAAAATTTTATTATGTAAAAGAAAATAATGGTTTTTCACTGGTATTAATGATATTATAGCTATATTTTTGTAGACCTAGTTGTGATTTTGTTGACTAATTGCTAACGGATAGGGTCTCCTACAAGTTTTTATTTTTAATAAAACTACAAATGTGTAAGTTACAACTTTGTCCTAGTAGTCACAACTTTATTGGTTACAGTCACAAATTTTTAAGAAATAGTGGTTAGGGGTAGATCTAATACTGAGTTATTGGCACATAAGACATAAAACCATGACTTTGACAAATTAAAACTCCACACTAGTAATTGTGGTTTTTTAGGTATAGTTGCAATTTTGTAGAACCTGAGTTTACTATACACCCCTGAATATTATCTAACAATCGATATCTTTGTAAGTTGTTTCTATTACCTAGGGAGAGATTATAGTTTATATCTATAGGAGGAAGATTACATCAAGCTTGGGAGTATTTGGTTATCATCCATAAAATCATGACTTGGACAATTATGACGTTGCACTAGTAATAGTGGTTTTGTCAAGTAAAGTCACAATTTTGTAGAACTTGAGTTTGCCTTAGACCTATTGATATTATTTAACAATAAAACTTTTTATATACTCTTATTATTATTTTTTATTATTTGGGAAGGTTATTTTGGTCTCTGGTTATAGGAAGAAGGATTTTAAGTCAAACCTTGATCATTTGGCCATTATCTACAAAATCATAATTTCGGTATCATTGACTTTAACTTGGTAACTGTGATTTTATCATCTATAGTAGTGGTTTTAAAATTGGTAAAACATGTGAACTATTAGCTTCCAATTTGTAGACCTGAGGGACTCCTAGTTCTTGATTAGCCTAATTGTGAGGAGTTCTACATTAGGCTAGAGTTGTCTCCCTTTTGTTCAACATAACCATTTTAGAGTCTAGTTATTTTAGCCCAATTATATACTTGTAGAAGTGTTATAATAGTTTGATCTCTATGTTTAAGTTTAATAGGGGGCAGAAGAAGGCCAATAAAAACATTAAAGATCCCATCATAAACTTGTTTTAAACTTTACTACAAAATTGCAAGTCTCGAACTTACGACTTTATCCTAAAAGTAGTAGTTTTGTAAGTTGCAGTCATGACCTTGTAGTCATATAGGTAATGGGTAGTCTTGGTTATCCATCCAGAATTAGACTTAAATAAAATTTAAGCACTTTGTGTAGATAATAACATTTATTCCTTCTATCTATTAGCATAAATCCTTTTTTCCATTATAAGAAAACATTTATAAGCAATTGTCATAATGTAGTTTTTGATATATATCTTCCTATTTTATACTTATTGTAGACACTAAAATTACATCACACACACATTCATAACTCCCTATGTCAAAATCCCCCTAAGCCCATTTTAATAATAACAATTAATCTCCCTAACCCATAATTTTACCCCTCACATAGTTAATTAATTTAAACTACTTAATTAAATTAATTTAAAACCCCTATTGCCACCTTACCTGGCCACCTCGCCCTATGACTAATTCTCCTCTGATGAGTCACCTCAAGACTTGGTCCCCTCATATTAAATACCTAAGACTTATTCCCACTTCTAAACTAAATTCCTAAACAACTACTTCCTTCCTAACTTCCTATTTTTACCATTTTATAATGGGTGTCACACTTGGTACACACAATAATAGAAAATAGGCCAAAAATAGAAAGGTTTGCCTATTTTAGGGCCATCGACATCGATCAACCCATGACCGACATTGGTGAGATACTTATCGACATCAGTGGGATCACTAATGTCAAAAATATAAGCCAAACTCCAACCTATAATTTAGGTTAGTGGAAATTAAGAAAATCAATTCTTACTCTTGTTCAGGCTCTTGGCATTCTATTTTTGACATCCAGGCTTACAATCATTCTATGTAAGTCAATCACCATTAGCAACTGAGCTCTTGAGGACCAAAAACATCCATTTTTTCTCTCTATTTAGGCACTTAGGTTCAAACTCCCTGATAGGGATTATCAACCCGACACTTATCACCCATAATTAAGTATAATATCACTGATATTATAGGTCATTTACATATTTTATTCTTCTATTTCTTTATATCTACCCTACACTATTTTATGCGCTTCTAACCATACTCCTGTGAGGGAGTTACAAAGCTTCCTTGCTTGTTTCCTTGTACATGAATACCAAGCCTCTGACCAGACTTGACCAAGCCATAAACTCCCTTTCCTAACTCTCTCAACTTCTCTGACCTAATCCAAACCATTTTCTAGACTTGAAAAGGCTTTTTGTAACTTCCCAAACAAATATTTCCCTTATTGACCTTAGTAGCCTAACTGACATCAATCACCTCACTGCAAACCTCAGTAACCTAACTGATATTGGTCACATACCTATTGACATCAGTGACTATCAATTCTTTAGCCTCTTCAAAACCTACCCAGACAAATTCTAAAAAACCAACAAAGTATTTCACCTGCACCCTATCACTCTTTGTTGCATATAGGTTGTTATAAATGGTAATCTTATCTCTTTTTTACTCTCTATTTATCTCTCTTTTAGTTATTTATTATTCTTTTATCTCTCAAAAGTGGACTGTCATCTCTAGGGAAGTTTCACACTTCCTAGAATAAGTACGTAGCTTGGTAGCTTACTCATTTATCTGCTAATAAACATCTTATGGTAGTGTTTTCTTATCTGTAGGTAGTCCTCCCCAGTGAAAGAGGAGTGTTCACAATGTCTGGATATGGTGCATAAACCAAATCCAAGTTCATTCTAATCACTTATCCCCATCCTTCTCTTTATTTTCCTTTAAATTCAAAATAGAAAAAATTAGTGAAACATTTTTGGCACGCTCGGTGGGACCCTAGAGTTTTCCTTGGGTTCATTTCTTGTTTTAAATATTCATATAGGTGAATTATAGTTAAATTTAATTTCTTGAACTTCCTTATCTTTTCTCTTAAAAATAGAAAATTCAATATCTTACTTCTCTATTTAAAAGGCATTAAAATTGAAAATTTCTTTCTTTTCTCCTTGCCTCTGAAAATAATTTGTCATTTTATTTTACAAACAAAATAAAATCCCTTCTTTTCTTTCTCTTGCATGCACATTAAGATAGTGAAATTCATATTCTATTTCTATTTTCTCTTTGTTTTCATTCTAATCTCAACATTTCAAATTTGGGTTTTAAAACATTCTACATTTCATAGTTTACTTATTTTATATTAACTCACCTAGCTAATTACAAGCATTTTGAATAAAGCATAGTACACCTATGTTACGCAACCAAATCACATTCACATAAACAAGCATTAAAACTCACCTAAGAAAAGGCCCTTTAGGATTTCATCACCTGGTGGATCACCTTACCCTACTTGTTTATCCTACTTGGATTTCACCACCAAGGGGAGAACCCACACCATTATTTGGCAGAGTATAATCTCTAGATAGAAGGTATATTTTGGCTAAGCAGCCTGGCTCGGCTCTAAGTTCATGAAGTGTAGAAAATAAGCTCCTATAACAAGCTAGGTACTTGGTCTAACATAAATTCCATCTTGAGTACCAAGACAAACCCAAAACCAGGTCTAGATTGCTTTCTAGTACCTTCAATAACCAAATTCTCTTCTCACTATTTGATTAAGGCATAAGCCAACACAAGACTAAAATTAATCTCTAGCACTTAATAGTTGCTAGCTTCATGTTTTCTTTCTCCTCTTCAATTGCCTTCTATATTTGTGAGTTGGTAAGGATGCTTTTCTATTGATTCACAAAATCGATACTATTTCTAAAGCTTAGTTTGTATAACCTATTATCTCAAGTTTTTTGACTATTATTCCCTCCTACACAGACCTTTTAAATCCATTATTTTACCTATTTTTAGCTTCTAATCTCTTAAAACATTAGATCTTCTATTTCCCAAGACTCTATAGTGACCGACATCAGTTAGCATTACCGGTATCAATAGACTTTACCTACCAACATCGATTGCTCTATTGATGTCAATGAATATTTCATACTGATATCAGTCATTCCTACCGACATTGATGACTGTGTAGTTTTATTTTCTCAAAAAAAAAAGCTAAAACAACCCATTTTCTTATACTCAAACTTGGTTTTCCTTTATTCTATTTCAAAAACAAGGTAGTAAGACTATTTAAACCACCTCTTGCATGGTATTGACACGATCTCAAGCCAAAATTCTTGCTGATTACACAAGCCAACAACCACTTCCATCATCCCCTCTTACTTTTGATTCTATCATGGAGCATACTTTAGATACAAAGCATACTCCTAGCCCTAACCAAATTCCCATTATGCCTGAGGGAGATCAATATTTTGCTAAATTTCTTGATCGCAATGTGATAGCCCTTCAACATTACCTTGCTATGAGTCAAACCCATAATTCTATGGGTGACCCAATCTATGATATGCCACCTCTTTAATGGAGATAACCTCATTTTCAATTGCCTCCACTATTTTCTCTGTAGTTACCCAAACCACCACTTCGATAAGTAACCCAACTATAAATAATGTCCAAAATGTGGCATCTCCAACTGCCCAATCCCACCTAAACACTGTTGTAATTTCCCTACTTTCACACCCACAACTAGTTTAACTAAGTCACACCCCATTCTAGAAATTATTAGTACCTATTCCATCCACCCTCACACCTATAATTACCTAAGTTACAACTCACCCTTCATCCAGCCTAACCATGCCAATAATTCAACCTACACTAACAAAAACTAACCAAGGCATAGTCTCCAACCCAATGAGACAAGTCCCTTTTCTTTCTACACGTCAACCTATGACTCATTATCCTTATGTTGCATTGACACAACCTCTATAAGCTATATCATATGCTCCCTCTACTTCTTATCAACTTCCCTATAACTTAGGAGGTATCCCCCAAACTAATCCCCCTCCAAACCTCAATAAGATTCTAATAGACAAGATGTTTAATTTAGAGACATCCGTTTCTAGTTCAAAGAATGTATTATCTTATGAAGATATGCAATGAACCAATACATCCTTCTGTGCCTATTTTCCCTTATCCAATCCAATGGGAACTTCCTAAATTTACTCATTTTTAGAGTATAGAGGACCCACAATAGCAATTGTGAGCATTTAGACATGCTTGTTATTTAATAAGACATGATGATGCGTTACTACTTCACATTTTTCCTATGTCTCTTTTAGGTGCTACCTTAGATTGGTATAGATCTATACCTCAACACTCTCTTTTCTCATTTACCCAACTTTCACAAATATTCTTAGACCATTTTTCTATTAGCATTTATAAGAAGGTTTCCATAACATACCTTTATTCTATCAAACAATTTGACGATGAGTCTATTGCTGATTTTGTCGCTCATTGAAGAAGCTTGATCAATCAACTCTCCTCCTTACCTCAACCTGAGCTTATTGATATTTTATCAAGGGCATGTGCTAAACATATCTCATCCACACTCTGGGTACAAACTTTACACACATTTTATGAAGCTTTTACCATGACATAGAAACTCGAGGTTCACGTTATTGATGAAGGCAAAGTCAAGTTGAATAGTAAGAATCCCAATACTAAAATAAATGACTCCTCTAAAACTTCTCCCTCTAACCAAAAGGCTAAAGGCTCCACTAACATGATGGTCATTAAGTTAGCCTCTTCCATAACCACAAACCAATCAAATACTTTGACTTCTAAAAATCCAACTAAGCAATTCCAACAATGATATGAACAAAGACAATATACTCCTATTGGAGAATCATATACATCCATTTTGGGGAAGCTATTATACCAAAGTGTCATAACCCTTTCTCAGATTAAACCTCTTATATAGTTCGACCCTTCCCATCATATGCCAACCTATTATAAGGAAGATGAGTTTTTTAGTTACCATTTAGGTAAAGGTCACAACTATAATAATTGCAAGATACTCAAGAACATTGTACAAGATATGCTAGACAGAGGTGAGCTCAACTTGGATAATCCTAACGCACCTCCCAATCAAAGTATGGATGTGTTAAAACACCCCTTTCCCAACCATTCATCAAATAAAAATATTTTCTATTCCACAACTAACTTAGGAGATCATAATATTCTACAGTTAATATGGTCTTTCCTTTATCTTCAGTTTAACTGGCCCCTCAATAGGAGACTCCCATTTCATCAACTCCTCCTCCACATTTAGTGGCACCTATTTTTCCCATTCTTCCTCCTCAATTAGAAGAGCCTATTTCACCCATTCCACCCCCTCAAGAGGAAGAGCCTCCTTTGCCACTCATTTTTCCACTTAAGGAGCCTATAATCCCAATTCCATTTACACCAATATTACCTATCCTCTTACCACTTGAAGATCACACTCTAGCAGTTCCTCAACCACATGTTGAAGGGAACATCATTCTTGCATTATACCCTCTTAAGGAACCTTCTTCACCTACTTCTCCTCCACCTATAGAGAGTGGCACCCCACCCATTTCACCTTTGCACTTAGAAGAGTCTATGTCATCTACTTCCATAATAGATGAGAGACCTATTTTGCCTTCTCCAATTGCACCACCCTTACCCCTTATTTTACCTATAAAGGATCATAATTTACCCATGCCTTCCCCAGATATGGATGGAGGCATAATACCTATGCTTTATCCTCTTGAGGAACCTACTTTGCTTACTTCCCCTCCACCCATGGCAGATCAAGTCTCTTCTCCCCTCTCTGTCGAAGAAGACCCCATTGCAATTCTTTTTTGTCTTTAGCTTGAATTATCAAAAACCAATAATTTCCCTCTTTCTCAAATGCTTTAGCTTTTTCAATACACAACCGTAAGTCCTACATCAACTTTGTCAAAACCTTTCTCTCATTTGGTAAAAACTATAGAATTTCTTGACTCCATGAAGCATGACCATGCAACATTTTGAGACCAGCTTAAGACTCCATATCCAACACAACGAATGTTTACTTTTACTTCTAATCCCCTTACTACACTTTACCCTAAGGTCTTTGACAAAGCTAGAACTTCTTTTCCAAAAGCATAAGAAGTTCAACCATCTATGCAGAACCCTCAACCTCCTAGAAATATATTACATAAAGTAGATTAGGCCTTTAGGTGTACACCCCATTTCTAATTTAATCCATCCACAGGTGAAATTAGATTTGACTCCTCAACCACAAGTTGGAGTTTCTCATCTTAAAACATAGAGGAATGTTAAGCCTTCTAGACCTCACCAATCCCTTCTTCAACCCTCAAATTTACCATCCATTTTAGGGTTTCATCCTTCTACTTTAGTTAGAATACCATTTAACAAAGCTAAACAAAAGGTTAAACTACTTCCACTCCTACCTTTTCCATCTGGTAGGCATCTCACATCTGACACTAAGAAAGTGATAGCAAAACATGTAACTTCACTGTCACCAAATATGATACCACATAAAATTATTCTTCCAACATCGAAATAAAAGCAGGTGTCCACTCCTATTAGTACAACAAGCAGGAGCCCACTTGCGAGCTTCCAAATCTTTTTCTTACATCATTTATTGCAATCTTTAGTAATAACTCTTCCTCCCATTAAGCCTTATAGTCCTCTTGGATCAAATCCATCTTGGTTTGATGATACACAAGTTTGTTTATATTATCATTCACCTAGACACGATACTAAGAACTATAAATCCCTCACAATGGTTATTCAATAATACTTCGATGTTGACAATATTTTTGATGACACTACCATTAACCTTCCTATTATTCCAACTTTGGCATCTATAGTGCCTCCTACCATTCCACCAAAATTCAAACCCATAGATGTTTTTGTCACCCCTTTCCCACCTCCCTCACCAAATTTTCAAATCAACACAGCTAATGTGGCCACAAGGTCATAAAACCAAAAAAATAAAGCTAAGGAAAATACACTTTGGACCTATCCCTTCACCAGAGACACTCCCCCTACTAATCCTAAGATTTCCATCTTGGGTGTTCTTAAAGAAACATCTTCAGACATTATTCAAATCTCAATGGTGAAAAAACATCACCAAAATCATGTGAAAATGTCTTTGTATGAGTTGTTCCAAAGTTCATCCCAACCCGTCAAGATTTGACTAGTGCTTTGCAAGCAATTGAGGTAAAATTAGATTATCCCCAACCTCTTATAGCTTTAGTTGGATCCCTTAATTTTGTCTCCCTGATTTCTCTTAGTAATTTAGAAAATTCCACTTCAACACCTTGAAGATCAAGACTCTACCCTTTTATTACCACATATATTGATCAAACTCATATTAAGAGAGTTATGATCAATGGAGGAGTCAGTATTAATATTATTTCCACCTATGACTACAAATAACTAGCCCTTTTTGATAATTGCATGTCTCAAACTAATGCAATACTTTATTCCTTTAATGACACTACAGCTACTACAGTGGGCACTGATGTCTTACATATTCATGTAGGTCCTTGCATAATTATTGAGCTCTTCTATGTTATGGAATGATAGTTCTAATATAACATACTACTTAGATGACCTTGGATATGTGTTATGGCATGTGTACCCTCAACTTTGCACCATTGTGTAAAGTTTGAGCATGATGGACAAGTACATGTTATACCTATTGACCCACCTCTATTTAAAACATGTAATATGACCTATAGTCCTAATTATGTTCTCATCCCATTGAAAACATCATCTTATTTTCATGATGCTTTTGAAGCTTCCAAAAGCTCCATTCATACGGTTACATAGATACTAGTAATACAAATTCCTGACAAAGATCCCATGGAGGAGACCTTTCAACATTTGTCACTTGGTGAATATCATTTGTCAACACTTGACATGTTCTATACTCCACAAGAATATGTAAGGATTCACATGCACCTAAATTATGAGCCCCATATTGGGATGGTCATCCCTTATAGCCCCCCTAACCTTCAAACCAATTTTACATATGGGGGAATTGATCAAGCTCCTACTGACAACAATCCATCTTCTTTGCCATACCATTTACTTGTGATTTCTCTTTCCTGAGTAACCCTAGACTCACTCACATGTTCCTATATAGGCGTGCCAAGAAAGGATTTGGTTTGGGTTATTACGAACAAGGTGTCCATATGCTTAATAAATATCCTACTAGCAACACCATTGAAAATTCTAAAAAGAGGCATGGAGTGGGATATGACGAACCAAACAAACTCACCAAAACCTCCCATGAACCAATTATCGAAGAACCAATCTCTCCTTATCCACCTTCTTCTCCACCATAACCTACCAAATTAGAGGTCTCTATACCTCCTATTTTTTTCAATAAATGGCATCCATTTGGGGCCTCTCACCTATCGTCAGGGTAAAGAAACAAGGTCCCTTCCTCTAGTTCATCCTAAAATAATTGATGAAGACATTCCCACTATTAACACTATTCAATGTGAAGATGATGATGTAATTCTCACCTACATGGGTGCAGATGATTATTATATCTAATGATTGCTCCCATCTAAAACCCAAGCTATGTTAAATGAATCAACTATTGACATTAATCTACCCTCCCATGATAACCCTCACATCTTCAAGATTGGCCAATCTTTAGATTCCTATGAACAAGCTGATTATGCCACATTTCTTAATGACCATAGCAAAGCCTTTCCTTGGTCTTAAAATGACATGCCTAGTATTAACCCCTCCATCATCACCCATAATATTGTCACCAATCAATATGATAAACCTATTAAGTAGAAGCTTTACATAATATATCCTCGTATCGCTCTCCTTGTCAAAGAAGAGCTCTAATGCCTTCTTTCTATTAACTTTATCCAACCCATCAACTACCCATAGTGGATTTCCAATATTGTTCTTATCAAAAAAGTTACTAGGGGAATCTGTATTTGTATTAACTATCATGATTTAAACCTTGCTTGTCCAAAAGATGATTTCCCATTGCCTAGTATCAACCAACTTGTTGATCTAACGACTGGCCATGAGATGCTTTCACTTATGGATAAATTCTCTAGATATAATAAAATCTTGGTTTCTTTTAAGGATCAACACAAGACCACCTTTATTACCCCATGGGGGACTTTTTCTTGTCAGGTCATGCCTTTTTGCCTAAAAACACTGGTGCAACTTACCAACGTGCCATGATCTCCTACACAAAATTATGAAAGATTACATAGATGACTTAGTCATCAAGTCTAAACTTTGTCAAGAACACTTGACAATTCTTGAAACCATATTCACTCATCTCTTCCAATATAATGTTTGACTAAACCCAAAGAAATGTGTCTTTGGTGTTCTTTTTGGTAAACTCTTAGGTTTTATCATTTCTCTCCATGGTATCGAAGTCGATCCTACTAAGGTTAGATAAATCCTATAGATGCCTCCACCTACTAATATCAAATAAGTCCATAGCCTACAAGGCAAACTTCAGTCAATTTGATGCTTCATTTCCCAATTTTTTTTATCATTGCCAACCCTTTCACCATAACCTCAAAAAATATGTCTCTTTCCAATGGAATATAGACTGCTAAGAAGCCTTTGATGCACTTAAACAATACCTCCATTCCCCACCAGTTATTATTCCACCTAAGTAAAATTAGCCTTTTTACCTATACATCTTTGCAACATACCATTCTCTAGGTGTTATGATTACACATCGAGATGGCCAACATCAAGAGCAGGTGGTTTATTACACAAGCCACACACTTATTGATTATGAGACTTGATATACCCATACTAAAAACCTTTACCTTGTGTTGGTCTTTTCTACCTCTAGACTTTGCCATTACCTCCTAAATCACAAAACTTATGTGGTTACCCATACTGATCCTCTCAAATACATGCATTCAAAACCTTATCACAACCAACATATATCTCAGTGGCTCATGCTTCTTGTTGAATTTGAATTAGAGTTCATTCAAAAAAATCAATTAAAGGGTAAACAATCATGGACCAATTAGCTGCTACTCCTTTACTTGATAGCCAACCTTCAAACCCTGAATCCCCTGATGAATCTATTACAGCACTCTCCACTGATAACATCTCCTATCAAATGATGATGTTCTTTGATGGATCTAAATGCCAACATGGTGGGGGTGTAGGGGTCATACTTATTCTTATAGACAATGAGCCTATGCCTTTGTTATTTAAATTAGATTTTGAATGTACTAAAAATATGGCCAAATATGAGGCTTTGATTCTCAGACTTTAAACCACTCTCTTCTTGGGTATCAAATCCATAACCATTTTTGATGATTCTCAGCTAGTGGTTAACCAAGTTAATGGTTCCTATCTATGTAAAAATGAAATTCTACAGTAGTATGAACATCTTTTAGATATACTCTTGGGATCATTTGACTCTTATCTCTTACAAACTAATCCTCAAACTACAAATAAGTTTGCTAACATGATGGCTTCACTTGCTTCACACATACCCTCTTCATCCTCCTCCTTGAGAATCTATCTCACTGTGCATCACTTAATATTACCCTCTTATGTCTTAGCTAACATCCTCTTTGTCAGAAATATAACAACTAACCCACAAGAATTATGGTACAAATAACTCATGGATTATCTTTCCTTCTCTATTACCCCTCTTGATCTTTCTAATAATGGGAAATGGGCCTTCATAAAACATGTTGCTCATTACACTATACTAGGGGGACTTCTCTATAAGCAAAATTTTAATGGTTTTCTCCTTAGATGCCTAACTAGTACTAAGACTCCCTTTGCTATTAAGGAATTCCATGATGGGATTTGTGCTGGCCATTTCAATGGTCACACAGTTTCTAAATGTATTCTTTAACTTGGCTATTATTGGCCCACACTTCATCAGCACTGTGCTGACTACATTTGGAATTACATCAAGTGTCAACAACATGCTAACCTCCTTCATGTTCCAAATCATACATTGTAAGTTTCCAAAGACTTTTGGCCCTTCTCCTAATGGGGCTTAGATCTAATTAGAGAGATTGAACCTCATTTATCACTCTGTCATTGATTAATGCCACTAAATACTTCACCAAGTGGGTCAAAGTCATCCCTATCATCTCCACTAAAGTTGATAAAATTATTAACTTCATTAACCATCACATCATCTATCATTTTGGTATACCTCACAAGATTATAATTGATAACAATAAGTCTTTCAAAAACATGACTATTCAAGGTATTTGTGATGCATTTGGAATCAAATTAAGATTCTCATCACCATACTATCCCCAAGCTAATAGATAGGCAGAAGCTTCTAACAAAACTTTGACCAAGATTCTCATGAAAGTAGTCAATGATATGGGTAAGGATTAGCACACACACATTCCTTTTGCTTTATGGGATTGCCACACTAGCATTCGAACCCCTACAGGTGCTACACCTTTTTCATTTGTATATGGGATGGAGTTTGTTTTACCTCTTGAGGTCTAGATTCCTTCTCTTCGCATTTATCTATATGAATTACTAATGATGAATTTCACCAAGAATGTTTGGCCCAACTTGAATTACTTGATGAGTGCCATATCATAGCCCTCAACCACCTCCAAATCTATCAAGAGTGTATCAAATGAGATTATAACAAAAACCTCAAAGAGTGAGATTTCAATATAGGAGATCTTGTCTTGAAAGAAAATCAACATGTGATGAACATGGAGAAAAGTAAATGGGGTAAATTTGCTTCTAATTGGCTTGGACCTCATATGATAACTCATAAGTATGGTTCAAGAACTTATCACTTGTCTTCTCTTGAAGGAAGGCCAGAAATCGAGCCTTTAAATGCCTTGCATCTATGACCATTCTTTTATTAAACCAATGTCTCTTTACTTCATGCTTAACTTGAGCTCATCCCTTGAGCATTCTTATTACATTCATTACCCTTCCTCTTCACCCTTACTCTTATATACTTATATAACTTATAAAGTGGTATGGTTTTATCCTCACACTGGAAAAATCTTAAGCCTCTATAGTCTTGTCCATGACTAAAAGTAAAAAAAATGGGATCTTTGAAAAAAGTTCTAAAATCTTAGGTCATGTTTTTCAAAATTAGACTACTCCTTTAAGGGACAGATATATAACTTCCCTCTACTATTATCAATAGACTTCTCCCTTAAAGTACAACTATTTAAAATTAAAACAAATGCTTAGACCACTCCCTTGAAGGATGGCTAAGCCAAGATTTGTTCTGAAAGGGAAAAACAAATACAAAGGGATATTCATCTCTTTTAATGACATTAACCTATCCAAAATATCATTGTAGGCTTCTCGCATTGATCAGCTTACCAAAAAAAAAAAAAAACTTTAAGTCATGGACTTGCCTATACTAGCTCTTGAGTCACCCACAAAAGGGACATATCATTTCTACTTGGTAGGTTATGTTATCTAGACATTTTCCCTCATTATCCCCTTCTTTTTTCCCCTCATACTCTTTTAAGGGACTATGAATCTCACTTAACATGAGGTAAACATGACACTTCTCTAACAAACACAATGGTTTAAATATATAAGGCATGAAAGAGGCTCATTTTCTTGAGCCTATTTATGTTCTAAATTATGGTCTTTACCAATGCATGAGAATTTTACCTTTTTATTTTTTCCATCCACATCACATATCGATATCTCTATTTAAGATGCAAAAATAATGTCATACAAAAATTAACCTAATCAACCCATTTATTTTATGCATACACCATCACAAATATGGAAAAATACTAAAATAAATTAACCCACTGAATCTACTCATTTTAAACATACACCATCACAAATATGGAAAAATGATAAGATGTAGTTAACCAATCAACTATGCATATACCATCACATAAATGGGAAGGCTAGTATAACATCAAATAACATGATCAACATTAACATCCAAATTAACATAGCATTAAATGAACATCATTCATATCAACATCATGAAAATTAACAACACATCTCAAATAAATACATGGCAATAAATGAACATCTCATATATAAATATGTGATCAAATACATGTTTATCATCTACATCATCAAAATATCATGAATCTCTCTTGAAATGTACATCTTGCATCTTCAACTTGCAAGTTGGTATACATATAACATATATAAATACAAAATTGGTAAATGTTGATACTCATGGTCCTCAAGGCTCTCCCTGAGGTCATGAGGATGTAGTATCATCACCACTCTCTATTTATCTACATTTATGTGAACTAAAATATATCACACATGACATCAAACTCTCTTGCTCTCTAAACTCTGAATATCATTATATTTTTAGGAACTCTCTAATCACCCTCTAATAATAAGAAATCTCATCTAGGGTAGTTGAATACCTCACAATCAATATAGTTTGTGGAGGACCCATGGCACTTGATGATGGCCTAGTCTATACTAGTCCCCATGGTGGTGGTGGTGGAGGAGGAGTGGCTTGGCTTACTGCTACTCATAGAATATCTCTCTCTATCATCATTGTAATCACCTGACCCTATAAAATAGTCATATGGCCTTGTAGTGCTATGACCTAAACCTAAAAATACCTAATCTGACCCTATAATATCACTACCCACCCTTGTAAGGCTAAAACCTCTACTCGAGCTATACTATTGTATCTCATGCCTATAGTGCTACATCTCTCTCCCTAACTAGCACCTATAAGTCTACTAGTGGACTCCTAACCTCCACCACCAGATGTAACCCTACCCACCAAGCTATGTAGGTAGTTGTATACCCTAGGTCCTTAACACCTAGCCTTATTGGTAGCTCATTAAAATCCAACCCATTGATCTCCTCAAGTAATGGTAATCATGCCTCTATGTCATCCCTCCTGTATCAAGGGAAGGAAGGTGGAATATCCTGTAAGAGCCAAAACTATCTCTTAACCTATGCCATGAGTACCATCTCCAGCTCATTGACCCATCTCCCTTTGACCCATAATGTGTTCTACAATTGAATAAGCTACTCTGCCTACCCTCTAAAAAATAGATATGTAAGATACAATCTCCATATGATATCTAAAGGGATCAAGCCCTCGATCATGTGCCTATAATAGGTGATGTCTTGTATGACACAATCCACTCAGGTCTGTGCCATCCCATCCCTCCATCATCTAAATCCAACCTTGAAGTGAGCCAGAATAATGGTAGGTAGCCCTAGTGATCATGTCACCATGATGTGCTCATAAGCCTAATAGTGTAGGAGATGGTCGATAAATAAAATGTATCACCAATGCAGCCTCAAACCCTATAGATTTTTATATAACTATGCCAAAAATACTAGACCCTAGGCAAAAATGATCTACTGCTCTATCATCTACATAAGCACACTAGTCAAAACAATCAAAATTTTCCCTCCATCCACATCGAGTAGGGTATAAACCATGAATTTGATCATCATCAAGATGATAAGATGATGTTTCTCCTCATCACCCATGTAGAGTGGCTCATATGTAAAGCTCACAGAGTGGTAGGTCACCTCACTAACATGTTCCGCATATAAATTAACCATATGTATATCATGCTCCTCTCTCAAGCATGTGAAAAGCTCCTCACCTTGGAGTGGTAGTCATAAAATCCTATAAACATCCTCTTGTGTCACTATCAACTTTTTGATCAACAAATGGAAGGTGTTGGTGGTATGATCCCACCTCTCAATCAATGTGATCATTAGTGACACATCCCATGTAACATGACAATATCATTGTACTCCTCCCAAACTGATGGTTGCCATATGATCGAACTCATCCAGAGTAACATCTCTCCTCATACACATCAATAACTTTGGTAGATATTCTCACAATGTAAGCTCCATCCTTACCTGCATCCATACATAAATGAATCAAGTCACATGCCTTTTAATCTACTCCCTCACCACATTTTTCCCTACTTAGTGGGAGAACTACATTGGTTTGAGGCCCTAAAGTAGGCTATGTAGGTATCACTCAATCAACATAGGGTCTTCTAAGGTTAGCTCAGCCATAAACCCACATTCCTAATTACCATATGCTTTATTGCCTCTCTCTCTACCCTATGCCTACCTACTTATTCCAACTCTAGGCCTCACTACCTATATTCTTGACTCTTGATGCTATAACTTGACTTTTAAAAAAACCTAGACCTCTCAACTATCTTATTTTACCTTTTTTCCTATAACTAACCTTTTTGATATTTTTACTAAGTTTTAGGAGAACTACATTGGCTTGAGGCCCTAAAATGGGCTATATAGGTAACACTCAGATGACAAGAGGTCTTCTAAGGCTAGCTTAGCCATTAGGCTAGTTGACTACTCCCACTGGAGATCAAAAACACACCCTTTCTCTTATTTGTTACTTTTCAATAGTAACTGATGTCAACATCAATATCGATGTTGGCATTTTATTAGCCTATGTATCGACCAATGTCAATAGCACACTACCAACCTTGGTGTTGGGTTGGTCAACCTCAGTGCCATGTCAACTAACATCAGTTGATAATTGGCCAACATCGATCGATCTCATCAATGTCAGTGATTAGTTCAGCCCCATGATTGAATAAACCAAACATAACCTACCCATTTACCTTAGAAAACTACCCCCAAATCCCCTAACTTATCCTACACTTACCTTAACCCATTTTATACCTCCCCTAATCCTATTTTCTACACATTCATCTATCATTTAACCTAAAACTTAAAAATACAAAATCAAATTAGTTTGGGCTCTTACCTCATCTTGTCATCTCCTCCTAGTTAGCACTGTTAGCCCCTATGGTCTTGTGCCTCCTATTGGGTACCCTCCTTGCATTGCCATCTCAAATCACTCTCAATGCCCTTTTTCTTCTCTCCAATCAACAAGTTACAAATGAGTTTGGTCAACCACCAAACCCCCTTTTGTTAGGTTTGGTCAGCCATAGACATTAGTAATCTTGACCTAATATAATGACATCAATGCTTACGCTTACTGATATCAGTAATGTTTCCCTAATTTTTCTAATGTCAGCACTTTACCTTACCAATATCGACCCATATTACCAATGTCAGTACCTTCCAAACCATGTTTTCCAACACAAATACACCCAAATTTGAATAACCTTACCCATACATTGGTGCAACTTGAGATCACATATATCTCCCCCAACCATGACAAAGTGACATTGAAGATCACTCAAATCTTCACCATCGATGACTGTGATTGGAGATCATGAATATTTATGTACTCATTGACCCTTTTACACCAAGAGTACATTGCTTAGCCTAATTGTAGTTGGATATTATGCACACACCTGAATTTTAGGTGTTGTGGATGGTAACCAAGCTTATCCTATCACCTTCACCTTTTTTTTGATATTTCCTAGGGGCACTTCCTACCTTAGATACCTAGGACATAATGACCATTGGAGCTACAACTTTGATTTATTTGACCTATCAGTTATCACTTACAAGCTATACTTTGGCTACTTCTATTTAAGTCCTCCTTAACCTTACAATTTCTTAAAGTTTTCAACTCTAGCTTGTTATATGCAATGATGCTTAATTTAACACCAATCACCCAATTAATTTTATATCAAACCAGTACCCAATTCTAGTTTCTCCTCCATTAATTCTTGTTTGGAGGGGGAATACCTCATCCAATACTTGGAACATCTAACTCCTATTTTGGTCTTACAATATGTCGATACAAATTACAAGACAAAAAAGGGCAAATGTAGATACCAAAATTACATCACACACATGTGCGTAACTCTCTATGTCAAAATCCCCCTATACCCATTTTAATAATAACAATTAATCTCCCTAACCCATACTTTTACCCCTCACATAGTTAATTAATTTAAACTACTTAGTTAAGCTAATTGCAAGCCCTATTGCCACCTTACTTGGACACCTCACCCTATGACTAATTATCCTCTTGTGAGTCACCTCAAGACCTAGTCCCCTCATCCTAACTACCTAAGACTTATTCCCACTTTCAAACTAAATTCTTAAACAACAACTTCCTTCCTAACCTCCTATTTTTACCATTTTATAATGGGTGTCACACTTGGCATGCACAATAACAAAAAATAGGCCAAAAATAGAAATGTTTACGTATTCTAAGGCCATCGATGTTGATCAACCCATGATTGATGTCAGTGAGATACCTGTTGACATTGGTGGGATTGTCAATGTCAGTAATATAAGCCAAACTCCAACCTATAGGTCAAGTCAGTATAAATTGAGAAAATTAATTCTTACTCTTATTTAGGCTCTCAAAATTCTATTTTTGACATCTAGGCTTACAATCACTCTGCATAATTCAATCACCATCAACAACTAAGCTCTTAAAGAACAACAATATCCACTTGTTCTCTCTATTTAGGCACTTAGGTTTAGACTCCCTGATAGGGATTATCAACCTGGAACTTATCACCTACAACTAAGTATATCATTGATACTATAGGTTATTTACATATTTATTCTTCTATTTCTTTATATCTACCCTACACTATTTTATGCACTTTTGACCATACTCCCATGAGGGAGTTACAAAGCTTCCTTGCTTGTTTCCCTATACATACATACCAAACTTTTGACTAGACTTGACCAAGCCATAAAATCCCTTTCCTAACTCTCTCAACCTCTCTAACCTGATCCAAACCATTTCCTAGACCTGAAAAGGCTTTCTACAACCTCCTAGATAAATATTTCCCCTACCGACCTCAACAACCTAACTGAAATCAGTCACCTCACTATCGACCTCAGCAGCCTAACCGATATTGGTCACATACCTACTGATGTCGGTGACTATCAATTATTTAGCCTCTTTAAAACCTACCCAATCAACTTCTAAAACACCAACAAAGCATTTCACCTGCACCCTATCACTCTCTACTGCATACAAGTTGTTAAAAATGGTAATCTTATCTCTCTTTTACTCTCTATTTATCTCTCTTTTAGTTATTTATTATTCTTTTATCTCTCAAAAGTGGATTGTCATCACTAGAGAAGTTTCATACTTCATATAAAAAGCACGTAGCTTCGTAGCCCACTCATTTATCTACTAACAAACATCTTGTGGTAGTGTTTTCTTATATGTAGGTAGTCCTCCCCAGCCAAAGAGGAGTGCTCAAAATGTCTAGATATAGTTCACAAACCAAATCTAGGTTCATTCTAATCACTTATCCCCATCCTTCTCTCTATTTTCCTTTAAATTCAAAATAGACAAAATTTATTGAAACACTTACCTAAGCACATTTTGGGTTAATCCATCATGAAATTAATCTAATAACCTAGTTATCTTAGTGACATTCATCAAATATATTTTATTATTTTGCTATTTTTGATAAAAGAACATATTGTGAATTAGAGTGAGTTATGATTTTATCTTGTTAAGTAGTGATTTTTTCTCACTGTTGTAGTTTTCCAAGTTTATCACCATAGTTTAATAATCCTCTGCAAGACCATAACTCATAATTTGTATTTTTTTTGTAGTTGTGACTTTGTGCATTTTGGTTGTGATATTGATTTGTGTATTTATGGTTTTTTAGGGACTTGTGATTTTGTAAAAAATTAAACTACTATTTCCTTTTGGTGCAGGACCTTTTTGAGGTCAACACACCCCCATTTCTAAAAAATAGGGACCCTAGAGATTATTCTAAGCCTTAGCACTAAAAAATTTGATATTTTGCTCTTTATTATGATTTGAAGATTATCCATGTCTGATGAAGTTGGCCCATTTGTCCATGGTTTTGTTTGAAAATTTACTAATGTTGCTAACAATTTATCCTTGTGTCTTAAGGTTGCAGGTTTCATGGAACTCCCTTCATTAGATCATGCTTGGTATCTACAAATTAATCATATTCTGACTTTTACTATTCTTGAAGTTATGATGACTTACATTTGGATCTATGTGATAAAAACTCTCCTTTATAAAACCCTAGCTTGAACTTCCGGTTCAAATTCAACTATTGGTAAGAGTGCATTTGGTGGGAAAATTTCAAATTTACTTTAGACTTACGCCCAATTTTCATGTTAAATCTTAATCATGTTTCTTAACATGACCAAACCTTAACTCGAAAATACTACTTGGTCCCTTTTATTTTCCCCTTTTGTTCCATATATTTATAAGATGTTCTAAAGTTTATATTAGTAGGGTCTTTTTATTTTAGCATGGTCCCCTTTATTAGAAACTTTAACCTAAATTTTTAACCCGAAGGGCCCATTCATGTTTTATCGACACAAACAAGATCTTAGTTTTAAAGCTTTAGCCTAAGTTCTTATTTAACTACATCATAACTTAAATTCCTTGCTTCTTTAAAAATATAATGGACCTCACTTCATCATGAGGAATGATCTAATAGAATGTAGGAAGCCTAACAAATCAAATCTTTGATCCATTAGACCAATCCTGTAAGATCACCAAGATCATGATCGATGGTCCATGCTTTAGTGGGACCAATGATCGAATGACATGAGATCATTGATAAAGTTAAAGGGCCCCTTTTATTAAGTGTGAACTTAGCCTAAGATTTACCCTAAGGTCTTATTATATTTATTAATACAACAAAACCTTAGAATAAAACTTATGTTATGATTTTAATATATATGAAAGAGAACCAATCATGTGTAAGCATCTAGATCTTGATTGATGGTCTGCACTTCATCATAGTGATTAATCCAATGAAGTGAATGTGGTGCTAAAAAGTCAAAAGCCTAAGAATATCTATAGAGTTTCCATGTGGTACTCCCACATTCAAGGCTTAATAACAAGGGATCCCACACATTAAATTAAACCAATGGTATGAAACTACTTGTATCTTGATCAACGGTCCATGATTCATCATAGAGATTGATCTAATAGAGCGTATCAAATCTAGGGTCTATGGACTAGAAGGGTTTCATGAGCTTAAAATTGATGTTCATATGACCATCATTTGATGCCCACGAGGCCATCATTGACATCCATGGGATCATCAAATTTAAGTCCATCAAAACTAATGATCCACTAACTTTAATTTGATATTCTTGTGAATAATTATTTGACATCCACACGGCCATAATTGATATCCATGAGACTATGAAATTTAAGCCAGTCAATTATTTTAATTAAGACAAAGATATCCTCCAAAAAATGTTTATAAAATCTTATGGATTGCATTATAAATCAATGGCACCCCTCGAAAGATATTTAAATATTTAAGATCTTTGAATTTCCAATGATAGAATGGCCTCATGATCTAAGTATTTACAAACATAGTTTTAATCTAAGTTTATTTCCTAAGGTTCCAATTATGTTTATTTGGATGTAATAAACCATGGGCTAGAGACTTATATTAAATCTTATTTTAAAAAAAAGGTCCTTGTGGCATAAAACTTAGCTTAATAATTTTAAGCTAAGGTTTCATCATGTTTATTAACACAATGAAACCCTAGGTCAAAACCTAACAATTGGTCCTTTTATCATTTGGCCCCTTTGGATATGTTCTAAGAACTTAGCATAAATACCTTAGCCTAATGTATACATTGTGTTTATTAGCACAACATAAACCTTAGCCTAATACATTTATCCCAGGTCCCCTTCATATGTATTTTAAAAGCTTAGGATAAAATACCTTAGCCTAAAGTTTATTAAACATGAAATAAACCTTAGCCTAAAGTATTTAAGCCTAAGTCCCTTTATCATGATGCTAATTAAAGTTATCACCCTTTTTTAGGATCAATGGCCCATGCTTTATCATGAAGATGGATTGGATGGAGTGAAGGATCTGATGAATCTAATGCATTTGATATATCAAACCAATCATGTACATCTATTTGGATCATGATCAATGGTCTATGCTTGCTCACAAGAAGATGATCTGTAGGAGTGTAGCTACCAATTTTTTTTAATGAAACCCAAGAGGCTCGTATAATTGACACATGACAAAAATGCATTCACTACAAATAATGTAGATCTAAGGAGGCCTACAAAGATGTCAAGGGTCCCAACCACCAAGCTCAACATAAAGAAAGTAATGATATTCAATCCCTATGATCATGATCATTGGCCCATGTTAATCCATGAACAAAGATGCAATAGTACAAAATAAAAGTTATATTTTTAAAAGACAATGGCTACTCCCTCAAGGCATTTATGAAAAATGCCACAAAAGTTGTCAAATAGATGCCACATGGGCACCATGTAAACACAAAATAACAAAATTAGAGATTTTCTATGTTTAAAAAGGCAAAAGTATAAAGGCCTAGGTCTCAATAAAATTTGAGACATAAATGAGCCTAAGCATAGATTACCACTACCATTAATGCTCCAAAAAATCCCTAAGCATCCATAAAATCTCTAGTTCAAAATTTTATTGATCGTAATCAAACTAAAAAGAGCTCAATTGTGATATAAGCAAGAATAAGTTAATTCAGAGATTACTTGAAATTAATTTGGTAAGCAGTTGTAACTTCCACAATTATGGTAGCTTGTAGATAACTACAAAGATATGAGACTGAGTTATACTTAACCGTAAATAATGAGAAGGGTTTTCAAAGATACAGACTTGGATACCACAACCTTGAACAATGGGAATCAAAATTGGTTTGAACTCTTTTGGACCATCGAGGAGATGCAAGCTATGACCAAGGAGGAATAGAGGAATGTAACCATCTTAAGGAGGTACAATGACTTGGTTTCTATTCAAATGATTAGCCTACACCATGCTACCACCAAGCTTGAGGTACTTCATTGCATTGATATCCTTTCCCCTCTTTTCTAGGATTATAAAATTGAGTATGATTGGATTGTGCATGAGTGTACATTTAATAAAGTAGATTAAATTTACCCTCTAGATTTTGAAATCTATTATAAATTGTGTAAGCCAAAAATATACCTACCCACCATCAAAAAGTGTATTAGAGAGCACAATTTGAACACAATCCTAGCTCCATAGTTGCTTATTGGGAATCAACTAATCCAAGACCTCATAGGCAAAATCCTAATTGTCCAATTCAGAGAGGAAATTAGGATAATAATGACATTACTAAATAGGTTATGTGAATCCCCCTCTACCACTCACATTGAAAAAATCTGGGTATCATATGTTTACTTCATGGTGGAGAAAGTACTCACTCCCCCATTAGGTGAGATTATCAACATCCGCTTGAAGTCCCAATTCATAGCAATAAAGAAGAAAACAAGAAAACAATTTTACATGATGTCATATCTATTGGATGCCATTTTAGCTTCCACCTATATCCCAAATATCAAGAATTGGTCCCTTGATGGGAGACCTACTATCTCACATCATTATTCAAAACTTCACATTTTCATATGCAGACACAATATGCAGTTCATGTATAATTGTGTTTATCTAGCCCTAATGGAAGCTATCATAGAAATTTCCATGAGAAGGTTCAGCCCATTTATTAATAAATATATGTAATTAATAGGATACATATGGTTCTACCCTAACTATACATTAATAAGGATTGAGGGGACTTTGACATAACCCTTTAGGTTACGTATCTACGTACCAACCAAGCTTGCAGAGCAAGAAGTGGCTTACCAAATTCTTCATTGTATAGATCGATTTTGTAAGGAAAAGAGGAAATGATTTCCACATCCCTTTCCATTAACAATTAGAAATATTATAATGTAAAACTAGATGCATGTAAATGTCATTTCCAGACACAAGGACTCCTTCACCCTACAAAAATATGATTTAAGGCAATGGGACCCTAATGGGGTGGTCACCCAACATATGAAGTCCAAGAAAACAAATAAGGTATATGAGCATAAACCTAGGGTTAATGACCCATTCTATATCAATGCCTTTGGTTTCCCATAGATACACCTAAATCTGGCCATTAATAACCCCCAATCAGGCTTTTGGCCAATTTCCACCCAAAACACACAATTTGGCCTAAAAAGATTAAAACATGCTAAATGATGTGAAACTAACATAGTCAAGTGCAAATTTTGGCTAGGGTATCTATAAATGGGGGTATACAATTTATGGGCCAGCTAACTTTGATCAGATCATTCCAAGTCAAAATGATAATTTTGTACCTAGGTGCTCTGGATTGCTCTTTCCTATCAAATCTTCTACATAAGATACATGCCTTTGTTATTTGTTATTGGTAACTTCCTAAATGGGAATATGGTTCTAATGCATCTAAAAACACCTTTCAATTCTAATCTAGTTGAATTTTAGACCAATAATAAGGCATTCTAATCAATTTGAGTAATTTATGCATAAAGTGCTTAATCATGCTTAAGAGCTAATTAACCCAAATCAAGGCCTAATCAAAAATTCCATGAAAACTTGTTGAATACTTATTTTAGGAAATGCATATTGAATATCTACATCATCATGTGACCTCATTTTTTGGGAAGACATCCCTAAGCCATAAATGACACAAATATCAGGATTCATGCCCTTCATGCCTCATCAATGCCTTCCATGATTCCCTCTATGCCTCTTAATTTCCCCTTCTTCCAATGTCATGATGAGGATAATTATAAAATTAATTACAAAAATTAAATTAATTCTCAACCACACATCTCAATCTTGAGATGGATGGTTTAGGTTGATTCTATATATTTGCAAAAATCTATAAATAGAGAGGCCATGAACATCATTTATAAGTATTGATTATGCAAAGTTATAATGCTTAAATGGTTCTAAAAGCTTCAAGAAACTAGTGTTACCATGCTAAATTGATTCCAAGCCAAGCCAAGCCACAAGACAAAGGTGTCAAGGAGAAATGGAGGTAGCCAAGCTTTCATTGCTAAGTACTTCATGAGCACAAGCTGAGCAAGCCACCACTACAAAGGCATTTGGAGCATCTAAGGAAGGTGAAGGAATTCTTATGTTTTATTTCTTAATTTTTAGTTGTGTTTGTCATTTATTTTTTGTTAACTAATCTCTCCCTAGTGTCTAGGCCTAGAGATGTTATGCTATTAGTGTGTTTATTTCATTTTGTTTTTATTTTTGAACTAACACCATACTAACCATGCTCTCTTGAGTCAAATTCCTAGATCACATAATGGCACGCCCGATGGGCCTAAATGCATCTCACATCTGAAGGAGATCATTTTAAAACTCTAAAATATTTATTTGGGCCTTTAAAAGTCTTGCAAATTGATTTTATAACTTTATTTTGCCATTTTTGTTTACCATAGTATTACATAGTAACCGATGTCAGAAAGCAAGACCGACATCAGTTACATAGCTTAAACGACATCAGTTAGTAAAACCGACATCAGTTAGATTTTGGTTATCCAAGGTAACCATCATCTGTTGTAAATAACTAACATCAGTCACTAAGTTTTTCCAAAAAAATAGACTCAAGAGCTATTTTTCCAAAGTTTATTGTTTCAAACTAAAAAGATATTTAAAGCTAAAGGACATGCTAACATTTTTACTACAGGACCAAGCTTGACATTTGCTCAAAACATGTTTAAATCACCTTTGCATGCTTAAAAATAAATTAGGAACCTTGTTCTAGGTGTTTAAAAAAGAAATTAGATGTTTTTGGTGATTTTTTTCAAAGTTTGCAACTAAGAACAAGGGGTCAACTGAACACCACCAAATATTTCATTTTGGGTCAATTATTATTTTCAATAGTTATTTAATCAATTTTTTGTTTGGTAAAAAGAGGGATGTTGCATGTATACTTTTCCATTTGTCCCCTATAAGGAACCCTTAGAGTAAAACATGCCATTCCTATTGCAAGTAGCCTAGTCCAAGGCTTAGAAAAAAAGTCATCTAAAGCACTCCCAAAAAATTTGTAAAAGTTTGTATGACCTTGAAAATGACCCTAAAGTCTTTCTAATTTCATGCTTTCTTTATTTTTATGAAAACTTGGCTTGCGAGGGGGATTTCATCACCTCTCGCAAGTTCTTTAGGGAAGATTTAACCCAGGGTTTCATCTCTTGACATTGACTTCATTTGGATCCTTTAGAGTTTCACACAGGATGTAGTGGCACTTTGGACATCACACTACACTAATCAAATAACAGGATGTAGTGGTTGCAAAAAGGACAAGACCTTTTTGCAAAAATCCAAGTGATATGGACCCAAAAGCTATGCTTTTATTTTGCATTATTTGGCATGAAAGTCATTATACAATTGATTCCCATAGATCGTTCAAAAAATTGTTATATTTTAGACAAATCCCCACTTGTCATAAAATTATAGTTGGTGCAAGGTGCACCTCAAGGTCCATGTCATAGTACTATCATTTAAGAGAATGGGGGGTGTAAAAACCCTTCTATATAATGCACATTTACTTTTGGATGAACACTTAAAATCCTCTCAAATGACATATATTGACAGATTCTAACAATACCAATCAACCTTGTCAGTTTAGGATCTAAGAATGATTAATTAGTTGGTCTTATCCTAGTTTAAAGCCTTGTTTGAAGTCAAAACTTGGTGTAAACAAAAAATCCAAACCAAAACATATAGTCCAAATTTTCCTTTGAATAAAGAGGTGTTATGCTACCCACATGAGATCATTAATTTGCCTTGTTCAAAGTTAATTAAAAGCTTGAGAGTCATATCATCCATTTTGGCATAGTTATGCTACCCATTTGAGTCTAGACCTTTACCAAAGTTGTTTAAGTTCTTCAATTATAATCTAAATTTATAATTTCACCTTTACAAGTTCATCGGGTTGATGTGTTAAGTGGGTTCACCATTTACACTAAACTTGAGGGAACTTAGGTTCAATTTCCAATTTGGGTTGAAGGCCATTTAAGACTCATAATCATTATCATCACTTGATAGACTTAAGCCATTTTATGCTAAACACTTGCACTTTGAGTCTATGCACCACAACATTTTAAATCAAGAAAAGTAGTGTTATGCTATCAAAATTGTAGGAAAACATCTTTACTTTACAGATTTTTTGAAACAAACATTTTTGTCACACCTTTTAGGTAGTATAACATCGTTACATTTCCTAAAGCATTTTAAATATTGTTTTATAGACCCTCTTACATAGAGTTTCAAATTTGTTCCTACATTTTCAAACCAATCTGAGTGTATTTTTGTGATCTTTTGTCTAAAATGGTTATATTGTTCACTTTTGTCTAGCTTGTTTGTCAAAAGAACTTAGTTTTATACCATTTTTATGATAAAATAGACTATTGATAAAGTGCCTTTTATTTCATACCTTATACCTAGTTGATCAAGTTCATGTCTAAGAATCAAATGCCTAGTGTTTGTTAGAAGTGTTTCAAATCCATTAGATTAACACTTTCATCTATTTCAAAGTATGCTTTTGATGTTGTTTGGCCAAGAGTCCTAGTGCATGCTTTGGTTGAGCCTAGTTTTTGATGTTGCATTTGGCCAAAAGACCTAACAACTTTTAAATTCCTAGATTAGACTGATTTGAAATACTTTGACCTTAGAGCTTGGCATATTGATTTTAGGTCCATTTACTTACTTATCTTTGTGTGAATAGTGAAACATGAGATACTTCATGCTAGCTTGTTTTCCTTGAAAATATTTGCATAAACCTTTTAATCCTTTTAACAAATCTAGACCAAGTTGAAACATCATCTATTTTAGACATTATCCTTTTAGATTTTGTAGAATTCTTTGACCTTGTATTGAAAAGCATTGACTATGGATCCCAACATGTATTCCTACACTCGTAGTGGACTCATTTACAATCCAAGGATTAGTAATGTGGTTACACAAGAAGAAATGGTACAAGACCCTTGTGTGGATAATATTGCTTATGAGATGGATTCTTATCCCTCTTATAATACTCAATCAGGGGCCCAAAGCCAAGATCCATTAGCTAACTATCTAGTTAACACACCACCTTATTCAAAACAAGACCAAGAGAAAACCACACAATACCTAGCTACAATACCGATAATGGATGAGTCAATATTTCAATAGTAATATTCTTCTAATATAACTTCCACATATGATCCATTTTTGTTTGAGCGACATTTGTAAGAGAATAAAGATGAGATTTTGGTTAGAAACATAGAGGTAAGTGCCAAGTTTCCAGCAGACTTCCCCCATGAAAATTTACCAAGTCTAGTAAGAGTGCCCCACAATATCATTTATGATCAACAAGCTTCTTCTAGCAATCCTATGGATCTAGTCCAAATAATGTATCAAGACCCCAATATATTTGAACAAGGCAAAAACATCATGGAAGATCATTTTAACCAAATGCAAATAGCATATAAAACCTACCTGAATCTAGCACATGATTTCAATCAGATGAACATGGTAAGTAGGCCTCTTATTGACCTAGTTCCTTCAATAGGAGTGTTGATAGAGTTATCTAGACAAGAGAATCTAAGTTCTGACCCATTCATATAAACTACTTTGATAGATAACTTGATGCATATGCTCATTATTGAAGAAGTGTCTTCAACCTATACACAAAATAATAAGCCAAACATAGTAGAAAATGTTAAAATAACATCCAATCCTAATCAAAGTGGTACTAATGTGCAAAAACTTAGTGTAGACACCAAAATCGTGTCTATCCCTTGGTCACCCCTTGGTCCCCTTTGATCCCCTCCTAAACATTTCCAAACCCACACAATTATTAATTTAAAATAAATTTAACTATTTTAAATTAATAAACCCCCCTTGACACCTCACCCCTCCTTGGATACCTCTCCTTGGATGCCATTCCTCACCCCATGCCAAATCTTAAATGCTTAACCCCCATTTCATCCCTCTCGCACTCATTTAATCTACCCATGATCATTTTCCAACGACACGCTTAGACCTGGCAGTTGCAAGAATGGGAAGAAGGCTAAAAATAGCCTCTTTTCCCATTCTTTAGCCGCTAACGTCGGTCATTATTCGGCAGACATCGGTGGTTTCACCGATGTTGATTTCTTTAAAACAACATTTCTGCTTCCATTGCTCCCCCCGACGAACGTGAATTCTCTTGCTCTAGCTTCCCAACTTTCTTGCTTCTTGACTTCTTGCAGGTATCAGTGTTTCCACAACACTTACCAGGCTTAGAGGATCTACACCAATTATTCCACATCAGGTTGAAGGTTGCACAACACTCTCTCACATCAGTGACAACGGAAAATAGCCACCTGCACTCCTTCCTCTCCACTCACAGCTAAGTATTTCCACTGTTTATTTTATTTTATTGTCTTCATAATACACTAGCAATCAAGTCACAGTCTATTTTAAGTTCTGTTGACACACCCACTTTATCCTTCTCAGAGAGGCTAAAAATCCTTCTCTCACCCTTATCTCCCCTTTTGTCCCTATCCTCCATCTGATCTCTTATTTAGGCTACACTTTCTATCCTATAAAACCCAACACAAGTCACCAAACTCCCACAAACACCCTAAATCACTTTGCTGACCACAGACAGCCTGAAACTTATCCAAAAGCCTCATTACCCCGACCGACGCTGGCTACCAGTCCCATTTCCCCTACCGACGTTGGCAGACTAACCGACGTCAGCAACCTTACTAACCAACGGTGGCAAAACCACCGACATCGGTGACTGTGGAAGACAGATTGTCTAATTCAGGTACGCATTTGTTTCTATTTCTTTTGTTCAGTCCTTTATCATTTCCTTTTCTAGCAATATTATTCTCTGTAACAATCAGTAGACTGTCATCCCTCTAGGAAGTCTTTGCACTTCTAGGATTAAGCTTTTGCTTGGCAGTCTACTATCTAGCTATCTACCAACCTCTTTGTTTGAGTCTCTTTCTTCTACAGGTGTCATCCTCCATAGCCAAAGAGGGGTCCCTTCAATCGTCTGGATTCGATGCGCAAAACTTCATCTGGGTACGTACAAACCCTTGACCATCTATCTTTAGTTTCTTATTCTTTTTGAATGTGAAAAGCGAAAATCAGTTAGAAACATTCTGGCACGCCCGGTGGGATATTAGAAGTCTTTCTTGGGTCCATACTTTTTCTTCTAAAGATAAACTTTTCATATAGGTGCATTAGGTTTCTCCTTACATCTCTTTCTTCTATCTCTTCCAAAAGACACCATTAGCAAGGTTAAAAGGAACCCTTCTTTCTTTCTTACATCTTAGACTAGTCAAAGTCATACTCTTCAACCTCTTCTCACTTGTCTGCATACGAACACACATTTCAATTTGGGCTTAAAATACATTGCATTTCATTTCTTCCTGAATGCATACTTAGCTCTCACATCTAGTAATTAAAAATGCATCATGAATAAAGCGTAGGCCACTTATGTTACACATCCAAACCACTTGCACAAACTCAAACATCTAAACTTACCTAAGACAAGGTTTGAATAGGATTTCATCACCTAGTGGATACCTTACCCGTCTAGATAATCCCACTTGGACTTCACTACCAAGGGGAAAGCCCACTCTATTCTCTGGCAGAGGATAAACTCTAGGGGAAGTATATACTGGCTAAGCGAGACCAGCTTATCACTGGGCTCGTGAAGTGAGGAGAGCTTGCTCCTTAGCACTAGGCCATGTACAAAACCTAACACAGATCTTGAGCACCACAACTAACCTGAAACCAACTTTAGACTACCTCTTCTAGGACCCATTCTATAAGCCAACTTCCCAAACACACTCTAAGGCATAAGCCAACATGATTCTAAAAGTTTATTCTTAGGATTCAACACTTAGGGTCTGCCTGTCTCCATCTATTTTTCTGCTTCTATCTGGTTTTTTGAGCTAGTGAGGACATTTTCTTCTTTCCAAAAAATTTCAAATTCTTTGAGTTTCTGGAAAAACATAGTAACTAACATCAGTTTTCCTACCGACATCAGCCACTGTCTTCACCAGTATCGGTTATATGACCAACATTGGCAACTTGTTCCACTGACATCGGTCTTTCTACTGACGTCGGTCACTATCTAAACTTTTCTTCTCAAAACAACAAGCTTAAAAACCCAACTTTCTTGTTGTCCAGCATCCATCCTGGTTTTCTGAGACTGAAAAACATATTTTCTAGAACCTGAACCTTTTTGCCTTGAATGGTTTTGACATGTAGTCAAACCAAAACTCTTCTTGACCACGCGAGGCATCAACCGCTCCCACCTTCGCCCTCCATAACAAGTCCCTTAATGGAGTATCATTCAGACAACGAACATAATCCTGTCTAGCTGACCTTGACTCGACCATCTATTATTCCCGAAGGGGATCAGGACTTCGAAAGGTTCCTTGACCTTAATGTCAAGTCCCTTCAACATTATCTCACAAAAAGTCGAATGTGAGACTCTTTTGGCAACCCAATTTATGGGATGCTGACCTCCTTGGTTGAGACAACGATCGTATCGACAACTACCACCATAATTCAACCCATAGACACCCAAGCCAATACCTCGACCAATAACCTGACCGTATCCTATCTTCAGAGTGTGACCTCTCCTTCTTTTCCTAGACCTATCTCCATTGGGGTTTTGGCACCCCCTCAACAACAAACTTCTACCCCCTTCCAAAACCTAGTTGTCTCCATCCCCCCTACTCTTGCACCTATCAACACAAGAGTAACTACCTACCCTTCAACAAGTGTGGCCACCCCTCAACCACCTTTGGTAGCCCCTATCCAATTTGTGCCCACCAACCCCATAGCACAAGTGCCCTTGGCTTCAACATCCACCTTGATAACTAGCTACCCATATGTTGTACCTACACAAGCACAACCAACCAAATCATACGCCCCTCTCAATACCTTTCAAATGCCCTACAACCTAGGGGGTGCTCCATCTACAAATCCATCAATTGACCTAATCAAAATGTTGATGGACAAAATGTCTAGTCTTGAGACCTCAGTTTTAGGTTCTAGAAATGCTCTCTCATATGAGCAAATTTGCAATGAACCCATTCATCCCTCAGTCCCGATCCGACCATATCCTAGTCAGTGGGAACTTCCTAAATTTTCTTATTTCCAAAATAAGGAAAACCCGCAGCAGCATCTACGAGCATTCATACATGCTTGTTATCTTATAGCCCATGATGATGCATTATTGCTACACACGTTCCCCATGTCACTTTTTGGTCCTACCCTCGACTGTTATAGCTCACTTACTAGTCACTCTATTTTCACATTCACCCAGCTAGCCCGGCTTTTCCTTGACCACTTTTTGATCAATATAACCAAAAAGGTCTCCATCACAGACCTATACTCTATCAAACAATTTGACGATGAATCGATTGCCAATTTTGTCACCCGATGGAGAGGCCTGATCAATCAACTCTCCTTCTCCCTACCTCAACCTGAGCTCATTGAGCTCTTTTCAAGAGCATGTGCCAAGTACATCTCTTCTACCTTGTGGGTCCAGACATTTTGCACCTTTGACGAGGCTTTCACGATGGCCAGGAAGCTTGAACTACGTGCCGTCGAGGAAAACAAATTCAAGTTGTGGAGTAAAAACCCCAATACCAAGTCCAATGACTCTTCCTCTAAACCTTCTTCTAATTCCAAATCTAAGGCATTAGCAAATGCTATAGTCGTTAGACCATCATCTTCAACAACAACCAACCAGCCCGAACCGTCTACATCTCAAAGTATCACACGACAATTCTAGAAAATATATGTGCAGCGTCAGTATACTCCATTAGGAGAGTCATACGCATCTATGATATACAAACTTGTCAAATAGGGAGTTCTCAATCTCCCCCAAATCTGACCACCCCCTCAATTTGATCCCTCACGTGCCATCCCTACGTGGTATAGGGAGAATGACTTCTGCAAATATCACTGTGTCAAAGGCCATGACACAAACAACTGTAAGACTTTCAAAAACATCATTCAAGACATGCTAGATAAAGGTGACCTCGTCTTGGACAACCCAAACACACCACCCAATCAAAACATAGTCATCTTCAAACAACCCTTTTCTAACCATCCTCCTAGCCAAAACAATGTGCAGACCATGACTGATGACTCTCAAGAGCATAACATACGCACAGTCAATATGGTCTCACCTCTCATCCCTAACCAACCTCTCTCACAGTCTCAAGAGGTTAGTCAACCCATCAGTCCATCACACGTGGATGAACCTTCATCTCCTGTTAGTTCTCCATTGACTTCCCTTATATTGTAGGATGCCCTAACCATACCAGCACCACCAGTCCCACCGTCCTCCTTCCTGCTACTAATGGAGGACCCTACCCTTCCTACTCAACCACAAGTAAAAGGTGCAATCATCCCTACCCAATATCCTCTTGAGGATCCACATTCTCTGATTCCTTCTCCACCCAGAGAAGACCCTGTCTCTTCACCTTCTCTGACCAAAGACGACCCTGTTATGACTCCCTCATGCCTTGGGTCTGAGATTGTTGCACCTAACCCATCTTCAATCCCGCAACCATCCACATCTTCTGAAGGACCAAAACCTCATCTGACATATTCCCAGCCATTCTCTTGATTGGTGGAGAAACTAGAACTTCTCCATTCAAGGAAATTGGAGCATCAGGCATTTTGGGAGTAACTCAAAGCTCCTCACCTTGCCCGTCCTATCTCATCTTGTGCCGTCGACCCTCCTATGACAAAATCTCCCAAAGTTTCCAATAAAGACCAGACTTCTATTTTTAAACCTTTGAAATCTCAACCATCCACATCAGAACCAAAACCCTCATCCACCCAATCAAAATTGATCAAATCCCTCGGTGTTCACCCCGTACCTAACCTTACTCACCCGCAAGTGAAGGTAGACTTGAATCTTACCTTGCCCAATAGTAGTCTCCAAACCAAACCAAAGTAGATTTCTAAACCATGGCGGTGAACTCCTCCCCCACCATCAACATTGCCCTCCATTTTAGGCCCTCATCCTTCTACCATAATAGGAGTGCTCCCTACTCCAACCCCTAACCAAAACAAGTTGCCTCCACTACTTCCTTTACCTACCACAAGCCTACCACCTCTCAAAAATTTGGCACCTCTCACAAAGAAAGTGTCGTTTACTCAAGTGGCCGCACCACCAACCCAAAAGGTGGTACATAAGCCCCCTTCGATGCCTCCCAAGCAAAAGTCATCAATGTCTCATGCATCAACAAGCACAGACCCCTTAGTGGGTTCATATGCTTTGATATTGTGCCAACTTTTACAGACCTCTAGCATAACCCTTCCACCTATCAAGCCATTCCAACCCCTCGGGTCAAAGCCATCCTGGTTTGATGATACTAAGATTTGTCTATATCATCATACACCGGGACATGATACTGAGAATTGCTGTGCCCTCAAGGTCATCATTCACCACTACATGGAGAAAGACACTCTTCTTCTTGAGGACACCATCGATAGCCCCCCGACATCTTCCCATATCTCTCAAACCTCTTCGTCATCATCAGCATCTCATCAACAGACTGTGGTCCCTTCATCTCCTTCATCGCCTCTCTTCAAAATTAATGCCATCAATATAGCCACTAGGTCACAAAAGGATAAGGCAAAATAAAAAGCTGCTATTCCTTGGACTTATCCCTTTGTCAAGCCACCTCAACCACCTAAACCTAAAATTTCTATCCTGGGTGCATCCCAACCCTCTTCTTCAGGGATAATCCATGACTCTATGTTAAAATAGCTTCACCAAATGCCCATGAAGATGACCTTGTATGATCTCATCCAAAGCTCACCTCAACATCGCCAAGCTCTAATTAGAGCCTTACAAGTAGTGGAGGTCCAATCCGAAGACCCCCAACCACTAGCTGCCCTGGTCTAATCCTTATCCCCCATCGCCTCTATTCCATGATTCTGAAATTCCTACCTCTAACTCAGAAGATCAAGATGCTTCTCTTTTCATCATGGCCTATGTTTATCGAACCCTCATTAAGCGAGTTATGATTGATGGAGGTGCTAGCATTAATATCATTTCTACCCATGCCTTTGATCAATTGGTCCTCCCCAAGAATTGCATATCAAAAACCGATGCAATCCTTCGATCCTTTAATGACACCACTACCACTACCATTGGCACCATCATCCTCCATATTTGTGTTGGTCCATAGACTGTCTCAGAGCTCTTCTACATCATTGAGGGAGAGTTCTAATATAACATGTTATTAAGATGACCCTAGATCTGTGCCATGGCTTATGTTCCTTCTACACTGCACCGTTGTTTCAAATTTGAACACGATGGGCAAGTCCATGTCATCCCCGCTGATCCATCTCCTTTCAAAACATGTAGCATGACCTATCAACCAAATGACATTCTCATCCCTCTCAAGACATCAACCCAAACACCGCCTCCATCCATGGAAGCTTTAACCAGTTCGCACACGGTGGTCGCCCTCACACCACCTCTTCAAGCGATAACCAAGGACCCTATGGAAGATATCTTCCAAAGACTTTCACTTGGGGAATATCGCTTACTTACCTTGGACATGTTCAAAACTCTGCAAGAGTATGGACAGCTTCAACATAGTCCAAGTTATGACCATCAGATCGGAATGGTCGTCCCTTATGGTCCTCCTAACCTCTGAACAAATCTCATCTATGGGGGGCTAGATCGAGCTCCTACTGATTGGAATCCTCTCTCCTCACCTCAACCATTCACATCCGACTTCTGTTTTCTTGGCAACCCCAACTTTGCCCACACCTACCTTTATAGGTGTGCATGGAAGGGTTTTGGCTTTGGGTGCTATGAACAAGGCTCCCACCAACCTATCGAACCACTCAATGATGAAAACACCAAGAAATGACATGGTCTAAGTTTCCAGGAACCTACTGAATCCTATGCAAACCGTTGCCCCGAACCCACCATAGACCAATCTCCCCCAAGCTCACCTATTCTCCCCTCTTCACCTATGGAGTTGGTGGTTTCCATCCCTCCTAGTTTTTTTTGCATAAACACCATCTGCTTGGAACCCCTAACCTATCAACTGAATGGGGTATCCAAGTCTCTCCCTCTTGTTTATCCCAACATGATAGATGATGAGTCAGCAACCATCAATACTATCCACTGCATAGACGACGATGCCATTCTCACCTACATGGGTGCTGATGAATCTTTCATTCAACGCTCCCTTCCTTTTGAAATGCAGGTTATGTTAAATGAATCAACCATTGACATTAACCTCCCATCTTCTGATGTTCCTCATGTCTTAAATATTGGCCAATCTCTAGATGCCCAGGAGCAGATCAACTACACCAAGTTTCTTTCAGACCATAGCAAAGCCTTTGCCTAGACCTACAGTGACATGCCTGGCATTGACCCCAACATTGCCATTCATAACATCATCACCAAACTAGAGGCTAAGCTTGTTAGGCAAAAGCTTTGTAAGATGCACCCTTGCATTGCACTCCTTGTCAAAGAGGAGCTTCAACACCTTCTCTCTGTCTCTTTCATCCAACCCATTGATTATCCGCAGTGGGTGTCTAACATTGTCCCTATCACCAAGGCAACTGGGGGATCCAAATCTGCACTAACTATCATGACCTCAACCTGGCCTGCCCCAAAAATGATTTTCCTCTTCCCAACATTGACCAACTTGTTGATCTCACAGTCAGTCATGAGATGCTATCACTCATGGATGGGTTTTCAGGATATAACCAAATCCCAATCACATTGGAAGATCAGCACAAGACTACCTTCATCACCCCATTGGGGACTTTCTACTATCGAGTGATGCCTTTTAGCCTAAAGAATGCAGGCGCCACATATCAATGTGCCATGACTTACATTTTTCATGATCTCCTCCACAAAATCATGGAGGACTATGTGGATGACTTGTTAGGAAAATCTAAGCTTCGTCACGACCATCTAACCATCCTCAAGATCATCTTCTCTCGCCTTCTTCAATATAATGTCTGCCTTAACCCCAAGAAATGTGTCTTTGGGGTCCTCTCAGGCAAGCTCCTGGGTTTCATCATTTCTCTCTATGGCATTGAGGTAGATCCCATTAAAATCCATGCTATACTCGAGATGCCACCTCCGACCAATATCAAGCAACTTCGTAGTCTGCAAGGGAAGCTCCAGTCCATTCGTCGATTCATCTCGTAGCTTTGTGACCGCTGCTAACCCTTCCATCATCTCCTCAAGAAGGAAGTCTCTTTTAAATGGGATAAGGACTGTCAAGAGGCTTTTGAAGCCCTTAAATGCTATCTGGTCTCTCCACCAGTCCTCATTCCACCTAAAGATGACCAACCCTTCTACCTTTACATTCAGCAACCAACCATTCGTTAGGTGCCATGATCGCGCACCGAGACGAGCAACATCATGAGCAAGTGGTTTACTATATAAGCCGAACACTTATCAACTATGAAACTCGGTATACTCATATCGGGGAACTCTATTTGGCGTTAGTCTTTTCCACTACTAAACTTTGTCATTATCTTCTCAATCACAAGACCTTTGTCATCACTCACACTGACCCTCTCAAATACATGCATTCCAAGCCATATCAAAACCAGCGTATGGCTTGTTGGCTCATGCTTCTTGCCGAGTTTGACTTGGAATTCATCTAATAGAAATCCATAAAGGTGAAATCAATTGCTGACCAACTAGCAGATGCCCCTCTACCTAACAATCAACCTTCTCAGTGTGAGTTCCCTGACGAATCCATCATCGCGCTTTCCACCGATGACACATTCTATCAAATGACAATGTTCTTCAACGACTCCAAATGTCAAATCGGTGGGGGTGTGAGAGTCATTCTCATCCCACATGAAAGAGAGCCCATGCCCCTGTCTTTCAAACTCAACTTTGAATGTACCAATAATATGGCTGAATATGAAGCCTTAATTTTGGGACTCCAAACCGCCCTTTCTTTAAGCATCAAGACCATTAGCATCTTCGGTGACTCACAACTTGTTGTCAATCAAATCAATGATTCATATCTTTGTAAAAATGAAATTTTGCAAAGGTACAAACACCATGTTGGCACCCTTCTAGCCTCTTTCGACCATTACCTCTTGCAGACTGTTCCTTGATCTACAAATAAGTTTGCTAACACCATGGCTTCTCTCGCCTCGCATATTCCATCTTCTTCATCTTCATCAAGGATTTATGTCACGGTGCATTGTGTGTCATTACCTTCATACATTTCCACTAATATCAACCATGTCAACACCATAGACTCTAGTCCACGGGATGTTTGGTATAAACAACTTGTGGACTACTTGACTCATTCTATCATCCCTCCCGATCTCTCTAGCAATGTACAGCGGGTTTTCATCAAACACACAGCTCGATATACCATGCTAGGGGGTCTTCTCTATAAAAGAGGTTTTGACGGCCTCCTTCTTCATTGTCTAACTTCCACTGAAGCATCTCATGCCATTAAATAGGTCTACAACAGGATTTATGGTAGACACTTCAGTGGTAACTCGGTTGCCAAGCACATCCTTCGCTTGGGCTATTATTGGCCCACTCTTCATCAAGACTGTAGTGACTATGTTTGGCATTGCATCAAGTGCCAGTAGCACTCTAACTTGCTTCACCTCCCGAGCCACGCCTTACAAGTCGCTCAGGATCTCTGACCTTTTTCACAATGGGGCTTAGATCTCATCGATGAGATTAACCCTCATTCATCTCTTCGACATCAGTCCATTATCACCGCCATTGAGTATTTCACTAAATGGGTGGAAGCTATTCCTCTCATCTCCAAAAAAGCTGACAAAATTGTCAACTTCATCAACACTCACATCATCTGTCATTTTGGTGTACCACACAAAATCATCACCGATAACAGCAAGTCATTCAAAAACAAAATTGTCTAGAAACTCTGTGACTCATTTGGCATCAAGCTCAGCTTTTCTTCACCTTACTACCCACAAGCAAATGGGCAGGCCGAGGCTTCCAACAAAATCTTAACCAAAATTCTCTTGAAGGTGGTCAATGACATTGGAAGGGATTGGCACATTCACGTTCCCTTCGCTTTGTGGGCTTACCACACTAGCATCTGAACCCCTATAGGTGCTACACCTTTCTCTTTAGTGTACGGAATAGAGGCTGTCCTACCTCTTGAAGTATAGATCCCATCTCTGTGTATCTCTCTACATGACATTCTTTCTAATGATGACTTTCATCAAGATCGCTTAGCTCAACTTGAGTTACTCGATGAACGTCATCTTGCTGCCCTCAACCATCTCCATGTCTATCAAAATCGCATCAAACGAGCCTATGACAAAAATCTAAGAGAACGAGATTTCAAAATTGGAGACCTTGTCCTCAAATAAAATCAGCATGTGACCAATATGGAAAGAAGTAAATGAGGCAAGTTTTCTCCTAATTGGCTCGAACCTTACATCATAACGCACAAGTATGGTTCAGGGACTTATCATCTGTCTTCTCTTGAAGGCTGACCAGAACCTGAGCCTCTTAATGCCTTGCATCTGTGACCATTCTACTGTTAGTCGAGTACTCGTTCACTTAAAATTTAACTTGAGCTCATCCCTTGAGCAATCCCTGTCATCTTAATCCTTATTTCTTTCAACCCTATTCCCCTAAAACAAACCCCATGTAACCCTTTTATAAAGTATGAGTGCTTTGTCTTAATAAAAGGGAGCCCTTAAACTTCTATAGTCTTGTCCATGACTCAAAATTCTGGCAAAAATAAATTTGGATGTCAAAATATCAAAAGGTCACAAACTTTAAAGGCAGACTACTCCCTTAAAGGACATCTGTACAATCATTGTTGTAGCTAATAGACTGCTCCCTCGAAGGATAGCTATTCAAAGCCCTCAAACATATAAAAAGGAAAAATATAGACCACTCCCTCGAAGGATGGCTATGCTTAAAATCTTGCTACAAATAGCACTTTCGTAGAAGCTTCCTGCATCAATCAGCTTCACAAATGACCACAAAACAAAACCACATCCCTATGTAGACTTCCTGCATTGATCAGTCTGCGAAAAAAAGAGTCATGGACTTGACTTGTAGTCATCTCAGGGTCTCCTATAAAAAGGGGCAAAGTTATCCCTACTCAAAAGGGTTACCCTATCCTCACATATCACATCACCTACTCAAGGGACTTCGAGCTCATTTTAATGTCAAAGTGATTCGATTACTTCTCTAACACAACCAATGGTCAACGATGTAATGCATGAACAGGGCTTTTGTTTCCAATAACCCTATCTATGCAATCATTTTGGTCCTTGTCAATGAAAGAGCAATGCGCCTTTCACTTCTTACACCTTGGTCACAACCAAACCCAACCAAACCAATTCAAACCAGACAAACCAACAACATGACATCATGACATCATACATCATCATAGTCCATTTCACATAGTTTCTATAGACAAAAATACACATAGAAACTATCGACCACGCAATTTATGTTAAGCATAAACCATTACTTGCTGAAGCATAAATAACCTCAATTCATTTTTAGCATACACCATTACTAATATGGAAAAATGCTAGGGATGAAAGACCATCTCAACCAATGTTACAGAATACACCATCACAAATATGGAAAAGGCTGTAGCATCATCTTACCCTCATCATTTATAACCTGACCAAACTGACCCATCGACCACTTTGACTCCTCCCCTGAACTACATTAGTCTGAGGCCCTAACAACAGGGGATATGTAGGCAGCACTTAGTTGACATGATGTCTTCTAAGGTTAGCTCGACCACATCCGTTTATTTATCTACCTGATGGACAAACTATCTTACCTTTGACCATGACTTAAACTCATCCAACCCATCTATAATTGCCTCTCTTCCTCCCTTTTTGGGATAACTACATTGGCATGAGGCCCTTAGGACAGGGGCTATGTAGGCAGCACTTAGTTGACATGAGGTCTTTTGGGGTTAGCTCGGCCATTCCTTCTGTCACATTCTTTCGTCACCTGCCAATCACATCACAACTAATCACATATTTCCATAATCATTTGCATTATTTACATCATCATATAATCATAAAACATCATCACATTAATCATTAAATATCATCATAATCAACATCATCACATTAGGCATATATCATTAAAACATATGAGAAATGCTAAAAAAATCCATAACATCCATAACACATCAATAAACCAAAATCTCATCATATATATCTATCCATCAAAGCTTACAATGGTACAATCTGTCTCTCTCTCAACAAATCAAGTACATCTCGCATCAACGGCTCACAGGCCGGTATATACATCATATCAAAATCTGCCCTCAAGGCTATGGTTGTGGTGGTGGTGGCAGTGGCTGTGAAGATGCTATATCATCCCCACCCTCTGCTCGTCGCCGTCTATGGGAACCTAAGGTAGTCACATGGGACATTGATCTCTGATGGCTCTACTCCACTCTCATCTTTGAGTATCACTTTATCTAAGGAAACTCCATAATAACACCCTCATAATAAGTGATCTCCTCCAAAGCAGTCCTATATCTGGATATAAGCACAGTCTACGGTGGACCCATCAATCCTAACGCTGCACCCTAAACTGACCCATGTGGCTATGGCTGAGCTAGTTGCACTAATGCTGACTATGCTAGCTACTAAACTAGCTACTGAGGTGGATGCTGAATCAGACCTTGTCCTACCAATGCCTATGCCTAGGCTACAGCTAACTGACCCTATAAAATAGTGACCTATCCTATCAAAGCAGCCACTTGACCTATCAACCCTACCACCTATCCCTATATTCCTATGACCTGGCCCTCCAAAATGGTCACTCATCCTCGTGTTGCATCCCTCTCCTGGATGGAAACGTCCCTCTCCTATCTGGCAGCATCCCTCTCCTGCCTCATCATATCCCTATCCCTGGTCACTACCTACATATCAGGCTGTGGTCTTGCCTAAATCCCTATGTACTCTCCTACCCACCATGCTGAGTAGGCCTCTGTGCACCCTGGATCAACTATCATAGGCCCTACTGATAACTCCTCAAAATTAGGCCCCTCTGTCTCCTCTGGCAATGGGAGCGGAACCTCAATGTCATCTTGCCTGTACTATGGGAAGGTGAGAGGCACATCCTATAGTAGCCCATACTGGTGCCACACTCTCTCCACTGGCACCCTCTCAATCTCACTGGCTCATCTGCCTCTAACCCATTTCTAGCTCTTCACACCGACCAGCTACTCTCCCTAGTCTTTGAAAGCTGGATATGCCAGGTACAGTCTCTAGATAATATCTATTGGGATCAGGGCCTCCAGTACCCCTTTATAGTAGTCGATGTCCCTAACTACCCCATCCACCCAGGTCTATGCAATGACCTCGCGCCATCACCTAAAGCCAACCCTGAAGTCAGCCTGAATCACCACTGGGAGGCCGAGAGGTCATGTAACCATGATGTGCTCATATGCCCAATAGTGCAGGAGGTGGCCCATGCACAGACTATATCACCACCGCCGACTGATGCCCCATAACTCTCTATATACCTGGGCCAAAAAGATGGGCACCCAGGTGAACACTATCTGCTGCTCTACCATCTCTATCAAAACTCTGGTCATAGCATCTGGAAACCTGCCTCCCTCTGCATCCAGCAGTGCGTAGACTATGATGCCTATCATCATCAAGATCGCTAGCTGATGTGCATTCTCATCAGCAGCATAAAGGGGCTCATATGCAAAACTCACTGAGTGGTAGCTCATCTCAGCAATGTGCTCCCCAAACAACGTCACCATGTGTATATCATGCACCTCTCTCAAGCACGCATATAGCTTTGCTCTGTGTACTGACAGTAGCAAAATTTGGTATACATCCTTGACTATCACAGTCATCTCCCCTATTGGCAAGTGGAAGGTGTTGGTGGAATGATCCCACTGCTTGATCAGAGCCACCATCAGGCTCACATCCCTCACCACTTGACAGTATCACCATAGCCCATCGAGTCCCACTGCACTCATCTATGCCCACTCCTCCCTGGTAATGTCCCGATGCATCCACGTCAGTAATGGCGACAGTCGATCTCGCATCATAAGTGTCTGCCTCACCTGCATCCAAAAATCAAACTCATGTCAATGTGACTACCAATCCCCATGACTCTTTTTCCCTTTTAGGAGACCTAGCTCACCCATTTGCCCTTTCATCTATCTAATTGACCATCTACCTGACCATTTTTGGCTATCCTGACACCCAAGAAGCCCTCGACATGGCTTCGGCCCTTCGACTTGGCAATTTTCAAAATCTTCTTAGCCCAGGCAACCACCGACACTGGTTAGCATGCCGGTGATGGCACTTACCTAACCGATGTCGGTCACTTAGTGACCGACGTTGGCAGGTAACGTGATGATGTCGATCATTGGTCAGCTGATGCTGGTAAATCTGCCAACGCCAGAGATTGGTTCGGCCCCAAGGCCAAATGGGGTGAGCCCTAAAATTAGGGCTTCCCCCATTTTACCCCTTTTAACCCCCCAAACCTTCCTAAATCAACCCTAGCATGACCTACCTACCCTTCCCACCCTCCTAGCTACCCCTCCCCCTCGATTTCTAGCTAAAAATATCAAAATTTCAAAAACAAAAACAAATTCAAAACCAAACCAAATGAGTTCACAACACCTCCTACCTCATCCCATCATCACCATCATGGTGGCACAATGGGTGGCACTAGTGGTGGACCTCTTGCGAGTCTTCCATTGCCCTCTACCATATCTTCCATCTTGATTTATTTTCAAGCTCCTCCTAGCCTACCACCGCCTCTACAACCTCCAATCTCCGTCCAATTCACTCCTCTCTCTACCAATCTCCCTCTGCCACCTCACCCTGCTCAACTGATCACTCCAAGTCACTTTCACCCACTAAAATCTAGAGCTCCTTTTTTGACTTTGCAACAATCACAAATTACTTTTGGTGGGCTACCAATTTGGTTTTGTCAGCTTTGGCATGCTGCCGACGTTGGCATAATCGTGCCCTAGTCTACTGACATTGGCTTATATCTGCCGACATCGGTCTCTTTTCCCACTGACATCAGTTTTATAACTGACGTCAGCGGCCTTCAACCCTCCAACTTATTCACAATGCCCAAAATCATGCCCCCAATCAACCCACCTTCACAGTAGAAGTCATCTTAGCCTCCTGGGGCACCATTAAGATCACTTTTACCTCCTCTTGACTCGACCATAGACCTTGGAGATCACGACTATCTCCTCCGACCACTTTTGAGACAACTCTTCCTTGGTTGTTTTGATTGCCCTTGCTACCTCACGACTAGTTAGCAAATTGTCCAAGACCCCGACAAGTATTGGATTGCACTCTAGTTGATCCCCACTGCTTGTGGCCTTTTCGTGTTTTCCAAGAGCACTTCCTGAGCTTGGGATACTTGGAACACGATGACCATTAGAGCTATAGCTTGGATCATTTAACCCAATCAACTATGACTAAATGTTGGGGCCTGATTATTTTGATTTTGGCACTCCTCGACCTTTGACCACGACAATTTGACCTACCTATTGTGTGGAGTGGTATACGTGAAATCTCACCCTTTACAGCGTTCACACTCAAACCCTCTCCATCTTCTCTCTATCAAATTGACACCTGATCTTAGGTTCCCTTCCCTCAACTCTCACTTTGAGGGGGGAACACCTCATCCCATACCTGGGGCAACTAACTCCTGTTTTTGTCTTGCAGTTTGTTAAGAACAACCAACAAGACAAAAAGGGGCAAATGTAGACACCAAAATCATGTCTATCCCTTGGTCACCCCTTGGTCCCCTTTGATCCCCTCCTAAACATTTCCAAACCCACACAATTATTAATTTAAAATAAATTTAACTCTTTGAAATTAATAAACCCCCCTTGACACCTCACCCCTCCTTGGATACCTCTCCTTGGATGCCATCCCTCACCCCATGCCAAATCTTAAATGCTTAACCCCTATTTCATCCCTCTTGCACTCATTTAATCTACCCATGACCATTTTCCAATGACATGCTTAGACCTAGCAGTTGCAAGAATGGGTAGAAGGCTAAAAATAGCCTCTTTTCCCATTATTCAGCCACCAACATCGGTCATTATTTAGCCGACGTCAGCAGTTTTGCCGACATCAGTTTCTTTAAAATAAAATTTCTACTTCCGTTGCTCCCCCTGGCGAATGTGAATTCTCTTGCTCTAACTTCCCAGCCTTCTTGCTTCTTGAATTCTTGTAGGTATCAGTGTTTCCACAACACTTACCAAGCTTAGAGGATCTGCACCAGTTATTCCACATCAGGTTGAAGGTTACACAACACTCTCTCACATCAATGACAATAGAAAATAGCCACCTGCACTCCTTCCTCTCCACTCACAGCTAAGTATTTCCATTGTTTCTTTTATTTTATTGTCTTCCTAATACACTAGCAATCAGGTCACATTCTATTTTAAGTTCTATTGACACATCCACTTTATCCTTCTCAAAGAGGCTGAAAAGCCTTCTCTCACCCTTATCTCCCCTTTTGTCCCTGTCCTCCATCTGATCTCTTATTTAGGCTACACTTTCTATCCTGTAAAACCCAGCACAAGTCACTAAACTCCCACACACACCCTAAATCACTTTGCTAACCACAGACAGCCTGAAACTTGTCCAAAAGCCTCATTACCCTAACCGACGCCAACTACCAGTCCCATTGCCCCTACCGATGTCGGCAGACTAACCGATGTTGGCAACCTTACTAACCAACGACGGCAGAACCATCGATGTCAATGACTGTGGAAGACAGATTGTCTAATTTAGGTACGCATTTGTTTCTATTTCTTTTGTTCATTCCTTTATCATTTCCTTTTCTAGCAATATTATTCTCTGTAACAATTAATAGACTGTCATCCCTCCAAGAAGTCTTTGCACTTCTAGGATCAAGATTTTTCTTGGTAGTCTACTGTCTAGCTATCTAACAACCTCTTTATTTGAGTCTCTTTCTTCTATAGGTGTCATCCTCCACGGCCAAAGAGGGCTCCCTTTAATCATCTGGATTCAGTGCGCAAAACTTCATCCAAGTACGTACAAACCCTTGACCATCTATCTTTAGTTTCTTATTCCTTTTGAATGTGAAAATTTAAAATTAGTTAGAAACACTTAGCCAACAACATCTGCATGTAGTTAATCCTATGAATAGGTTATCATATTAGGGAGTAGGAGTTTCTACACCCCAATCTCAACTAGTCACTTCCTCAAGTTTACAACCTATGGGATTAGGTAATCAAATAACGGCCAATGTCTTACCTCAATGATAGAATGTGATGAATCCTAGTCCTCCTCAACAAGTAACGAGTAGTATTCCACAATAATAGGCACAATCTATTGTATCAACACAAAAAAGTATAAATACATTGCCACTTTAATCAGTGGCAACTAATGCTTCACCTCATCAGGTAACAATGAACATACCTCTTCAATCATAGATTAATATGCCAATCCAAAACCAAGAAATGACTAGTCAACAACATGTAAATATTGGTCAATGAAAAATACTAAATCTACAACCTAATTTCACTTTCTTATAGGGATTTGTGAAACAAGGAGGTCCCCATGTTTCTTAGATACCTATTAGACAACTATTGTTTAAAATGTGCCACAAATACAGGGTCTTGGTCCACAAGTTCCCACTCAACATCAAGGTTTGATTAGTTGGAAGCATGTTCCTTTTCAACCACAAAAGGCACAGTATAGTTATATCCTTCCATCCCAACCACAAAATCTTCCAATTTAAACCTTTATCACCAACTTGAACCAAAATATTGCACAACCAAATGTGTAATTTCAAGTACATCCTAATCCATGTATACGTATTCCTAGTCCATTCCCCAACCAAACTAGTATACCCCAAGAAGTATCCCCATCATACCCTAGTCAAAGTGTCCCATATATGACCTACCAACCATATATACAAACCAATATTCTCCCTCAAACCAATGTTCCTTCCAGTTTCCTATCCCAAAAATTACAACAAATGAAAGATGAATTGCTGCCATTCAAGCTGGTAAACAAACTAAAAGGTTCAAATTAGATGACGTATGTTCCTATCCATTCAACATGAAGTATTTTTAGATACCATTTCCTCTAGGATATGAACCACTGAAATTTGATAAATACAAAGGGAAAGATGACCCTAAGGCTAATTTGACCGAATTCTTTGTCACATGTCAACCATGACATATATCGACATATACCTTTTGCTATTATTTCCAAGGAACTTGGTTGGACAAGCTTTAGAGTGGTTTTTAAAGTTGCCTAAAAATTTAGTAACAGATTTTGATGATCTTTCTAATAAGTTTGTGCAACACTTTTCCTATAATCTCGAGCATGAGATTTCTTTAGTGGACTTAACACAAGCAAAGCAAAAAACTAGTGATAGTTTTGCAAGTTATTTATAGCAATGGAGATACCTTGCAATCTATTTCACCCATAATTTACTAGCTAAACAATTAGCCACTGTGTTTACGAAAAAATTGCACAGTGATATAGCTTATCATTTAGAACTGTAATATGTACATACTTTCAAGGAAATCATTAATAAAGGCTTGTTGATTAAGTGAATGTTCATCAATAAAGGAGTCATCAAGCTTAATTCAACTAATAAAAATCAAGGTACCAATCAAGAAAATGACCACCATCCCATTCAAGCACTAGCATCACAACTAGCCAAGCCAATAACCATGAAAGATCGAAGCAATTTAATCATAACAAGAATGTTGTGGGAAATGGAGTAACTGAGTCTCATCATATCCAAATGATAAAAATATCATCTGCACCACCTTTTTAGCTTACTCTTACTCAACTAATTCCACATGCATAACAACCAAAACTTGCATAATAAATACAGTAGCCATTACCATTACAAACCCCTCCTCCTAGGAGAACCATGCCTGCACATTGTGTCTTTAGTGACCTAGTAAAACCTATTGATTATATATTTTAAAAGCTTGCTACTACTAATCTAAATATTTTCCTATACCAAAGCATTATCTACAAGGCATTCCTTATCTTGATTGGTACCATGAAAATAAATTCTGTGACTATCATCGGGTCAATGGGCATAATCTACGAAGATGTGTCCAAATTAAGCATTTAATTAAGAATATGTTGGAGAATGGGGAGATAACATTAGATAATGGTGCTTCCACTTCTAATAAAACTCTTGGGATTTATCAAAACCCCTTTCCTTGACATAACAATCAACAACAACAAAATAATCGGCAATAACAACAATAATGGCCAGTGTAGTAGTAAAATCAATAGTATCAAAATCAAAGGCCAAACCAACATAATTAACAAAATTAGCAATAGAACCCACAATGATAAAAAAATGGAAAAAAAAAGGTTATAATTATAACAACCAACAAACCTACCATGTAGTTACACATGACTACAATAGGGTTATAGGTCATATTGCAGGGGGTAGCATTAATACTAGCTCCATTAATCCAAGACCAAGCACTAATTAGCCTAGACCATTGCTAAACAACCCCATTCAACCAAATTACATGGATAATACTTCTTTGAATTGGGAATGCATATAGGAAATCCAACAAATTAGGACTTCCCCTTTTAGACCTTATATCGACAAATCATTCTTGCCACGTGATCACATGCAAGTACACTGGAAACTGAGACTTGCCTTGTCTAGTCCCACACCATTTCCAACATCAATTAGCAATAATGGTCCAGTGTTTAATCCCAATTGAAAAATCACAACTTAGAGGTCAAATATTACTATCCCAAGCCCATAACCATTTGCCACTTTACCTGTCATCCAGCCAACCATTCAACCTCAGAATAAACTATTCACTACTAACCAAGATAAGAAATTTGATATTATGGAAAAATTGTAGAAGACACCAGCACAAATTTCTATTTTAGATTTACTGTAAATATCAATAATCCACAAGAACATCTTCAATGAGTTTTTCACCCAATCCATTGTTGCTAGTGACATTTCCCTTGATCAATTTCAAGCTTTGGTTGGACACCTAGCTCTAGCCTAACAAGTCACATTCAACCAAAGTGATATGTCTTCCCTTGGCCCACTCCATAATATCCATTATACATAGAATTTTATATAAAGAGACATAAAGTGAAACATGTTCATATATATAATGGATCAAGCCTCAACATAGTGTCTCTAAATCTCATCAAGCTTTTTGGGTATATAATGGTAGATCCCCAACCAGAAATAATAACTATCAAAGCCTATGATAGATAGGAAATATAATCATAATGCACCATTAATTTTCTAGTTGTCATTGGGATTTTGACCCATGATACACTTTACCATGTGCTTGATCTTGAGTTATCATACAATATGATTCTAGGAAGGCCTTGGTTACATGAGATTCATGCAGTCCCAACAATACTAGACCAATGTATCAAGTTTTCCCACTCAAGGATGGAAGTGAATATTCCAAGGGATTTACACCCATATGAACATTTAAAGCATCTTGAGGCTAAATTTCAAAGATATAATTATCAGTATGGTATGAATCCAATTTCCAAGCAAGACAAAGGAAAGGCTATACTTATTGATCCTTCACTAGATAATTGCATAGATCCTAATACCTTGGATTCCCTTTCCCACATGCCATCCCTGAAGCTTCTAATCATTTCACCATTTTAGATAATACACCAAGAGAGTATGTGACCCATGATACATTTTTAATTTCCAATCTTCCTCAAAATTTGAAAACCTTTGGGTGGCCTAAATTCATCCCACATATGCATTGGAAATAAAAGAACAAAGATAAGGGACCTGCCACATTTGTACCATCATCTAACCTAGGACTTAACCCTCTTAAAAGGGAAAAATCATGGTTATACAATGACAACCAAGATGATTATTATAAAAATACAAAGTATCTTATTCCCAATAGGATCATGGAGCATCACAATTATGAAGGAAGAGGCCTTAGACTAAATTAACAAGGAATGATCGAGCTAATTTCCATGACTAAGTATATAAAACCTTATAGACTTAGATTTAAACCACTTGAGGGTGACCCTACATATCTTATTCAAACTCCATCACCAATGACTAGTGATGATGATGCTGATAGTGAAGTAGGGTCTGATCATAGCCTCACCTTTGATAACCTAGTTGAAACCAACCTATTTGATAACAATGCCATTTGTACCCTTACCTTGGCCATTCATAATAACTCTTTGCCATTATATTATCCCCAACTAATAGATTGGGACCAACAAAAATCCATTCTATTGATTGATGAGTTCCAAAATGATGAGGCATTCTATGATTTCTTAGGCCTTAGAGACAATGTTCCATTGGGAGATCACAAATTAGGATTCTCAATCACATTGGATCCTACCACCTATTTTGGAGAGTGAGTGAACACCCTTGGCCAAAAATAAATAAGTAAAACATTGAGGTCCCAAAGTGAAAACCTCTTTAAGGCACCTTTTGACTAGGGAAAAAGTAAAGATAAAGGCCAGTCTAGTGGTGAAAACCTATTTTAGGCACCATTAGATGGGGGTGTTCATTCCTCTTTGAATTTAGACCAAGAGACCACCAATGATGAACTCACCTGTGAATTTGAGTTCAACTCTGAAAAATAAGTATTTGATCAAATTCTCTAAGAATTATTGAATATTTTTGTTACATGGATAGATCTCTCATTAGGGGACTCAGATTCATCATGCCTACGAGAAGTTGAAGAGCAAGTCCTAACATAGGACCCTGACATAATTTAATAGTTCAAGTCACTGCCTACTATCCTATAAGATTGTTCAACTCCTCTCATCAGAGCTACAATAGAGGTAAATATCAAAAGTCCATCAGACCTGAAATGGATAAAATTAGGAGCATCCCTCACTGAGGAGGAATGTGCCATATTTTCAACTCTATTAAGAGAATTTGTAGATATATTTTCATGGGCCTATTATGACATGCCAAGTTTAGACCCTACCTTGGTTCTACACCATCTTGTGGTTAATATTGATGCCAAACCAATAAAAAAAATTTATGTAAGATGCATCCTCACATTGCTATATTAGTAAAGAAAGAGTTGGAAAAACTCTTAGAAGCAGGATGTATCTGATCTATTGACTACTCAAAATGGATCTCTAATATTGTATCTATTAGTAAAAAGCTTGAAGGGATCAAAATTTATACTATTTTTTGAGACATCAACAAATCTTGTCCTTAAGATTATTTTCCCTTGCCTAATATCGACATGATCATCGAATCCATGGTAGGTTATGAAATTATTTCACTGATGGATGTCTTTTCAAGATACAACCAAATCAAAATAACACCAGAAGATTAACATAAAATAGTAGTCACTACTCAATGGGGAATATTTTGTTATTAAGTAATACCATTTGGCCTTAAGAATGATGGAGCTACATATCAAAGGGCCATAACTATCATATTTCATGATATGATGCATGATATTATTGAAGACTATGTCGATGACATATTAGGAAAATCCAAAACTAGGGCTGACCATCTAGTAGTGCTGCATAATATATTTGAAAGATTACGAGAGTATAAAGTTAGACTCAATCCAAATAAATGTGTGTTTGGTGTAACTATAGGAAAATTTCTTGGCTTTATCATGTCTCGTATAGGTATTGAAGTCGATCTATCTAAATTCCATGCTATAATAAAGATGCCAACACCAACTAATTTGAAGTAACTTCATAGTTTTCAGGGTAAGATCCAGTCAATCTGATGCTTCATCTCTCAATTAGTAGACAAGTGTCATCCATTTACACACCTTTTAAAGAAGGGAGTTACATTTCATTGGGATGATCACTACCAAACAATTTTTCAACAACTCAAAGATTATCTTGTTAATATGCCTATTATATTACCTCTTATGCCAAGAAAGCCAATCTTTTTATACCTAGCAGCTATCGACCATACTCTATGGGCACTTTTGGCTCAACATGATGACAATGGAAAAGAGCATGTCATATACTACCTAAGCTGTACCTTGGTTACATATGAACATAACTATGCACATATTGAAAAAGCTTTTCTAGCCATGGTCTTTATAGCTTAGAAACTATGTCATTATATATTGAATAATAAGACCATGGTCATTTCAAAAGTAGATCCACTCAAGTATCTACTATCTAAAATAGATTTTCAAGGTAGAATGGCTAAATGGATCATGCTTCTCAGTGAGTTTGACATAGAGTATGTCAATCAGAAGGTAATTAAGGGACAAGCTCTTATAAATCAACTTGATGAAGCACCCACACAACCACTCACATTTTAATTTCCTAATGAATCCATCATGATCATCATTGACACACCCCTTGAGGATCAGCCTTAGAAACTATATTTTTATGGTTCATTTACTACACATGGATCGAGGGTAGGCCTATTATTTATTACACCATAAGGGGATCTAATCCCTAAATCATTCAGAATCAGATTTTTTTGTATAAACAACATGGCCGAGTATGAAGCACTTGTTACAGGACTTTGAAAAGAAGTGCATTGGAATATACCTCATCTCCAAGTTTATGGTGATTCTCAATTAATCATCAATCAAATTACAGATCATTTTCAAACCAAAGATGATAAGTTGGTTCCATATAAAGCCATGGTTGACACTCTTAAATAATAAATTTCCAAAATTTAGTTTGAACACATACTAAGGGCTAGTAACAGAACTACAGATGCCATGGCTACTATTGGCTCTCTGATTCAAAAAATAAATAAATCTAGAGAGTATTAGTTACTCATTGATAATTTTTTAGCACCAACTCATAAACTTTCAAATGTTGCCATGATTTGTGATATTGTTGGTCCTAATTCTATCTGGTACTCAGACCTTTATAACTACCTTCATAAACAAGTTCTACCACCTAACCTATCTTGAAAACAAATCAAAGCCTTCATTTATCATTTGAATTATTATACTTTACTTGGATCCACCCTTTATATCCATAGTCTTGATGGAACTTTGCTTTATTGTTTAACTTTGGTAGAGTCTATGCTAGCATTAAGATAAATTCATGGAGTATGTGGAGCTCATTCTAATAGGGCAGTCCTATCCAAAAAGCTTTTGCATACTAGTTATTTTTAGATTATAATGGATGTATATGCCACTGCATATGTAAAAAAATGTGACAAATGTCAATGGCATGCTAATCTGATTCATGCTTCAGCAAAAAATTTGAAACTAATGTTGACACCATGGCCATTTTCTACATGGGGACCTGACCTCATTAGGAATATTAACCCCGCTTCATCTGATAGCCATAAACATATCCTTATCACCATTGAGTATTTCACTAAGTGGGTTGAAGTTATACCCCTCACTTACATGATTGAAAATCAAATTTCCAAATTTATTTTCAACCATCTCATTTGCTGCTACACTATCCCCTCTAACATTATATCTGATAACGATGTAGACCAAATGTGTACTAAATATAACATCACACAATATTTTTTTATATCATATTACCCTCAAGTTAATGGCCAAGTTAAGGCATCTAATAAAATAATTATTAACATCCTCAAAAAGATTGTCAATGATGTGAGTCGTGATTGGCACCTCCAGATATTCCCTACCCTTTGGGCATACATACCAATCATCGTACCTCCACAGGATCCACTCCATACTCACTTGTTTATTGTACTAAATATATCCTTCCCATTGAGGTTGAATTGCCTTCATTATGCATCTCTTTCAAGCATGTCTTAGATGATCATGACTATTGAGTAGCCTGTCTATAAGAGCTAGACCTACTTGATGAGAAATGCACAGTTATGCTTAATAATATTCAAGCATATCAAAACTAACTCAAAGGCCAATATAATCAGCATGTTAAGTATAGAACATTTGAACTTGGTGATCTTGTTCTTAAAAAAACCAAAAGAATACCAAAGTTGAGAAAAATCACAAAGAAAAATTCAAACCAAACTGGATAGGGCCTTTCATCATCACTATAGATTATGGATCAAAAGCATACGGGCTTGCCACACCAGATGGTGATGAACTCTAGAGATAATAAATATTATTCATCTCAATCGGTACTATGATTGAGCACTAAGGTGTATTGTTTGTAAGGACCATTTTAGTTATGCCATTTTATCACTATTCCTCTTTGTATAAGTACTTCCCTTATTCATCCTTTTCACTGTATCCACTTTCTGCTTCTAACCTATCGACCTAGTATGTTCTAAAGCTTGGCCTATTTGACCTTGGTTTTTTTCCATTCATTATGTAATTTCAACATTGAGTAATCTAATTAGTTTCATTAGTTGGTTCAAGTACTTCAGATAGAGATCATATTTTGGAACAATGTGACAAAAGTTTTGACAGTTGCATCCTTCGTTTGTTATTCCTTTCTTACCACTGATCTTGTTAATAATTATAACCACATTTGGGTAGATTAGTACCTTTGATCTATGCCATTATGTCATAGTTATAACTACCTATGGTAAAACTAGGGGCAACATTAAGCCTTGATGTACCAACTCACCACTTCTTATGTCATACTATGCCTTTTTACCAGTTGTGCCTATTTTGTTTGAATTGGCTGCTACACTAGTCAAATTCCTCTATTATAAGGGTAGAACTAAAATGACTTGAGGTCCTAATTTGGGAGTATGTAGGCAATGCTCAATACTAGTTGAGGTCATCTTAGTCACCCTTTTCCCCACAGTCCCACCATTTTGCAAGCAACTTAAGCCACACTCTCACCATTTTACAAACAACTTAAGCCATGTTGTCACCATTTTATGAGCAACCTAAGCCACGCTCTTGCCATTTTGTAAGCAATATTAGTTTAAATTCTCTCACCATTTTGTGAGATTGAACCATTTAGTGTCTCATCATCCTAAATTGAGTTGACACATTCCAAAACAATTCCAAAAACATTTGAAAAATCATTAGAAAAGAAATAAACATTTACCACTTCTTTGCCTTAAGGATTTTAGGAACCCTCACTATGTTACAAGCAAATCACTTGTCATTTAGTTTCCCCATCTTTTTTGGCCTTTTTCTCTCATGAACTTGTCATTTTTACAAGACCATTCATCTTCTTCTCTCACATCCATTTTGTTTGTTTTCATCAGATATCACATTCTTCCCATTCCCTAGGAGAACTACATTTGGCCTGATGTTTTTTATTGGATATTACATCCATGGAACTATGTAGGTAGCATCCACTTGCCTCGTACATATTGAGATAGCTTGACCACCCCATTTTTTCTTATATTCCCCCATTTTGTTCATTTGTTAACTTGTCACCTATTTTCTAGGGGCAATGTTTATATGGTTTCTATTGAGTGTTTCTTTGTTTGTTTCTACTTATTTTGTTTATTTGTTTACTTTCAACATTATTACCTTGATTCAATTTATGTGTGTTCATTGGGTGATTCCTTGCCCACACTTACACTTGAATCCATCTATATTCATATGTTTACATTGCCATCATGGTTTCTATCATTGGTGCATTATTTTTTATTGAGTATTGGATTACGACAGTTAGTCCTCATGCATATTTTGGCCAAGTCCTCATGATGTAATACCATGATGCCTACTGACATGTGCTAAAATAGATCTCAACTTCAAGAATTCTATTCAACAATGGCAGCATCTCTTCAACACTGACATCTTGATTCAATCCTAATCATACCCAAATAGGGTAACTAAACATGAAAAAAATGAGCCTCCCTACTAGCAGGTTGTTCCAATTAATCATTACCCTCTGTGTTAAGTTATCATCATCCTTGGCCAAGTTTATCATGTTTGCCATAATCAGGGTCTAATGATTATAACCGCGTATGGGCAAATCATTGCACACTGTCCCACCTGCATTTCTCAATGATTATAACCACCTTTGGGAAAATCATTATGTTATCACCACTTTACTTTTTCTCCCTATACAAGGGCATGTTATCTTGTTTTTCTATCCTAATTGGGGTAGCTCCATCTTCTCAATGATTATAACCACCTTTGGGTAAATCATTGTGTTATCATACCATGTTGCCACTATTGGGGTACAATGATTATAACCAACTTTGGATAAACCATTGTACACCATCCCACTTGTATTCTCAATGATTTTGACTACTTTTTCAATATCATTGTGTTTTTCCCCTGTCATCTTTCCTTTCTTTGGTCCCCTTGTTTTGCTTCTTTCTTTTCAAGGGACTGTTTGCCGACATACTTGTGCCAACCATTACTTCAAGGGGGCATCATATAGTTAGTTTATCATCATTATAGTGTTAGGCATATAGGACCTTTTCATTATTTAAGAAGATGTTACTATGCTTATAGCTTGCAATGCCTTCTCAAATAGGGGCAAACTATAGACACCTAAATCTGGCCACCAATAACCCCTAATCAAGATTTTGGCCAATTTCCACCCAAAATGCACAATTTGGCCTAAAAACACTAAAACATGATAAATGATGTGAAACTGACATATTCAAGTGTTGATTTTGGCTAGGGTATCCCTAAATGGGGTAATGCAATTTATGGGCCAGCTAACTTTGATCAGATCATTCTGAGTCAAAATGCCAATTTTGCACCTAGGTGCTCTAGATTGCTCTTTCTTATCAAATATTCTACATAAGATACATGCCTTTGTTATTTGTTTTTTTAACTTGATAAGTGGGAATACGGTTCTAACACATATGATAATGCCTTCCAATTCTAATCCAGTCAAATTTTAGACTAATAACAAGGCATTTTGATCAATTTGAGTAATTTATTCATAAAGTGCTTAATCATGCTTAAGAGCTAATTAACCCAAATCAAGGCCTAATAAAAAATTCCATAAAAAATTGTTGAATACTTATTTTAAGAAATGAATATTGAATATTTACATCATCAGGTGACCTCATTTATTGAGAAGACATTCTTAGGCCATAAATGCCACAAATATCAGGATTCATGCCCTCCATGCCTCATCAATGCTTCCCATGATGCCCTCCATGCCTCTTAATTTTTCCTTCTTCCAATGTCATGATGAGTATAATTAAAAACTTAATTTCAAAAATTAAATTAATCCTCAACCACACATCTCAATCTTGAGATGGACAGTTCAGGTTGATTCTAGACATTTGTAAAAATCTATAAATAGAGAGGCCATGAACATCATTTCTAAATCTTGATTATGAAAATTTATAATGATTAAATGGTTATAAAAGCTTCAAAAAATTAGTGTTACCATGTCAAATTGATTCCAAGCCAATCCAAGCCACAATCCAAAGGTGCCAAGGAGAGATGGAGGTAGTCAAGCTTCCATTGCCAAGGTCTTCATGAGCACAAGGCAAGCAAGCCACCACTACAAAGGCATTTGGAGCATCCAAAGAAGCTGAAGGAATTCTTGTGTTTTATTCCTTACTTTTTAGTTGTGTTTGTCATTTATTTTTTGTTAATTAATCTCTCCCTAGTGTCTAGGCCTAGAGATGTTATGTTATTAGTGTGTTTATTTCATTTTGTTTTCATTTTGGAACTAACACCATACTAACCATCCTCTCTTGAGTCAAATTTATAGATCCATCCAAACCTCAACCCATCAAATCATTCCAAGACCAAGTTATGTTCAAAACTGGTATCTTCCAACTCATTGGAAACCAAGCCCATAATTAACCTACCAATCCAAGATGTTTTTGTTGAACTAACCATTTGTGATAAGTCAACCTATGATGAATTGCCTATTGATATTATACCAGTTGTTGAGGAGTCTCACACTGATGATTCAGTCTTTGTTGAGTCACTTATTAATGATTATAGTTACCTTTGGAAAAATCATTACCTAGACCATGTGCCTATTTTTCAAGAGCCTCCTATTGACAAGCCAGTTTATGAAGAGTTGTCTCTTGACCTATTTCTCATCCTAGAGGAGTCTCACTTTCAAAAACTAGTTTTTATGGATCCCATTATGCCATCATAGGCCATTACTTATCCAAAAACAAATATTCAACAAGACATCATTGTAATAGAGTACCCTTCAGATGAAGAATCAAAGTTAGAGTCAAGTTCTATTATTGAATCAACATTAGATTTAACATCAAAATCACAATCAACATCAATTCAACATTAGATTCAAAGTCCCTTGAGTTAGAATCAAATTCAAAAGAAGAATATGTTCATGGTTGTTACAATATTGGTTATGCATGCCTCATAGATCAATTTAAATACATTTATGATCCTTCTATTATTTTTGAGGATGAGTACTTTAGCTTTGACACAAGTTATCCTAGTATATTCTATGAGGATTGTGCAACCTCTGCCCATTCCATTACCATTCCACATGCCATTACCGTCAACCAAAATAGCCATATCATTGACATTCCATCTCTCACTAGTGTTGATTGGGATCAATAGAATCACACTTTGTTAAACTGCATCCATGGTGACATAGTAGTTGAAGAAGAGCAAGGAGGCTAAGAACACATTCATATAACAAAATAACACTCTCCTAGTGAAACCTTTTCAAAGGTACTAGGGGACAATCAAAGTTAGAACTCAACATCTTCTAGTGAAACTTTTTCAGAAGCACTAGAAGATAAGTAAAGTCAAAAGTCCACATTCCTTAATGAAACCTTCTCAAAGGCACTACAAGACAATCAAAATAATTTCATTGGTGAAAACCTTTTTAAGGCACCAATAGCTAAGCACAAAATTTCTTCACTACTTGATGAAGACAAAATCAAAGATCAAATCCAAATAGCTTCTAATCTATAGCCTAATTAGGTGGTATCTACTCTCAAGATCAAACAAAAAAGAATATGGTGGTCCTATTAAAAGAATAAGTCTTTGGCCCTGCCACAACCAAAATTATGTCAAATCTGGCATTAGTAACATTATATGTGACTGAAAGTCTTGATCTTCATTTGTTTCCCTACCATTCCACATTCCATTATCATCTACCATTCTATTTCACAATCAAATCTACCATCTATTATTTTTCCTTATTTACCATCCATGGCCACACTTTCCTTTGTAGAGGCTACAAAGATACCTTGTCTTGACATTTGAAGAAATCAAAATCAATGAGCAATGAAGATCAAAAAATCATTCTTGACATCCAAATCTTTATGGTAGTTCTTGATGGAACAACTATTCAAATGAGGTGTGGGATATAAATTAACATGATCAAGTATTCTATTTGTATCATTGTTGATTAGGATGTACATCTCATCAGTATAAATAATAGAATAAAAAACTACACCCAGGCCAAACACATGTACCATACCATTTCACATTGCCATGCCATTATCATTGTTACATATTATTTTACCATTTTCATGTATCCTTACATTTACCCCATTACTTGGGGGTAACCCTCTTACCATTTTATCAAACTATCATTATCCTAAAACAAGATCATACCATCTTATCATTCCATTCCTCTCTAGACTAAATCTTATTTTTACTCATCCTACCTAATCCTATTTTGATCTTGGTTCATTTAGTTATTCTCATGTCTTTTTTTAGGGGATTCCAATCAAGTTTCAACAATCAATCCAATCTATGTTTCAATGATAGTCTATAAAAGTAGTGTGACAGTTGATCTAGAAAGATATTTTTCATCCTATCAAGTTTGTTTATGTGAGCCTGATCATAACTACTTATGGGCAAATAAGTGTTTCACCAATCCTGCTACTAATTATAACTACCTATGGTTAAATTAGTATCATTGGATTATTTTATTGTATCCTAGTTATAACCACCTATGGGCAAACTAGGGACAACATTTATTTATCATGCATTGTTGCATCACCTTGTCATTACTATTTCTATTTGACTAGCCATTTGCCAAATTTGAGAACTTGTTGGGACCTAGTTGGTTTTTCCTCACATTTTGTGTGGATGGAATTATTTTGACTTGAGGTCATTTCAAAATTATGTGGGCCATGCTCAATTCATGTTGAGTTCACCTTAGTCCTCCTTTCCATATGCTCTCACCATTTTATGAGCAATCTAAGCTAAAATCTCTCACCATTTTACGAGCAGGTATCTTATCATTCTCTAATGAGTTAAGATACCTAAAAATGCCAAAAACATTCATAAAATTTCAATAAATCCAAAAATATTAGGCCTATCTAAGCCTAGTCAATTATCCTTGATCCACCTTATTGGGGAATGATCATTATTAGGATGCTTTCTTTTGCTTTTCTTTTCAGGCTTTATATTTATTTATTTATTTATTTCAAGTTGTTTATTTGTTTGTTTTTTTATTTGTTTATTTTTTTATTTGCTTTCCTATTTTTTTTCTTTCATCACTATTACCTTGACTCAGTCTATATGTGTTCATTGGGTGATTCCTTGAAACATTATTCTTGAGTCCATCTATATTCATCCATTAACATTATCATCATGGTTTTTATCATTGTTACATTATTTTCAAGTGTTTATTGGATTGGGAGTTAGTCCTTACACATGTTTTGGCCAAGTCTTCATGGTGTTCTATCATGAAGCCTACCACTACATGATACATCAAAAATTAGCTTTAGGAAGGTCTACAATCAATGGAGCTATAAAAGTTTCACCTTTGCACCTTGGCAAATTATTCCATCCCACACTTGATCAAATCAACCCATTAACCATTCTCATTGTATCATTTTTAATTAGGATGAGCATCTCCTCATTTTTAGATATAACTAAATCATTCACATTGAACAATCTTATTCTTATATCCATCTCTTTCATCACTTTACACCCACTCATCTTTAATCTGTATTCTAGGTTATATCCTTGAGTTATGCTTGCTAATCAACCCTAACTAGGGCACCATCAATTTTAACCAATCTAGATCTGCTTGATGATTATAACCTTCTATGGGTAAATCATTATTTTGACTTTTATTCTTGATTATAACCACCTTTGGACAAATCAACATCCTTTTTTAAATCAATGCATGCAAGCATTTTCTCATTTAGATTAATCTCAACCATGGGTTAATTCCACCTTTCTTCTTGTTTCTTTCTAAGGCATCACCCATCAAATAATGTGATGGCCACTCCCTTGAGGGGGAATCATCACATCTTCCCAAAACCATTTGGACCTTTATTATTCAACCATCATCTTCTTTTTGGCATACAAGCCATCTCTCATTATTTGAGAAGACATTGCTTTTCTTATGATTTGCAACATCTTCCCAAATAGGGGCAAACTATAGACACCTAAATTTGGACACCGATAACCTCCAACCAATGTTTTGACCAATTTTCACTCAAAATGCACAATTTGGCTTAAAAATACTAAAATTCATTAAATGAGTTGAAACTGACATATTCAAGTGCCAATTTTGGCCAGGGTATCCCTAAATGGGGTAATGCAATTTATAGGTCAGCTAAATTTGATTAGATCATTCTAAGTGAAAATGTCAATTTTGCACTTGGGTTCTCTGGATTACTCTTTCTTATCAAATATCTTGCACAAGATGTGTGCCTTTTTTATTTGATATTGGTAACATCCTATACAGTTTCAATGCATCTAATAATAACTTCCAATTCTAATCCAATCAAATTTTATACTAATAACAAGGTATTCTGATCAATTTGAGTGATTTGTACACAAAGTGCTTAAACATGCTTAAGAGCTAATTAAACCAAATTAGAGCTTAATTAAGAATTCCATCGAAACTTGTTGAATAATTTGTTTTGAAAATGAATATTGAATATCTGCATCATCAAGTGACCTCATTTCTTGGGAAGACATCCCTAGGCCATAAATATTAGGATTCATGCCCTCCATGCCTCATCAATGCCTTCCATGATGCCCTCTATGCCTCTAAATTGACCCTTTTTCCAATGTCATGATGAGGATTATTATAAACATAATTCCAAAGATTGAATTAATCCTCAACCACACATCTCAATCTTAAGATGGACAGTTTAGGTTGATTCTAAACATTCCCAAAAATATATAAATAGAGAGGCCATGAACATCATTTCTAAGTCTTGATTATGCAAAGTTATAAAGATCAAATGGTTATAAAATATTCAAGAAACTAGTGTTACCATGCCAAATTTATTCCAAGACAAGCCAATCCACAAGCTGAAGATGCCAAAGAGAGATGGAGGTAGCCAAGCTTCCATTGCCAAGGACTTCATGAGCATAAGCCAAGCAAGCCACCACTACAAAGGCATTTGGAGTATCCAAGGAAGGTGAAGGAATTATTGTGTTTTATTCCTTACTTTTTAGTTGTGTTTGTCAATTTTTTTGTTAACTAAGCTCTCCCTAGTGTCTAGGCCTAGAGATGTTATGCTATTAGTGTGTTTATTTCATTTTTTTTTCATTTTGAAATAACACCATACTAACCATCCTCTCTTGAGTCAAATTCTTAGATCACATTCTAGAGGTATTATCTAGGTTAAAGAGGCACAAAATTAATTTGGAGCCTAAGTTGGCTAGAGTAGATGAAAATTCATTAGGTGAGATATGGAAAATGGGACCCTTAAAATACCACTTATTGCCTGGACCCTCATCAAGGCACCCTCTAAAACCACCACTGTAACAACCCCAGGCACAAGTAACACATGGACTTAGAAAAGAAAAGTTAGAAGAGAGACCTAGGGAAGGATAATATTTTTCCCCTCTTAAAAAACTAGGGTCTCCAATAAAATACTTGGATATGATTGCCTTGAAACCAAATAAAATTTTAGAGGATGCACTTAAGGTGCTTGCTAAGGTGTATGGATAAGAGGATGAAGAGGAACAAACTGAAAAACCCCAAGCCCAAGCTGAGGAAATAAATAAAGATAAAAGGAAGGACGTTACTTTAGACTTGGTTCCAATATCACCCCCATATAAAAGTAATGCATAATTAGCATTGGTCCCAGTTGGGAGGAAGAAACCCAAGCTGACCTTCACTTACCCCATGAGTGAGGTTAGCTTGTTCAACAATGAATACCCCATTCATGGACCCATTATCCCTAAATGGGTTGTTTATGGGAAAATACAGAAGATCCCCACTTTGTCCCATTCTTAGGCCTTGAAACAAATAATTAACATTGATGTCCATGAGGAAATCAAGCCACAGATATTGGCTTTGATGAAGGAGGAAGAAGAAAAAAGAATAATTTCCATATCAGGATTGAGTGGCACACAAATAGACACTCTAGGGTCATCAAATAACACAAATATGGAGGTTCTAGGACCTCTTAAGGTAACAGAGTTATCAACTAGTGTCCAATTTAATCTAGAGATAACAAGGTTGGAGAGAGTCACCACCAAGAAGGCCATGGTTGGAGGTGAGAGATTCACCTTTTAAAAGGTTGAGCCATTTGTAGGCTTAACTCCAATTGAAAGGCAACAACCTAGTAAACATTCCATCCATAAGGAGGACATAAAAGGTCTAGCTGAGGCCCATTCAACTCAAATCAGAGTAGGCATCAGGGGTATGAAACAAAAGATACATAACCTAGAGAAGGAAAAGGAAAACCCAAAGATAATGGTTTTCCTATCAGTTCCTAAGGACATAATAAATATGTTTGAAGCATACTTATTTGACATGTTTAACTCATTAAAGTCAATGAAGCTGAGGCAGGATGCATTGAGCCAGTAGAGTGAGATATCGAAAGGATTGGTGGCCTAATGGTAGGATTTTGAGGATAAAATAAGAGATATGATCAAAATACTGATTAGGGGTAGGATTCATAAATTCAAAACCATTAACCTAACCTACCTAAATGCAATATTGGGGATAGTGGTTGATAAGATCCAGGGTTTAACTGCTTGGTCAAAAGTCTTGGATAGACTCCTAAGGGATGATGATGAACTAATTACTAGAATTAAGCAAATCCTAGGCACCATGTTGCCTAATCCTATAAATTATACAACCATGAACATCATTGATGATGAAGAATATAAGCACCAAGTCACTTTGGTGATTTAGGAAGTGAGAATCAAAAGCCAAGGCCAATCTAGAAGTGACAACAACATAATCATAGGCATGATCTTCATTGCTAAAGAAAATACTGTAGAAGCCCATAACATCAAAGAAGCTATGGCAAGGGATGATAGAGACTTTGATGACTTAATTGATCAAGAAGATGTCTATTTCATAAAGCTAGATGTAGATTTATAGCTTATCAAATAACAACATCAAAGGGCTATGAAGCTTCTTCAAGAGCAATAGGGGAGCCCTTCAATAATGGGCCCACTGGTTAACTAATATTCCATTTTGTAAAATCATTGTAATATTTGAATGAGAAATATTATTTTGTAAAGGCATATGCTAGTTTGTTAGCATATTTTCCTATAGATCAGTCCATTTGGAAAATTTTAGTGTATTCTAGAACTTTGTAGAAAGGATAGTTGTCCTTACACTTATACACTTGTAATTTGATATGACTGATCGACATACTTCCTTACATTCTATAAAAGGAGTATTGTCATTTGTAAAAAGGAGGGAGTTTTGAGAAAAACTTGTATAATTTGAAGCAATTAATATAGACAAGGAATACTGAAAAGTTTGTCTGAGTTTATTTGTGTCAATTATTTCATGTCTTTTCTCTCAATTGCTTGTTCTAAGTCTTGGATTTGAATGGTTTCATGAACTTTGAATTTGCATCTTTGATATAGGGTTGCTAATTTTTGCTTACACTGGATTAGTTAAATGATCTTGAATTTGATTCATTTCATTTGTTCTACATTAGGATGTGCATATGTTATTTGAATGTAGTAACAAATCTTTAAATCAAATTTAGTTATACTTATATCCTTTCATATTATCCTTAGAAGTTTTCCTGGTGTATAGTTAGATTTGAGCTTATGCTATTTTGCATTATATATTGGTTAAATGCATGTTCAATTGTAATTGAAACTTTGTCATAATATTTAATTCAAGGATTAGTAATCATATATTCTCTTTCTACCCTACCTTTCTCTTTTGCTCCTTTTCTAACCAAATCGCTTTAGTTTAAATCTCATTGTAAATACTCGCTAAGAATAGTCTCTAGAGTAGAATTTTGATTGTAATTCACTAATATCAACATAAATACTACAAAATTCACAAGGACCATGGTGGCTCCCAACCACCAATTAATATAAATTTATGGAATAATCTAACTTGCTCTGCCTCTATTTCACCACAAGTAACTAGATTACCAAAAACTTTCTACTCATGCCATGAATTCTCAACATTATAAAATTAGAAGTGTTCTTAAACACAAAGAGCACCTGTGATACACATAGAGGCATAAATAAGAACAACCTCCACTAGCGTTATCACGAGGGCTGGTGAATTTGTTGAATCTTTGGTAGTCTTAGTCTCTTTTGATCAAATACTAGTGTTATCTTTACACTTTTACATGATTCTTTGCTCAAGAGTGTAAAAATCTCTAATATTTTTGGTCTTTAATCCAACTTTATGCTTCTCTTAGACAAATATCAAATATATTTAAGGTTTGAGGCTTAATTATGGTAAAGATAGCTTAAGATATGAGAATCTATAGGATTTGAAGTTAGAATAACTTGTTTTGATCAAAATTTGGTGTATATTTCATAGATATGGGTTCATTTGGGCTTCAAATTGTAAAGTTTTACCATATTAAACACATATTTTAGATAGCTTAGTTAAAATTTGATGCCCTTTGTTGTTCTTTACATATATTTTTACAAAATTAGCTTAATGTGTAAATCTGAATTTTGTTCCTTGTAAAGGTTGGTTTGACACATCATATTTCAAATAGGATCCAAATTTATCAAGATGGAACTTACAAGAATTCAAACAACATCATATTCAGAGACAAGATAACCTCTACTTGAGTTAGAAGTCCATAGGAGAACCATATGAGACAAAGGTAGATGTAGATGTTCAAAGTCTTTGCCAACTTTACCACTCCAAGGTACCCCTACATTCAACCTTCCTCAAGGTATGACTTGGTTGGGAAGATCTCCTATCAATTTACAAGGTGAAATTCATGACCTCCCTCACAATACTAAAAAGTATTTGCTTGTTTTTAGTCCTAGTGGTGTTGTAACAGTGGAAGAACATGTTAAATCATTTAAGGTTACATTAAGAATACTAAATGTAACTAATGAGGATGTAGCATGTAGGTTGTTTCCTTTTAAATTTAAATATGCTGCATATGATTGGTTCCTAAACCTACCTAATTATTGTATCACCACCTAGGATGAGTTTAACAATATCTTAATTAACTAATTTGTCAAAATAATCAGCCCTTGTGTCTTGTATCAATAATTTACCACCTTGAAAAGGGATGCCAATAAACCTATAAGAGATTTCAATACTAGGTTTTGAAATATATACAGTAGAACCATTGACCCTTCTAATCCTAATCAGGCCTTGGCCTTAGAAATATATAAGGATTATCTTGATCCCATGACCTCATTGTTCATCAAGTGGGCTACAGGTCTAATGAACACATTAGATTTAGCTTATGTTGAGGCTATGATCATTGATGATCAAATACACCCTCAAGGTCAGATGGCCTATTCTATTCCCAATGTCAATCCATGTATGCATACCCTAAATGTCTTTTCCAATAATAACCAGAATGTGTCTGCTCTTAACTAGCTCACAAATTTGAATCAATTACCTCTTAGACATGCTTCTCCTAACCAAAATTTAGGATTCTTAAATCACCCTAATAACAATGGGTTGAATTTAAATGATCAAAGGACCTTGGTACCAACCACTGGTTGTAATAAAAATCAAGTCCATAATTTAGAAACCTCCAAAAGTGAGAATAAGTCCATTCTAAAAATGGTCCAAAAATTGAGCACTAACTTCATCTACAGAAACAAATTGGTAATACTGATGAAACTTCTAGTAGGAACCTCTCGTTCCAAAGATTCAATAGACCCAATAATAGGTTTAATAATGATAGTTTCCAAAATAATAAGAATAATGAACCATCTGCTAAAAAGAAGACCATGGATATTAATCTTATTTATGTTGCTTTGAATAATTATTTTAGAGTCCATTATACTGCTAAGTATGGTGAGATTGATTACATTGAGTTTTTTAAAGATTTTGAGGCATTTCAAGAAGATTTGGACACTTTTGAGGTAGTTCCTAACAAAGATAATGGTATAGGTACCTCAGGATCTAAGCCTACTAACCAAACCTTTATGGTGGAAACATTTGATTTCCCCTTCCAAGAGGACAATGAGCTTGATGATGTTCCTAAAGAAGTTCATGCCTTGCAATAATTCTTAAATAATACATACACTCTAAGGAATAGAGAATAGAGGTAGCCTTTTACTACTTCTACTCCTCCCAACAACTTTGGTACTCTTCCAGATACCACTTCAGATAATAATCTAAAACCTCCAAATGGAAGTACCTCTAAAACTAGTGCTGATGCTTCTAATTCTTCCAATAGGAGTGGTTATAACATTGTGGAGGGTATGAAGAAAATCAAAGCTAATATTACATTACATGAATTAACATATATCATAGAGCAAAAATATCTCTTACTGTAATCCTTATCCAAGAAGCCTAACAAGATGTCCAAGACTAATAATGCCAATGTAGCCATGTTCAAATCTAAAATAGAGTCCCCACCCTTATTAATTATAGTTAGAATATTTGAAAAGAACTTGCATAATTATTTGTTAGATTCTAGTGCCTCCACAAATATTATGCCCATAAGTGTTTGTAATCAGCTTAGTTTGACCCCCATTAAGTTTGATAAAGTTGTCACCTAATTAGATAAATCTAAGGTCAAATTGTTTGATAACTATTAAATGTCCATATACAACTGGCTTCTAAGCCAAGAGTCAAAAAATTCTTTGATATCTAAGTAGTAGATATCCCTGATGCATATGGACTACTTTTAAGTAGAGAGTAGACAAAATATTTGAATGGATACATGTCCACAAATTGTTCACACTTATAGCTACCTTGGAAGGGAGTTCTCAACCAAATCAGGGTGGAAAGAGAGCCAAGGATGAAGCAAATGATCACTAAGTATAATGTTTTCAATGAAAGGGTCAACATAATTGATTCTAATTTAGGGGTTTTCACCCTAGAAACTGCCAAGGTATGTGATCCTAAACCTTTTAAGGTTGTGCCTAGGTTATGGAAGTTGCGTTTTGATGGGGCCAGGTGTAAAGTTGGATTTGGGGTAGGTATTATTCTAACTGAACCTATTGGTAAAAAATACCATGCTTCTTATAGAATCCATTTTCCTTGCACCAATAACCTTGTAGAATATGACACACTCATCTTAGGTCTACAATTTTCCATAAAAGAAAAGGTCAAGGAACTGCTAGTTTATGGTGATTCAAAATTAGTAGTGAATCAAGTACGAATCAAATATTAATGTAAACTATCATACCTCAAGAGGTACAAGTTTAGAGTCTGGGATATGGTGGAATCTTTTGATGCCTTCAATATTGTTTCTATCCCTAGGGAAGAAAATAAAGTTGTTGATGAGTTGGCATATGTTGTAGCTAATCTCATGCTTGACCAAGATTCCCCAAACTTTATTATTGAGCTAGTACCTTGCCCTTCTATTTTAGATAATGTGAACCATCTGTAGGTCTTTAGTGATGACCAATAGATCCTAAAATTCATGACTAGTTCAGGAGCATTTGAAGCTCAAATCATTGATGATGCTGATGAAAATGCACTTAGAGAGGGCAAGTTTGATGGCAAACTCATTCAATTGAATGACAAAAAAATCCTTAAGGGGTTGATTACCTTGGAAAGACTTTTTGATCAAGACAATCTAGCTGAGAATTCTAAGGTTCCTAAAGTAAGTGGAAAGGATTGTAATGCAATTGATCTTGGGCCTCAAGATCAACCTTAGCTAGTTAACATTAGAAAGGCATGCACTAGTATTGAGAATAAGAAATCCAAATAGTTACTGACAAAATAAAAAGATGTCATAGCTTGGTCATATGATGACTTAAATATCTTCAATCCAAGAGTCATCACCCATACTATACCCCTCAAGGAAAGTTGCAAACCTTTCAAGAAAAAATAAAGGCTTTTGAAACTTGTCTTAGAACCCATGATATTCAAAAAGGTCAAGAGATTGCAAGATGCTAGAATTATATTTCCCATTAGGCACTCTACTTGGGTGGCCAATTTGTTGATAGTTAGAAAGAAGAATGGTGAAATTGGGCTATGTATTGATTTTATAAATCTCAATAGAGCATCTAAATAGGATAATTATCCTCTTCCCTCTCTTGACCAGGTAATACAAGTTATTTTACATTCAACCATGATGTCCTTTCTTGATGATTTTTTAGGATACAACCAAGTACTTGTTGACCAAGAAGACATAATGAAGATAACTTTCACAACTAAGTGGGGCACCTTTGTATATAAGATAATGCCTTTTGGACTAATAAATGTAGGAAACACTTTTCAAAGGGCCATGGACCATACCTTCCAAGGCTTGATTGGTAAGTGCATCATTTTTTATATGGATGATCTAACTATTTTTATAAAAATAAGGAAGATCATTTCATGCATCTACAACAATTTTTTAAAAGGTTTAGAAGGCATGGGATCTCCCTTAACCCTAAGAAGAGCATTTTTTGAGTTACTGAAGGTAAACTAGTAGGCCATGTCATCATTAAGGGTGGGATTTCCATTGATCTGGAAAGAGTGGAAGCTATATCCAAGATAGAGCCTCCCAAGAGTAAAAAATATTTAAAATATTTCTTTGGTAAAATAAACTTTGTGCAAAAATTCATTTTTGGCTTTACAGAGATTGTCAAGCCACTAAATGATATGCTAAAGAAGGATGCCAAAGTTTCATAAAATGAAGAGTCAAATAAGGCCTTTGAAGATATCAAAAGTGCAATCAGTCAAGCTCCAGTATTGATAAGTCTCAACTTTTCAAAATATTTTTACCTCTACTCTTTTTCTTTTGATCACACTATTGCTATAGTCTTGACTTAGAAAATAGAAAGGTCTGACCACCCAATTGCTTTTATGAGTACTAATCTAAAAAATGTTGAGTTGTATTACCCTTTAATTAATAAAAAAATCCTTTACATTGGTTAAAATTGTCAAGAAAGTTAGGCACTACATTCTTAAGAACAAAGTGCATGTCATTCTACCAGATCCAGCTACTAAGTTAATGCTAAACAAATGTCAACTTAGAGAGCAAAGAAGTAAGTGGATGTCTATTCTCCAAGAATATGACATAAAAATAAAGATTGAAACATTGTAAAGGTGTCAAGGTCTAATTAAAATTATTTCCAATACCAGCCCTAAGCTAAGTATTATTCTATTTGATCAACAAAAATTCTAAGCTAATGAATGGTATGACTCCATTGTTCACTTCCTCATCAATGACACTTGTCCTACAAGGCTAACTAGGGAGAAAATTAGAGATTTAAGGCTCAAGGTATCTCATTATCTCATAAAAAATAGAGTCCTGTACTGAAAGAAATTTGAAGGTATATATTTGAGATGTATCTCTAAGGAAGAAGCTACCAAGATAATGAGCACTTTCCATGAGAAGTTGGGAAGTGGGAATATATTAGGAAGAACAAAAACTCACAAGATCCTCAAGGCTAGCTACTACTGGCCCACCATCTTAAAAAATGCTCATAAGCATGTAAGAGAATGTCATTCATGCCAAAACTTCAATACTAAGGAGCCAAAGGCAATAATGCCTTTGCAGCTAGTCATGATTGATAAACCCTTTACTTAATGTGGACTAGAATTTATAGGGGTAATCAACCCCAAATATTTAAAGGGTCACAAGTATGTTATAATAATTATTAATTATTGCACTAGATGGACTGAAGTAGTAGCCACCAAGCAATGTACAACATAAGAAGTGATCAAGTTTCTAGAAGAAAGCATATGCACTAGATTTGGGACTCCAGTCTCTTTGGTATGTGATAATGGGTCAACATTCACATCCATAAAAATGAAAAAATGGGCATATGATAACACCATTATTCTCAAGTTCTCATCCAACCATTATCCTCAAGGTGATGGAGTGTCTGAGTCAATGAATAAGAACTTGATGAAATCCATTAAGAAGTCTACTACAGACAAACCTAGAACATGGCATAAGATTCTCAAGTATGCCCTTTGGGTAGATAGAAAAATATTCAAGAAAGATTTTAAAGCATACCCTTTCTTGCTAGTATATGGCTAGGAACCCATATTCCCCATCACACTCAAGCTACTAACTTACATGTTTATGCAAGAGTATATGGAGGAAGATCAAGAATTTACAAACTCAAGGTTATTAGACATCATTTAGATGGAGGATGCATGAGAGAAGGATTTTGATAACTTTAGCAGACACCAAACTATAGTAAAGAGGTGGTTTGACAAAAGATCAAACATCAAGGTGTTTAGACAAGAAGACTTAGTTATCCTTTAGGATAAAACATTTGAACCTAAGGTTAAGCATGACAAGTTAACACCTCTATAGATTAGCCCCTATCAGATTATAGATACACTTGGAGATAACACCTTCAAGCTCAAAGATCTACAAGGAGTAGAGTTCACACTGCCCACTAATGGGTAATGTCTCAAACACTATTTCTCTATTTCTCCTCTTGGGGTATTTATGGAGTGAATTTTTAAGATGGTTAGAGTTAGTGTGAGTAGGCTAGTTATTTTACTTTAGCTCTTTCCTTTATGTCCCTTGTTTATACATAAACATGTATATATATTTTTGTTTTTCTTTTACTTCCTGCTTTGCTACTTTTTGTTGTGTGTTTGTTTCTTGTTATTTTGTTCCTTGATTTTAATATGTCCTTTTGGATAATCCTTAGTTCAAAGTTCCTTAACTTTCTTGAAATTCCAATTTAAAAAATGATGATATGGACCTCATACATATGTTAACCATGGATTTGAGATAGGAGCTTGATATTAGGATTTGAAGAAACTAGTAAAGACCTATGAATAGGCTAATCATTACATAATACCTTTAACATTGTCTTGACCTAAACCTAGTTTTAAAAAGAATTACACATATTGAATGAAAGGTTAATGCATTAAGGTATAGTCATGATTGTACCTAACAAACATCCTTGTTTGGGACAAAGGTTGCAACCATAAATGATTATCAGAGGATCAAACACTTGAACAAATCCTTAAACCTGGTTACCTTAGTTCTTAACCTTTGTTGAAAGCCAAAAAGATCCAAAATTTAAAAAAAAAAAAAAAAAAAAAAAAAAAAAAAAAAAAATACTTATTGCAAAATCAAAAGCTTTTCAATCAAAGGTGGTTCTAGTAATCTCCACTAGGGCTATGGACACCTAGATGGTAGTGGAACAAGGCCATGAGTGGAGCTAAAGACATCTCTGTCAAGGTTATGAATGTCTGGATAGTAGTAGAGAAATGCATAAGCCTTCCCTAAACTAGAAGCATGGTTTTTAATGAATATCTAAACATGTTTCAAGTTAGTGTTAATGATCAAATGTATGAAATATGGAAGTTGTCTCCTAAACCCCATGGCAAATAATAAGTGGAATCAAAGCACACACATAGCATGGCTATGCCTTGATATTTGATCCTAATTCTACATGTGCAAGGTTTGTTTCAACCATGAACTGATCTTAATAATGACATTGGTCAAGTGGAACGGATGATCTAGTTGTTTGTCTAAACCATAGTCTCTAAGTTCTAACATATTACTATGTTTCCCTCAGAAGTCACCATTTATTGAGGTCAACATACCCCCATTTTTTAAAATAGGGACCTTGATGATTATTTAGAGCCTTAACACTAAAAACTTGATATTCTACTCTTTATTATGATTTGAATATTATCCATTCCTAATGAAATTGGCCCATTTATCCATGATTTTGTTTGAAACTTGACTAATGTTGCTAACAGTTGATCCTCATTTCTTAAGGTTATAGGTTTCATGGAGCTCCCTTCATTGGATCACACTTGAGATCTACAGATTAATCATATTCTAAATTTTACTAGACCTAAAGTTATGGTGGCTCGTAGTTGGATTTATGTGATAAAACCCTCCTTTAGCAAACCCTAGCTTGAACTTCTAGTTCAAATTTAAATATTGGCTAGAATGCATTTGGTAGGAACATTTCAAATTTACTTTCGACTTAAGCCCAATTTTCATGTTAAAGCTTGGTCACATTTCTTAACACAACCAAACCTTAACCTAAAAATCCTACTTGGTCCCTTTTATTTCCCCCCTTTATTCCCTATATTTCTAATGTGATCTAATGTTTTTACTAGCAGGGTCCTTGTATTTTAGCATGGTCCCCTTTGTTAAAAAATTTAGATTAAAGTTTTAACCCTGAGGCCCCATTCATGTTTTATCGACACAAACAAGACCTTAGTTTTAAAGCTTTAGCCTAAGTTCTTATTTACCTATATCCTAACTTAAATGCCTTATTTATAAATCCAACAGACCTCACTTCATCATGAGGAATGATCTAACAGAATGTAGAAAGCTTGATGAATCAAAGTTTTGATCTATCAAACCAATATTATAAGATCACCAATATCATAATCGATGGTTTGCACTTCATTAGGACCAATGATTGAATGGTGTGAGATCATCAATAAAGTTAAAGGGCCCCTTTTATTAAGTGTGAACTTAGCCTAAGTTTTAACCTAAAGTCTCATTGTATTTATTAATACAATGAAACCTTAGAATAAAACTTATTCTATGATTGTAATAGATATGAAAGAGAACCAATCATGTGCAAGCATCTAGATCTTGATCAATGGTTTTTGCTTCATCATGGAGATTAATTCAATGAAGCAAATGTGGTGCTAAAAATTTAAATTCCTAAGAAGCCCCATTGAGTCACCACATGACACTCCCATATTTGAGGCTTGATAACAAAAGATCCCACACATTAAATTGAACTAATGGCATGCAAATGATTAGATCTTGATCAAAAGTCCACTTTTCATCATGGAGATTGATTCAATGGAGCATATCAAATCTAAGGTCTATGGACCAGAAGGGTTTCATGAGTTTTAAATTGACATTCACATGACCATCATTTGATGACTATGAGGCCGTCATTGATGTTCTTGAGACTATAAACGTTAATCCCATAAAGCCCAATGATCCACTAACTTAAATTTGATAATCTATCAAACATCATTTGATGTCCATAAGACTATCAAATTTAAGCCAGTCAATTATTTTGCTTAAGACAAAGATATACTCTAAAAATGTTGTTAAAAGCTTATGGATTGCATTGCAGATCAATGGGACCCCTCAAAAGATATTTAAACATTTAAAATATTTGAATTTATAATGATATAATGGACTCATGATCTAAGTATTTACAAAACATAGTTCTAATCTAAGTTTATTTCCTAAGGTTCCAATTATGTTTATTTGGATGCAATAAACCTTGGGCTAGAGACTTATATTAAATCTTATTTTAAAAAAAGGGTCCTTGTGGCATAAATCTTAGCTTAATACTTTTAACCTAAGGTTTCATCGTGTTTATTTACATGATGAAAGCCTAGGTCAAAATCTAACAATTGGTCCTTTTAACATTTAGCCCATTTGAACATGTTCTAAGAACCTAGCTTAAATACCTTAGCCTAAAGTATACATTGTGTTTATTAGCACAACATAAACCTTAGCCTAAGACATTTAGCCTAGGCCCCCTTCATATGTAATCCAAAAACTTAGGCTAAAATACCTTAGTATAAAGTTTATAACGTGTTTATTAAACATGAAATAACTTTAGCCTAAAGTATTTAAGCCTATGTCCCTTCCTTTATCACTATGCTAATTAAAGTTCTCATCCTTTTGCAAGATAAATGGCTCATGATTCATCATGAAGATGGATCAGATGGAGTGAAAGACCCAATGAATGTAATGCATTTGATCCATTGGACTAATTGTGTGCATCTATTTAAATCATGATCAACATTCCACACTTGCTCACGAGAAGATGATTTGATGGAGCATAGCTACTAAAGACTTCTAAATGAAACCCAGAAGGCCCATGGAATTGACATGTGTAAAAAATGTATTCATTACACATAACACAAAGCCAAGTAGGCATAAAAATATGCCAATTTTTATAACCACTAGGCCTGACATAAAGCAACCAATGATTTTTGAGCCCTGTGATCATGATCAATGGCCTACATTGATCTATGAACAAAGATCCAACATTGTGAAAGAAAAATTGGATTTTCAAAATACAATAGCTAGTCCCTCAAGGAATTTATGAAAAATTCCATGAAAGTTTTCAAATGGATGCCAAATGGGTACCATGCAAGCACAAAATGACAAAATTAGGTATTTTTGTTCAAAAACGCAAAAGTATAAAGTGTTACGCCCCTAACCTATCACATGTATGAGGATAGTATTAGCTGACTTGTGGCTTACTTATCTCTCTTTGACATTATATTGTGGCCAACTTGTGGCCGACTTGTGGCTTTCTTTAGATTAGTAGGTCGGCCTATGGAGTAACCATGGCCTAGTTAGACTATATATAGGAGGTAGTGGGTAATCATTTATCATCATATTGTGAATTCTGATCTTATTGAAGCTTGTGGAGGTTGCCCCCTCAAAGTGGCTTATCTATTATCATATATTCAGATATATTTTAGTCATATTTGGATATAATTCTACTGTTATACTTAATTCTTGAAGTAATTTCATTACAAGTGGTATCAGAGCTGCGATTTGGGCAATCTTGTGGGCAAAACACTAATTTTGAGATATATAAAAAAAGGTTTTGAATTTCTCATAATTTTTTTTAATTGAAGATCAGAAATCATCACATTAAGATTCCATTAAAATTTTAGATTATTTGGATTTTTTTTTAAAAAGTTATCTCTATTTTATGATTTTTCATAAAATTGCTCTATTATGCGCAATTCAAATATTTTTTCTAAGTTGTTTACATTTTTGGAAATCTTATAAAAATTTGGCTATGGTTTGTTCTTTGTATATTTTGAATTAAGGCCGACATAATTCCAAAATCACTTGGTCAAAGTTGGGTCAAAAGTGTTAATAAGGGTCGACATCATAAAACCCTTTTATGGCAGGTCCACAAACTCGGGGCCGAGGAAAGGGGGCTGAAAATCTAGGAAAAACTCCTAAAAAGGATGAGATGGAGTTAGAATGGGGGTGTAATAGACTCTTTGTACCAAGATTTTCTGACATAGATCACAAAGTGAGCCAGCTTGACTATAGTGTGCAAGGCATTCAGAGTGAGGTGCAAGACATACAATCTAATATGCAATCCATAAAAGATAGTTTGGGATATATCATGACAGCTTTGAATATTAATCAATCAAATTATCAAGCTAAATCTATTTCACAAACCCACTAGGGTGGTTCTCATAACTAGTCTACTTCAAATCCAACTCCATGGCCACAGAAGAACCTATTACCAAAAGTGGATATGCGCAAATTCGATGGAAAAGATCCACTCAATTGGCTCAACCAAATGGAGATTTTTTTTGACATACATTAGATTCCAAGTGGACAGAAGGTCACCATGGCATCCTTGTATCTTGAACTTGATCAATTCATTTGGTATCAATGGTTGTGTGATCAAAAGAAAAAGATGGGTCTCAATGTCACTTGGACAATTTTTCAAGAGCAGATACAATTACACTAAGGCAATAGTGTGATAGATAATTACTTCAGCCAACTGGCAAAATTGTGACAAACTAGCTCCGTCAAGGATTATATTCATCATTTTCAGAACCTATCCTTACGTGTGGAGACAATTTCTGATGTAAACTTGAATGACCTATTTTTGGGTGGACTCAAGGACCACATTCAACATGAGGTACGCATGTTTAATCCACTTAATATTTATGACTCTATTATCCTAGCACGTAGAGTTGAGGAAAAATTCCTAGCCAATAAGAGACAGCCATTCACTCACTTCAAAGATCGTAGCATATCATCATCAGCATTTCTTCTACCTACTAGATTGACCCCTCAGCAAATTAAAGAAAAGCGTGCAAAAGGATTATGTTTTGGTTGTGATAGCAAGTGGAGTAAAGGACATAGATGTGCTGAGAAGAAGTTATTCTACATTAAGGGACCAAATGAAGATGAAGAAGCAGATGATGCCTCTAATGATGATGAGGAAGATATAGAGGAGGTACCTGAAGATTCCCACCCTACAATCTCTTGTCATGCACTTTCAGGTATTAGCACTCCACAAACTCTTAAGGTGGTGGGTTTCCTCAAGAAACAGAAGGTGATAGTGTTGATTGATTTAGGGAGCACACATAACTTTATAAACCATAATTTGGCCACTCGATTGAACTGTTTCATCTACCCAACACCAGAATTTCAGGTAATGATTGCAGATGGTGGCACAATTAATTGTTCAGGCAAATTCCATAGTATTAAGCTTACTATGGGTGGGTATAATCTTGACTCTCCTATGTTTGCTATTCCCATGGGTAACACAGACATTATTTTGGGAGTCCAATGGCTCACAACCTTAGGTACCATTGAGATGAACTTCCAAGAACTATTCATGTGCTTTTATTCTGAAGGTAAGAAAATTGAATTACATGGATTACATGCAAAATCTCCACAGTTGGTTAGTTCACATCAGATGACCAAGATGCTAAAAAAGGGGGCAGATGGAATTACTGCACAATTATGCTCTATAGAAGTTCAACCCCCAAAGGTATCTACACATCTTGATCTGCAAATAATTCTTGAAGACCACTCATCTATTTTTGGGGCCATGCCAAAAGGACTACCACCAAAAAGAGAACATGATCATGCCATTCAACTAATTCCAGGTATTCAACCACCAAATATTAGACCATATAGATATCCATATGCACAAAAGAGTGAAATTGAAAAGATGGTCCATGAGATGCTGGAGGCAGGGATCATCAAGCATAGCCAAAGTCCATATTCATCACCAGTGGTCATGGTGCAGAAGAAGAATGACACATGGAGGATGTGCCCCGATTATAGGGAACTCAACAAGTACACCATCAAAGATAAGTTTCCTATTCCAGTAATTGATGATTTACTTGAGAAGTTGCATGGTGCTAATTATTTCACAAAATTAGATCTTCACTCGGGGTACCATCAAATTAGAATCAAGGATGAAGATGTTCATAAAACTGCTTTTAGAACACATGAGGGCCATTATGAGTTTTTGGTAATGTCCTTTGGTCTTACAAATGCACCATCTACTTTTCAGAGCTTGATGAACACTATTTTTAGGCCTTTTTTAAGGAAGTTTGTGCTAGTTTTCTTTGATGACATATTGATTTATAGTCAGACATGGGAAGCACATCTGCAACATGTGAAACATGTATTGATAGTTTTGGAGAAGCACCAACTTTATGCAAAGCCATCTAAATGTGCTTTTGGAGTACAAGAGGTAGAGTACCTTGGTCACATTGTTTCCCATGAAGGGGTCAAAGTTGATCCTCAGAAGATCAAAGCGATAATGGAATGACCCATGCCAAAAACTCTCAAAAACCTTCGAGGTTTTCTTGGACTAACAGGTTACTATAGAAGATTTGTGAAAGGTTATGGCAGCATAGCAGCTCCACTCACTGCATTGCTAAAGAAGGATGCTTTCCATTGGAATGATGATGCCACCAAAGCATTTGAGAAACTAAAAGTAGCTATGTGCACCACTCTAGTTTTGGCTACTCCAGACTTCTCACAAACATTCATTGTTGAATGTGATGCTTCTGGGTCTGGATTGGGGGCAGTACTAATGCAGGAAGGAAGACCCATTGCATTTGAAAGTCATAAATTCAAAGGTAAGAATCTACAAAAACGTGTCTATGAGAAAGAAATGATGGCTATTCTTCATGCAGTTAAACAATGGAGGCCTTATTTGATGGGTAGACACTTTAAGGTGAAAACGGATCATGATAGTCTCAAATACTTTTTAGAGCAAAGATTATCATCTGAGGAACAACAAAAATGGGTAACCAAAATGTTGGGTTATGATTTTGAAATCATCTACAAGAAGGGTAAAGATAATATAGTAGCAGATGCACTATTTAAACAGGATGCATCCATAGAAGCATTACTTGGTGCCATGTCCATATTGCAAGCAGATTGGGTGGATGAAGCTAGGTTAGAATGGGAGCAAGACAAGGATACACAAGTTCTGATTCAGAATCTCCAGCAAGGTAATTTATCCTCTGACAAATTTGAATGGAAAGGTAATGTCCTATGGTATAAGGGTAGGTTATACTTGTGCAAAACTTTAGAGCTTAAGCATAATCTTCTTGCAGAGTTGCATGCATCTCCACTTGGGGGACACTCAGGGTTCTTAAAAACTTATCATAGAATTAAGAAAGAATTATTTTGGGAAGGACTCAAGGGAGATGTACAAAATTTTGTGGAAGAATGCATGATATGCCAACAGAATAAAGGTGAAACAGTTAAGACCCCAAGTTTGTTACAACCATTAGCAATTCCTAGTCAAAGGTGGGAGGAGGTTTCCATGGATTTCATCACTGGGTTGCCTTGTTCTGAAGGTAATAATGTTATTTTGGTCATTGTGGATAGGCTTACAAAATATGCCCATTTTTGTGCTCTCTCACACCCATTTTCAGCAAGTACCGTTGCGGCTATTTTTATGGAAGCAGTTCTCAAATTACATGGAACCCCAAAAATAATTGTAAGTGATCGTGATCCTATTTTCACTAGTAATTTTTGGACTGAACTATTTTCTTGTTTGGGTACTTAGCTAGCTCATAGCTCATCTTACCACCCCCAATCTGATGGACAAACTAAAGTGGTTAACAAATGTTTAGAGGGGTATCTCCGTTGTTTTGCATCAGATAAAAAAGAACATTGGGTTAAATGGCTACCACTTGCAGAATGGTGGTATAACACATCTTTCCATACCTCTTCTAAAATGTCTCCATTTCTAGCACTATATGGTTACCATCCACCTTCCATCACTTCTTCATTAAAGGTGCACACCAAGGTTTGAGATGTGGAAGAGCACATTCAACATCAACAAGAGGTTTTGGCTAGTTTGAGAGAGAATTTAGCCTTGGCACAAAATAGGATGAAGCAACAAGTAGATCAACATCGGAGTGAGCAAAATTTTGAGGTGGGTGACTGGGTATTTGCTCATTTGCAACCTTACAAGCAGATGTCCTTGAAGCAACAGAAAAAGGACAACAAACTTGCTCCAAAGTATTATGGCCCTTATCAGGTTCTACAAAAAATTGTAAGTGTGGCTTACGAGCTCGAGTTACCTCATTCATCTCACATACACCCAGTATTTCATGTTTCTTGTTTGAAGAAGGTCATTGGACAGAAAGTTTCTGCCCAAACAGAGCTCCCAGAACTAGATGAAGAAGGACGAGTCATTTTGGAACCAGAGAAGATCCTCCAAACACGTAATAAGAGGTTGAGAACCAGAGAGATTAAGGAATATTTGATCAAGTGGAAAAACCAAAGCAGTGAAGATGCAACTTGGGAAGGTGAAGCATTTCTGCAACAACATCCACAGTTGTTCAACATTGAGGACAATGTTGGTTTAAAGGGGAAGGACATGCTACGCCCCTAACCTATCACATGTATGAGGATAGTATTAGCCGACTTGTGGCTTACTTATCTCTCTTTGACATTATATTGTGGCTGACTTGTGGCCGACTTGTGGCTTTCTTTAGATTAGTAGGTCAGCCTATGGAGTAACCATGGCCTAGTTAGACTATATATAGGAGGTAGTGGGTAATCATTTATCATCATATTGTGAATTCTACTCTTATTAAAGCTTGTGGAGGTTTCCCCCTCGAAGTGGCTTATCTATTATCATATATTCAGATATATTTCAGTCATATTTGGATATAATTCTGCTGTTATACTTAATTCTTGAAGTAATTTCATTACATAAAGGCCCGTGTCTCAATAAAATCTAAGACATAAATGAGCCTAAGTCTAGATTTTCACTACCATTAAAGCTCCAAAAAATCCCTAAGAATCTATAAAATCCCTGGTTTGAACTTGGATTAATTGCAATCAAATCGAGAAGAGCTCAATTGTGATATAAATGAGAACAAGTTAATTCAGAGACTACTTGTAATTTATTTGGTAAGCAATTTCAACTTCTATAGCCATGGTAGCTCATAGATAATAGAAAAGAGATGAGACCAAGCTATAATTAACTTTAGATAATGAGGGGAGGGTTTTTAATGATATGAACCTAGATACTATAGCCTTAAACAATGGGAACTAGAATTGGCCCAAACTCTTTTGAACCATCAAGGAGATGCAAGCTCTGACCAGGGAGGAATAGAGGAATGAAACCATACTAAGGAGATACAATGACTTAATTTATATTCAAATGACTAGCCTACACCACACTAACACCAAACTTGAGGTACTTCACTGCATTGATATCCTTTCCCCTCTTTTCTAAGATTCTAAAATTGAGAATGATTAGATTGTGCATGAGCGTATAATTAAGAAAGTAGCTTACATTTATCCTCTAGCTTTTGAGAGCTATTATAATCTATGAAAACCATAAATATAACTACCCACCATCAAAAAATGGATTGGAGAGTACAATTTGAACACAATCATGGCCTCATAACTTCTTACTAGGAATCAGGTTATCCAAGACCTCACAGGAAAAATCCCAATTGTCCAATTCATAGAGGGAATTAGGATAATAATGAATTTGTTGAATAGGTTAAGCAGAGCCCCCTCTACCACTCACATTGACAAAATCTAGGTATCATATGTCTACTTCATGGTGGATAAATGACACTCCCCCATTGGGTGAGATGATCAACATCTGCTTGAAGTCCTAATTCACAACAATAAAGAAGAAAATAAGTAAACAATTTTACATGATGTCCTATCGATTGGATTCCCTTTTAGCTTCTACCCAGATCCCAAATATCAAGAATTGGTCACTTGATGGGAGAACTACCATCTCCCATCATTATTCCAAACTTCACATTTTCAAATATAGACACAATATACATTTCATATGTGATTATGTTTATCCAACCCTAGTGGAATCCATCATAAGAATTCCCATGAGTAGGGTCAACCCATTGATTAAGAGATATGTGGAATTAATAAGAGACATATGGTTGTACCCTAACTACATAATAATAAGGATTGAGGGCACTTTCACACAACCCTTTAGGTTACCCATCTATGTAACAACTAAGCTTGTAGAGTAAGAAGTGGCTTACCAACGTCTTCATAGTATAGATTGATTTTTCAAGGAAAAGAGGAAAGGCCTTCCTCATCCCTTTCTATTGATAATTAGTAGGGTTGTCTTGCAAAACCAGGAACATGTAAATGTCATTGTTAGACACTAGGACTCCTTCACCCTAAACAAAGATGATTTAAGGAAATGGGACCCTAATGGGGTGGTAACCCAACATCTAAATTCCAAGAACATAAATAAGGTATATGAGCATCAACCTAGAGTCAATGACCCATTCTACATTAGGGCCTCTAGTTTCCTAGAGGTATTAGCTAGGTTGAAGAGGCATAACATTAAGTTAGAGCCCAAGTTAGCCAGAGTAGATGACAAGCATCAAGGGAGATATGGAAAATGGGACCCTTTCAATATCACTTATTTCTTGGACCCTCTTCAAGGCCACCTCTAGAACCACCACTACAAGAACCCCAAGCACAAGTAACATAGGGACCCAGAAAAGAAAAGTTGGAAGAGAGACCTAGGTAACGATCATCTTCTATCCCTTCTTATAGACCAAGGTTTTCAATAGAATACCTAGATATGATTGCTTTGGAACCAAATTAAATAGTAGAGGATGCAATTAAGGTGCTTGCTGAGGTATATGTGTCAGAGGATGAAGATGAATAAACTGGAGAACCCCAAGTCCATGTTGAGGAAATAGAGAAGGACAAAGGGAAGTAGGTTGCTTTGGACCTATTTCTAATAACACCCCTATAAAAAAGGAAGGTAGATGATGAGGCCACCAATTAATTACTTTATAGTCTCATTCATGCTTATTATATGTATTTTTCCATGTAAATCGCATAACTATTTGTGACTTATGCAAATGAATGAATGAAGTTATGATTTTGTATGTACATTGATGTGTGTGTGTGTGTGTGTGTGTGTGTGTGTGTGTGTGTGTGTGTGTGTGTGTGTGTGTGTGTGTGTGTGTGTGTGTGTGTGTGTGTGTGTGTGTGTGTGTGTGTGTGTTATGAATCATTTATGATTTTTTCTTGATTGAATTATATTGGTGTGAATTTATCTAACAAGCATTTGAAGGGTCATGAAAGGCTGAAGAATCTTGATAGACCATAGCTACTACAGGCTGCCCATAGCAACTATAGGCTTCACCTATAGGTTGTTTGTAGCCACTGCATAGTAGCTGAAGTAAATATAAGCTTAACCTATAGGTTTCCCATAGCCATTATGCAAAACAAATCTATTGTTGAGGATATCTTAAAGACACATCCAACTATCTTGAGAACTGAATGGATGATTGAAAAGAATCATAGTTGTTGTATGGATTATCTACATGAAAAAAACTATTAGATGTGCTGACAAGGATGAGAAAGACAAGGATAATTAGAAGAGACAAAAATAAATAAAGTATCAAAATAATATAACTTGTTTTGAACCCAGTTAAGCCTAAATAAGTAACTTTGGTTACTAACCACTTGAAGGTTGACTTGAGTAGTTTCTAAGTATTTGTATTTTTTTTAGTTTGGTTTTTTTGGTTAAGAGTTAATAAACTATCTTTTATATTTAATGGTAGAACCTAGATCAGATTAGGAGTTATTTAATTTGAATAGATAATAGAAAAATAATTAAAATTATAGCATTGCACTCTGAATATTATAACTTCTTGTAGAAATATTTAATTGCTACATAATTGAGTAATGAGAAAATTGATTTTTAAGAAGTTTGTGAATTATCTCAGAGAAGGATTGGAACTCAGTTTTGAATGAGGAAGGGCCCCCTCAGAAGGATTTGTAGTGAAGATCTTGACCCTCTTTAGCTTTAAGTGTGTTGTGTAAGTTGACTTTAATTGGTTTTATTATATAAATGTGATGCATGTGTGATTCATAAATGTGAAATAATTCTATAACTCTATCATAGTAGTTTCATAATATATCTATCTAGTGAATTTAACATAAATTTATTATACTTCAACTAGAAAAGAAAGATTATTTTTGAATCAATAATTCATAAACAGTGCTGACATCCTTGAAAAGTGTACACACCTTGGGTTGATAATTAATATTAATCAGACTCAAAAATTTGGCAATCACTAGGTAATTAGTTTACACAATATTTTGGCATTGTTATTGGGGAGGGTGTCAATTATTGTTTCTAAAATTAATCATTATTTAAAAAAATTAATGCACTATTCTACCCAACTAGGCACGTTGAGTGAGGACATTGTGGTGTCTTATGCCAGATGCCTAAGTTCTTAGACATATAGTTCTATTCAGGCAAGTTGAGTGAGGGCACTACGGTGTCTTATGCCAGATGTCTAAGTTTTTATATGTAAATGGTGCATAAGTTAATTATTTCATGTTTCTATAATTTATTTTCTACATAAATGATTTATTTTCTATAAAGTGTGCTTTTAATTTTTTTGCTTTTATTTCTTGCTTTCTAGGATAATTTTTCTGCTTTCATTTCCTGATTTCTAGGATAATTTTTTTGCTTTCATTTCCTAATTTTTAGGATAATTTTTATTCTTTCATTTCCTTCTTTCTAGGATAAATTTTCTGCTTTCATTCCCTACTTTCTATAATATTTTTTTTGCTTTCAATAGATAATTTTTACTTCTTTCTAAAAGTAGAATTTCAATTCTTGTTGTTTTGATTTTCAAACTCTTTTATTTTTGAATTATTTTTAATTAGTCTGAAACAACCCCATGAAACACATGAAAAAAAAACTAACCCTGTGTAAGAAGGGATAGGACAGGTGAAGGAGTGGTATAACTTTTATGCAGAGAGAAAGAGATTCTTTAGGGAGATTCTTACCAAACAAGCCATAAGTTGCTGCTGGGAAAGAACCAAAAATACCTACAACAACTAAGAATCCTATTGAAGAATATACCATAAGATGGAAGGATATTGAAGAAGAGAACACTATAAACTAAAGGAGGTAGCTTGTAGAAGAAGCATTATTGGCTCTAAAAAAGGAAATAGAAGTAGAGAAAGCATTAGTTGAGCTAGTAAGAAGAAATGAAGGAGAGGAACTACGTGAACTAGAAACTCAGAAGAGTAACATATTTATAATATTTCAACAAGGCTTTCTTAATCAAATCAAAATAATCTTAGGAGAATCTTTAGACCCTTCATCTAGTAAAAAGACTGAGGATTAGTAGATAAATTTTTATTATCGTGCTAACCAAGGGATTGATACAAAATTTGAGGATGAGATCCTGAGCACCTTTGGTATCCATATAAAAAAAAAGCTATCATGAGCAAATAAAGAGATTTTGTGGATGATAATGGGACTTTAGACATAGTTACTTTTGAATTTTATATTCCAGATGTAACAAGCATAAAAAAAATGAAAAACATTCCACCCTTAGCCTTTCCCAATTTTAGAGGTATATTATCAAAATAATAGGACACATTCTTTCTAATTTGATATCCTCTGTAGAAGTTATGACTATAGGAAAGATGCATAGAAATTGAAACTTTTTCCAGCTACTCTCAAAGACTCAACATTTCACTACTTCATGGGACTGGGTAGTAATTTGGTTCACACTTGGGAGGACATGAAAAAGAAATTTTTGGCCAAGTATCAAGAATATGAAAGAGGGAGAAGTTATAGAATAAATGACATCTTCGGGATGACTCAAGAAGGGGATGAATCCTTAAAAGACTATGTTGAATGGTTCATGTTCAGTGTACAAAAATTCAAGCAAAGTACACTTGGAGAAGAACCTTTAAAACTCATCTTCCTAAAAGGAGTCAGAGAAGATTATCTAGAAGCCCTGGACCTAATGAGTAGAGGGGATATTTCCCACCTACCATTCTCAAATAAAAAAGAGCTAAAAAGGAATTATTTTAGATTTTCCATAAACAAAGTCAGGGGTAACAAGCTCCCATTGACAACTGTAAATGGCCTATTAAAAACTAAAGTTAGTAACCTGTTACAAGACATGAAACAAGATATCATTAGTTATTTGGACACCCAAATGGATATATTTAACTCCAAAAAAAAGTAATTAGATTTTGATGAATATTTGACCATTTACTGTCTAGAATATAAGAAGAAATAATTAGATTGTAGATGTGATGAGGTTCGGGCTAAAGTAGCTCACATCACAATAGAAAAACCAAAAATAGTAGAGTTACAAAATGTAGGAGGAGATAGTGATCAAGTTTTTTATGTTTCACAAAGAAGTCCATGGGTTCAATGACCATCTTATCAAGTCATGGGTAAAAATCCACCTTTCACAAATTCTACATCCTTTAATTCATACTTTGTAAATACTACTCCCAATTGGACTAGTCCTTGGATGAATGTTCCACCTTCTAATTCTAACTGGTATCCACCTTAAACAAGCTACCCCACCACCTATTGGTAGCCTCAAAAAAATGTATCCTCACCTTAAATACAAGCTTAAAAACCACCCCAAGGTCCACCCTTCACAAACCAGTGGCAACAGTCCTAGAGACCTAATTAGCCATGGAGAAACTCTCCAAGAGGATTCCCTCCACAACAACAATAATAACCTCATACTCTTATGCCCAATACACAAGTTGCACCCAAGCCTAACTAGATACCTATCTAACCTATATATAATCCTATAAATAATCTGGTGTAACCCATATTTAGTATTGATCTTGTTTAGTACCCAACATACACAGTAAAAATTAATGAAGTTCACTTCCATTTAAGGAAAGTTATACCACCCCTAACACCACCCATAATAATGGAGTTAGATCATGAAACCCTAGAAGATCATGTTAACCCACCTCCATCACCATAAGGACTCTTTGAACTTGCAAATGAGGCTATTGATGAAACAACCCCACCATTTACAAAACATCTCATCCTTTAATGCCATACAATTGAAATTGATTTTGATTTCATGGGACAACTCAAGAATATTTGTGTCAAAATATCTCTATTCTAGGTGATCAAAGATGTACCTATATATTCCAAAGCTATTATAGACCTTTGTCTATGAAAACCAGGAAGGAAGAAAAAATATCCCAATACTGTGCATGTGATTAGCTAGCTAGTAGACATCATGCTGGGGCACACGCTACTAAAGAAATATTCAGATCCAAGATGCCTAGTAATAATAGTCTAGATTCTTGACCAACAACTATCCAACACATTGATAGACATAGGGCATGAAATAAATATAATGATAACCAAAACTATGCATAAACTACAGTTGAATAATAATCATCCCACATCTACAATGATGCAAATGACTGACATGTCTACAGTTAGATCAAAAGGAATCATTGAAGCCCTTGTCATTATTATAGATTCTTAGGAGTTTCCTATAGATTTTATTTTGCTATAGTGTATGTTTAATTTGGGTGGACATCCTCTTATCTTAGGATGACCTTGACTTGCCATAGCTAACACCTTCATCAACTGTAGATTGGGTAACATGATGATCTTCAATGGTAACCACACTAAGAAGTTGGTCCTTTATCCCCCAACACAACCAATTTTTACACCAGACCATACATTTTGGGCTAAAAAAGATGAGGTAGATCAGCCTCCCTTGATTCTCATATTTACCATAGACCATGAATGCACATTAGCTGATCAAAAGGAAGATACAATTATTTCTAATGTTCTTTAGCATAATTATTAAAGTCTTTCTATAGATCTCAACCACTTGAAATGTGTTGAGTGCCCATTTTTTAGCTTGTGGGAATCAAATAATTTTGATGCATCTATAAAGGAAATATTCCACCAGCTTCTGCCTCATAGCTATAGCCAAACTAGATCCATTAGCAATATAGAAATGATGGAAGCACACTCACAACAAATTAAAATCTTTCCAAGAAAAACATTGCTTATTAATAACATGTTGGAGTTAAATGAGGAAAAATGCCTAATCAACAATGTGATTTTACATGGGATTATAAGGATATGTAAGGAATCAGCCTAGAAACTTGTACACATCATATCTACATTAAATAAGAGTGCCAATTAATCAGAAAACCACAACGTAGGATGAATCCATCTCTTTGAGAAATAGTCAAAGTAGAATTACAAAAACTCTTGACTATTGGATTTATATATCCCATCTCAGACAGTGATTAGGTTTCACCATTGGTAATTATACCAAATAAAAATAGAGAATGTCATGTATGCATAGATTACAGGGAACTCAATACAACAACCAGAAAGGATCACTTTCCTCTACCCTTCATTGATCAAGTGTTAGACACACTAGTAGGGAAGAAATATTTTGCCTTTTTGGATGGCTTTAGTGGTTACAACCAGATTAGATTTATTCTTGAAGATTAGAAAAAGACCAATTTTATTTGTTACTAGGGTACTTATTTTTATATTGTACTACCCTTTGGGTTGTGTAATGCTCCTACAACATTCTAGAGGGTTATATTGAGTATTTTTGTAGATATGGCTAATGAATGTGTAGAAATCTCTATGGATGACTTCACTATCTATGAAGAAACATTTGATGAGTGCCATAAAAACTTGAAAAAAGTACTACAACACTATCAGGAGCACCATTTGTCTCTCAACCATAAGAAATGCTACATGCTTATGATAGAACCTATTATTTTAGGCCATCACATATCTATTGAAGGAATTAATGTTGACCCTATAAAAATAAACATCATCAAAAACCTACCTGTTCCTCAAAAATAGAAAGATGCTAGGATTTTTTTAAGATATGTTGGTTACTATAGAAGATTCATCAATAATTTCAGCAAAGTAGTAGCACCATTGTTCACCCTTCTGACTAAAGATGTTGAATTTCTCTAGACTCTTACCTGTGATACAACCTTCAAATAATTAAAGGAATTATTGACCACCACCACTATTCTACATGGTCCTGATTGGAAGCTTCCCTTCTATATTCACATAGATGCTTTAGATACTGCCCTAATATTTATGCTCTACCAAAAATAGGAATCACTCAATTATGCCATATATTTTATAAGTAAAAACCTACATGCAATATAATTAAAGTACACAGTTATTGAAAAAGCATTCTTGGTGGTAGTTTATGCTATCAACAAGTTTCATCACTACATAATAAGATATCAGGTCTTTATTCATACAAACCATGCAGCCATTTGATACCTTATGAACAAACCAACTATTCCAACTAGACTGATAAGATGGCTACTCTTATTATAAGAATTTGATATCACCATTATAGATAAGCCTGGTCAAGACAATGTGGTGGTTGAATTTTTATCATGCCTATAATCCCTTGAAGAAGATACCATTATGGATGACTCATTTCCAGTTGAGCACCTATTTTCTCTCACCCTTACCACACCTTGGTATGTTGATATTTCTAACTACCTTGTAACAAGGCTACTTCCATAGCACTTTCTCCCTAAACAAATGAGAGTTTTGATTCATAAATGTGGCAGATATTCATGGTTTGGATTTATTTTCTATACTAGACTTGACTCCATAATCAGAAGATGTCTCAAAGAAGATAAAGTTCTAGATATCCTAAAATCCTACCATGATGAACCCTATAGAGGACACTTTGTAGCCAAGTGTAAAATAGTCAAAATTTTGAATACATGATATTATTGGCCCTCACTCCATAAAGATGCAATAAGATATACTGCTCATTATGATAGATGTTAGTGTATGAGGAGACTCACACATTCAGATGAAATGCCTTTGCAGCCCCAAATGATGTTTGAACCATTTAAAAAGTGGGACCTAGACTTTGTAGGACCTTTTGATCCAAAATCCAATAATAAAGAGTACATCCTTGTCTATACTAACTATGTCACTAAATAGATGGAAGTAAAGGCTCTTACACATGCTAGGGATGAGAAGGTAGCAACTTTCCTCTATGAAGAAATATTCACAAGATATGGTGTGCCATGAGAAATAACCACTAATCAAGGACCCTAATTCACTACTAATTTAATTACTACCTTAGTCTAACAATATGAGATCAGGCATAAGAAATTAACTCCATATCATTCACAGTCCAATGGATAGGTGGAGGTCACCAACAAAGAGTTAAAAAATATTTTGACAAAGACTATTAGTCTATCTCATAAAGATTAGGAGGTAAGACTTCCTAAAGATGTGTGGGCGTACTGAATGACATGAAAGACCACTAAATTCTTCAATCCATATGAGTTGGTCTATGAAAAGAAACCTATCTTACCAATTGAAATTGAACACAACACCTTACAGACAACACTAAAACTTATGATGGATATATCTAAAGCCCAAAAAGAATGGTTTTTGCAATTGAATAACTTAGATGAATATAGATAATAGGCATTATAAAACATAGAGCTTGTACAATAGTAGTGGATTGGATGGCATGACAGGTACATTAAGACCAGGAAATTCAATACAAGAGATTAGGCCCTTCTTTTTGACTTTAAATACAAGGATCACAAGCACAAACTCTAGATTAGATGGCTTGGTCCTTTTGTGATTGAGAATGTTTATGACAATGATGTAGTGCAACTCCAAACCATTGATCCAGTAAGATTCTATCTACTGGTCAATAGCCATAAACTTAAATTTTATAAAAATCCACTCACTTAAGAAGAGTTTACCAATTACATACACCAAAAATTACAATATGGATACAATGATGTACTAGATAGGCATGTTGTCTCACTAGACAAAGGGAGCACCAATCCACACTCAGATGAAGAAGGAGATGAGGACATCCTTACCCTTCTCTGGTATGATGAATGAGAACTTCACCTGGTCTTTGACTGTCACCCTTCTAGGTGACTTAGTAAGGATCTTGAATAAACATTCTACTAAAAACTACAGTTAGAGTGAAAGAAAAAATAAAAAAAACCAACAATAAAAACCCATTCTTTGAGCATTGTTGGTAGCTTTTGGGTAGAAAACTAGCCTGCTAGCTACCTAGATCTATAAAATGGATCTAAGTAGAAAACCATCTTGCTGAATATTTATGGGTACTCTATATATATATATATATATATATATATATATATATATATATGATAAATAATGTAGATAAATGACAATCTTTCAGAGCACAACTGTTCATGTCACCATGGGTTTTTTACAGTTTCCATAGGCACCTTTGCCACTGAAGGTTTTACTCCAATTGCTATGAACAATTCTATAGATACTACAGGTACCTTATACACAATTTAGACATCACTTTGTATCTTGTTATGAGATTCACTTGTAGCTACTACAAGTACCTCCTCATGCCCATTCTCACCTTTATATAGAGCATGCAAGATAGATCCTCTTACAAATCTCATTAATGGCTTAGCTATTGGCTTTTGGGCACTTCATGAAAGCCATCAAATAACCTTATAGAAGAATGAAGGAGGATTGGAATAGTAAATGTCACATCTATTACTTAGAACTACCCCTAAATACCAAGCTACAAAGCCACAATAAAACATACACCTTCCCTCTCTATTTGGAAGTGTTACAAACCAAAATTTATGCCTATAGGGACACTCATGATTCATTTTCAATTTTTGGTCATTTCATGGAGATCATTTTACTATGTTTAACATTGATATTTTAGATTTATTTAGCACATAGGTCCCATGTTTGAAGACCTTTTTAATTACTAAAGATAAGTTCAAAAGGCACAGAACTTGCAAGGAATAAGACAACACAAAAATAATTATCAGTTGGTTCATGTAGAGGAAGGTCAAAAAATAGCAACACCCTTAGCCACCTACTTTTAGTTTCATCCAGCTCATCACTTAGATTACCTAGCTCTTAAATAATCACCTAATGGTAGGAGAGCCATCATCTCTCATCCAAGTTTTAGACCCCTATCCATGTAGGCTATCATACATCATATGCACATGAGTTATGGGCATCCTCAATGCCTAACCACTAATGATCTCCTAATCATTCCATAAGGGGTCCACTTTAGTATAGTTATAATTGGCATCCCAATCATTACATCTCATCAATAATTCACATGTAAACACTTGCATGCCAACACACGTGCAACTCCTCGGTGTTACCTTAGGAATATTGTTAATAAATAGGTATGTCGTATATTTAATCATTGAAAAAGTCTTCATTACTTTAATATATCATGTATGATATTAATAAACATATCAAATCATGAATTACATCATTAATTTAATGTCCATCACATCACCTCTAAACTTGAAATTATATTCTTAATAATGACCCAGTCTTATCCCTTCCTTCCTATTCACTCCATGTCACCTAAGGACAAGTGATAGCTCAAGTTGGGGGAGGATGCTATGAATTAGAACCTAACATACTATTAGAACCCTACGTATGGAAATTAGATGTCATAATTTACAACCTACAACCTCACATCTATCATTATTAAACAAAACCCTGTAATCTATAGCCTCACATCTACCATTATTGAACAAAACCCTACAACCTACAATCTCACATATGCCATTGTGTAACAAAACATTGCTTTGATACAGACAAATTTATATATGCCAAATAGAGTGTGTTGTTATTTATTGGTTTAAAGGACTAATAGAGAAGCTAAAATGGGAGGGTCAGTTGTAAGTAGAGAACTCATAGATCATAGGCAACTTCTGGAAGACCAAGCTAGTTGGGATGTCTTCAATAGAGCTAGTTGGACCATTTATTTCAAGAAGTTTCAAAATTTATTAGAGCCTATTTATAGAGCATTTATAGGGTCCTTTAATGAAAACCAAGCCACTGTACATGACATCACATTCACAATCATTGAAGACTTGATGAGCCAAGTAACTAGGCTGCCAAGTATGGGATAAAATTGGCAAGATAAACCCAATGGCCAAGAAGCTAGATAGTAGTTTTGCCAAGAAAATAAAAGACTAGTATTAAATAAAGGAGGTGTGGAGAGACTTAGCTTACTTACAACATGGAGGGAGATAACATTTTACATCATTAGGTACATAACATGTGAAGGAAGGTATTTCCTCATTTACACTCTTCAATTTAAGTTTTTAAATTACTTAAGGCATAATAGAGCCATTAATGTTCCAAATTTTTATGGAATATTTTGAAAAAGATGTCCAAAGAGTATTATAAGGGTATTAAAACAACCCTATCCTAGTACTACCTAATATGGATAATAGCTAAACAAGGAGCAAACTTTGTCAAACTTGACCTAAGTTTGGAACAATGTTTAGCCCTAGAAAATAATGAACCTCAGTAAGAAAAGGGCATTAATAAGAAGGAATCCCTTGAGGACCAAGCCCAGTAAGTTGTATAAGAAGATGTTGTGGGCACTAGTGCCACTGGCCAACTCGTATCTATTGAGGGTCCATCTGAGACTACTACAGGCAAGAAAAAGAGAAGGAAACTAGTCTTTCCTCCTTCTGACATAGAGGAGGAAAGCTCACAATATCATATTCCTCCTTCCATTATTTCCTCACAATAAATTGATTCCTCTACATTGTCTCCTTTTGGACAAGAATAAGTTCCTCTATCAACTACTACATAAGAAAAAAAAATTCTATCAGTCACCCCTCTTGAAAGGAAAATGAAAAATAAAGAGAAGAAACCCATGGTATCAAAAATAAGGAGACCTCCTTCTAAGAGATCTTAAAGAGTGAAGAAAAAAAGACCACTACTACTTCCCTAACCATAGATATAAGTGATGATGAAAAACCAAAGAAGGAGCCTAGGGTTAGGAAGACCCCTGATGGATTTGAAATAGAAGAATGGTCTACTGATGAAGAATCTAATAAGGCAAAATAAGAAGAATAGTTACCTCCACCATCTATATTCACTAAGGAGGACATTGATCTCCTCAAAAACATTAGGTATATAGAAGAGCAATTGAGAATGGTAGAACAACATGCAGTAAAAGAGGAATTACGTGAAGAAGAGACTATGGACAAAGGATCAAAACAAGAAATACTTCCTCATACTCAAGAGTTCCAGACATTAGAATAAGCTTTGAAGGAAATATACGGACTAAAAATTAGCTAATAAAACTAAAAGGAAATAGAATCATTGAATCACTTTTAGGTGTAGCAGAGTTTGTAGAGCCTTCTATGGATAGAGAAAAGGTATTGGAAGAACTTATAGTAGCTTCCCTAGAGGAACCTATAGCATCCTCATTTACCTTGGCCATAGAAGCACCTGTAGTAGATTATGCTCTAGCTTTAGTACCCTTATGTCATTTATTTCCTCCTCCATTACCGACTACACCAACACCTACAGTAGAAGAGGTTATTGATGTGGATTTCTTAGCCACTACACTAGTGGAGACTAATGATCTTTTGATTTTTTTTTAAATAAAAATTCAATGATAATGAATCTTACCACAAAGAATTGGTGCATAGATTTAAAGCATATGTTGAATCAAAAGAACAACACGATGACTTACAAGAAAATTAAAATTTGCTGAATTTAGGATCAAATATCTAAAGGAAAAGATTGGTAAAATTTATTAAACTAATAAACTATTGATGGAGTGTAGACCACCTTCTAGGGTGTATGTTGTGTACCTGGAAGAAAGATGGCTTAAATTTAGGTATGACATGATTTATAATGATCAATCTTACATGGTTTATGACCCCAAATATTTCTTTGAATAATATAGACATGTTGATCCTAACCTCAAAGCTCAACTAAGTGAGTTTTACATCCACCAATATGTTGTATCTAGTGACACAAAATGGAATCTAAATGTCTACTTGGGAGATGTCCTGCTAAATGCATTTTCTTCATATGTTTTGAATGAAACAGGAAGAAGGAAAAAAATGGAAGAATATCAAGAAAAAGAAAAAGAAAAAGAAGCCACCCTGATGATCAAGAGTGAATCAAAAGATCCAGATGTTTTAATAGATGAATGGATCTCATTTATGAACACAAACACTCCACAAGAATGGGTTGTCAAAAAGCAGGTAGAAGTCTAGAACCACTATTTGAGTCTTATGGAAGGAGATGGCAAGAAATTTTTTTATGCTTGCTCTCACAAATGGGAAAAACTCTTAGATGCCTTGAAAATAAAATAATATTACTCACTTCAAAACTTTAGGGAGGCCATCCATAGAGTATAATTTTATATTAAACTTGTCAGGAAGTGGAGATAATAATGGTTGGGATTGATGTTTCAACCCCCTATATTCTAGTTCCTAATTCCTAACTAGGAAGGAAATGTTCCAACTGACAGAGAATCAAAGAAGAAAAGATGGAAACAAATTAATAATTCTAAAGGTTTTTACATCCTTGAAGGGTTAGGCTACAGTCAACCCCTAGGCTTTAGGAAATTTTGTGGTTTTAGAATGCAACCAAGCTTGCTCAAGGTTGAGCAAGAGTTTAAGTATGGGGGAGTGATGAGGCAACCAATTGATTACTTTTATATCCTCATTCATGTTTAGTATATGTCTTTTTACATTTAAATCCCATAACTATCTGCGACTTATGCAAATGAATGAATGAATTTATGATTTTGTATGTACATTGATACACACACACATATATGTTATGTTATGAATTATTGATGCTTTTTTCTTGATTACATTATATTGGTGTGACTTTATCCAACAAGCATTTAAAAGGGTCATGAAAGGATACAAAATCTTGTTAGGCCATAGCTATTATAGGCTGCCTATAGTAACTGTAGGCTTCACCTACAGGTTACTCGTAGCCATTGTAGAGTGCCTACAGTAATTATAGGCTTCACCTGCAAGTTACCCATAGCTACTGTAGAGTGCCCATGGAAATTTTAGGATTTACCTACAAGTTTTCTGTAGCCACTACAAAATACTCATAGTAATTGTAGGCTTCACTTATAGGTTACTTATAGCCACTGTAGAGTGCTTGTAGCAACTATAAGCTTCACCTACAAGTTGCCTAAAACCACTATGAAAAATAAATCTATTATTGAGGAGATCTTAAAGACACATCTAACTATCTTGGGAATCAAATGGATGATTAGAAAGAATCATAGTTGTTGTACGAATTCCCTACATGCAAGAAAATGTTAGATGTGCTGCCAAGGATGAGAAAGACAAGGATAATGAGAAGAGAAAAAAATAAATAAAGTAACAAAATAGTATACCTTGTCTCTAACCCATTCAAGCCTAAAATAAGTAAATTTAGTTACTAACCATTTAAAGGTTTACTGGGGTAGTTTCAAAGTATTTATATGTTTCCTAATTTAGTGTTTTTTGGTTAAAAGTTAATAAACTACCTTCTATATTTAATGGTAGAACCTAGATCAGATTAGGATTTAGTTAATTTCAATAGATAATAACAAAAGTATTAGAATTTCAGCATTACACTATGAATATTGTAACTTCTTATAGCAATCTTTAATTACTATAGAATTGAGTAATGAAAATATTGATTTTTTGAGAAGTTTGTGAATTCTCTCGAAGAAGGATTAGAACTCATTTCTGAATGAGGAAGGGCCCCCTCAAAAGGAGTTGCAGTGAAGAGCTTGACCCTCTTTATCTTTAAGTGTATTGTGTAAGTTGATTTTAATTATTTTGATTATATAAATGTGATGCATGTATGATTTATAAGTGTGAAGTAATTCTATAATTCTATCATAGTAGTTTCAAAATATATATGTCTTGTGAATTCAACATAAATTCATTGTAATACAACTAGAAAAGCAAGATTATTTCTAAATCAACAATACATATACAATGCTAACATCCTTGAAAAGTGTATGCACCTTGGGTTGATAATTAATGTTAATCAAATTCAAGAATTTAACAATCACTGGGTAATTATTCTGCACAATAGTAGAATTAGCATTGGTCCTAGTTAGGAAGAAGAAACCCAAGCTAACTTCACTTACCCCATAAGTGAGGTTAACTTGTTCAGTAATGAATACCCCATTCATAGACCCATTATCCCTGAATGGTTTGTTTATTGGAAAATATAGAAGATCCCTACATTGTCCCATTCTTGGACCTTGACCCAAACAATTAACATTGATTTCTATGAGGAAATCAAGCCATGGATATTGGCTTTGATGAAGGAGGAAGAAGAGAGAAGAATAGTTGCCATAGTAGGATCGAGTGGCACACAAATGGACACTCCAAAGGCATCAAGCAACATAAGGATGGAGGTCCCAAAACCCCCTAAGGTATAAAATCATTAACCAATGTCTAATTTAATATAGAGACAACAGGGTTAGAGAGAGTCACCACCAAGAAGGCCATGGTTGGAGATGAGAAATTCACCTTTCAAAAGGTTGAGCCATTTGTAAGCTTAACTCTAGTTGGAGGGTAATAGCCTGGTGAACATCCCATCTATGAGGAAGACATAGAAGGTCTGGTTGAGGCCAATTCAACTCAAATCAGAGTAGGCATTAGGGGTATGAAACAAAAGATACATAACCTAGATAAGGAAAAGGAAAACCTCTAGATAATGGTTATCCTATCAGTTCCTCAGGCCATAATAAAGATGTTTGAAGCATCCTTCTTTGACATGTTTGACTCATTGAAGTCAATGAAACTAAGGTAGGATGCATTAAGCTAGCAGAGTGAGATAGCCAAAATATTGGTAGCCTAATGGTAGGATTTTGAGGATAAAATAAGAGATTTTATCAACATACTACTTAGGATTAGGATTCCTAAATTCAAAATCATTAGCCTAGCCCACCTAAATGCAAAATTGGGGATAGTGGTTGATAAGATCCAGAGTTTAAGTGTTGGGTCAAAAGGCTTGGATAGACTCCTAAGGGATGATAAAGAGATAATTACTAGAATTAAGTGACACCTTGGTACCATGTTGGCTAATTATACAAAGTATACAAACCTAAGCATCATTGATGATGAATATAAACACCGAGTCACTTTGGTAATGCAAAAAGTGAGAGCTAATGTGGCAGTGATAACAACAAAATCATGAGCATAATCTTCATTATTGAAGAAAATATTTCAAAATCCTAGAGCATCAAGGAGGTTATTTCAAGGGATGATAGAGACTTTGATGACTTAGTTGATCAAGAAGATGTATGTCTCCTAAAGCCAGTTGTGGATTTGGAGCTTGTCAAAGAATAACATAATAGGGATATGAAGCTTCTCCAAGAGCAATAGGGGAGCCCTTTAGAAATGGGCCCACCGATTAATTAATATTCCATTTTGTAAAAGCATTGTAATAATTGAATGAGGAATATTCTTTTGTAAAGGCATATGTTAGTTTCTTATCATATTTGTCTATAAGTCAGTCCATTTGAAAAAGTTTAATGTATTCTAGAACTTTATAAAAAGGACAGTTGTCCTTACACTTGTACACTTGTAATTTGATATGACTGACCAACATACCTCCTTGCATTCTATAAAAGGAGTATTGTCATTTATAAAAGGGAGGGAGTTTTGAGATAAAATTGTATACTTTGGAGAAATTAATATAAAAAATTAGTACCGAAGAGTTTGTTTGAGTTTGTTTGTGTCAATTATTTCATGACTTCTCTCTCAATTTCTTATTCTAAGTCTTGAATTTGAATGGTTTCATGAATTCTAAATTTGCATCTTTGATACAAGATTGCTAATTTGTGCTTATGCTAGATTAGTTGAATGATCTTGAATTTGTTTCATTTCATTTGTTTTACATTAGGATGTGTAAATTCTATTTGAATGTAGTAACAAATCTTTAAATTAAATTTAATTCTTACTGGTATCCCTTCATATTATCCTTAGAAGTTTGTCTGGTGTATAGTGAGATCTGAGCTTATGCTATTTTGCATTATATATTGGTTAAATGCATGTTCAATTGTAATTGAAACTTTGTCATAATATTTAATTCAAGGATTAGTAATCACATGTTCTCTTTCTTCCCTACCTTTCTCTTTTGCTCTTTTTTTAACCAAATCAATTTAGTTTAAATCTCATTGTAAATACTCACTTAGACTAGTCTCTAGAGTAAAATTTTTATCATAACTCACTAAGATCAGCACAGATACTATAAAATTCATAAAGCCCATGGTAGTTCTCAACCACCAATTAATATAAATTTATGGAACAGTTTAACTTCCTCTACCTCTATTTCACCACAGGTAACTATATTACCAAAAACCTACTACTCATGCCATGAGTTCCTATAATTATAAAATGAGAAGTGTTCTTAAACACTAAGAGCACTTGTGATACACATAAGTTTAAATCTCAATGTAAATACTCGCTTAGATTAGTCTCCAGAGTATAAATTTGATCATAACTCACTAAGATCAACATAGATGCTACAGAATTTACAAGGACCACGATGACTCCCAACCACCAATTAATATAAATTTATGTAATAGTTTAACTTGCTCTGCCTCTATTTCACAATGGGTAACTATATTACAAAAAACTTGATACTCATGTGATGAATTCCCAAAATTCTAAAACGAGAAGTGTTCTTAAACACTAAGATCACCTATGATACACATAGAGGCATCAATAGACCCCTTGAGACCAAGGCACTCCACTTTGTTTTCTAACTTGTGTGCTTGTAGGAAGGGGTGTCCATGGTATATTATCTCAATTTTTATTGCATATAAATCTATGTTATGTAAATTTTCTTCATTGTATATACTTACTTGTGTGTGTATTGACTTATGTACAATTATTTATATTTGTGCCTCTCACACATAGGTAATTAATCAATTAATTAGTCATGTTGTGCTTGATTGTTATCCCTTGAGTCTAGGATAGTACATGACGTGGAATTCATCCTACACATAGGCTTAACATATAAGGTTTGATGACATGGATTTCATTAACATGCACTAACCAAACTCCATGTTTTGGTGGGTTCTAAAAATTAGGGGATTTGTTGTTATACACCTAAGCATAATTCCTCATAAAGGGTTCTATAGAGTGAGGAGTGATTAATCTCTAATATGTAGGGTGGTTAGACACCATCCTATATAAATTTGGGCCCTATTGTACCTTCATGTATATATGGGATGTACTTAGAAATCTTTGTGTATACCTAGATTAGGAGCCTTTTGCTATAACAAGTGTACTACTATAGGAGTTAGTATCAACTCCAAAATATCCATCATCTGCAAGTGGGGATGAGAGGGTTTGGTTGATACCATAATGGGTCATTGGTGTATAACTTCATCTATGAAGTTATTGGATAGTGTGGGCATCAGGTTACACACTCTTAATAGTTGACAAATATAGGTTTTGTACTTGCATGTGTTGTTTGAGCGTTATGTAAAAACTTGTATTATTTGAAAGACAAGTTAGCCATACATTTATTTTGTGTGTAATACCTTAGACACCTTCAGGTTAATACTCATCATCCTATCATTTCATTATATCATGTCCTAATCTTTCATCTACCAACCCACCTTATATCGTCCACCCATCCTGCAATATATCACATACCAACCTTAGATTGATCATTTATCCCCTATTTGATAATTATAATTCCACATTTAGAATCTATCTAGTACCCATTTTATAATACCTTTTGACTAATCCTATATTATATATCACACTCATCTACAAACCCACCTTATATCATCCACCTATCCCATATCCATTTCATACCACCCTTGACTACCATATTCTGTCTTTCAAATATTGTGTAGAAAATATCCATATTCATATCATCATCTCATATTCAATTTATATCCTCCATACCCTAAATCTCCCATCTCCCTTCTCATCCAATATCCATAGCTACTATCCACCTCACTATATCTATCCTATAACACATTCTCATAGTAATCACCCCTTTCACATCTTTCTTTGGTATCTAACACCCCTCATGTAATATCCATCCTACGTCTTCAACATCCATTTTATATATATATATATATATATATATATATATATATATATATATATATATATATATATATATATATATAATCTTGAGAAGTTTTAATCCTTATTGTCTAATCCTACATTTTATCACATATTATATCCACCTAAAACACATCCTATTTCCATCATATATCCCCCATCCATATCATTTGAATAATACATTCCATCTTGAAATCAAGTTACAGTGATCACCCATCTTATTTAATCATCATTTATCACTTTTTACATCTTCTAGACTAGGTATTATCAGTAAACATAGTCTTATAAGATTTTAATCTAGCACCCATCACTCATCTCTATTAGGTTCCTTCACTTAGCACCCATCTAATTATCTCTTTGCTAGTGAACAAGGTATTTGATCCCATCATTTTATTTCATCCTTGCTAGATTAGTCTCTTATGAGATTTTGTCTCTTGGTAATTCTTAGTCACCCCATCTAAAAATCATCACATCACTCTCTAGTAGCTTTGGTCTCTAGATGGAGGTAGTATTTGAATACTTCCACTTCATCTATCACATATCATCACATCTCTCTTTCAAAATGGTTATTCACACCCATGCCCAACTTAGGATTGGATAGGTCTCCAACCAAGATAATGATCCATTAGGGCATATGGTTGATCCAACTAGGGAATATGATGATACCCATAGTGATATGCATACACCCAAGGAAGAGGATGAAAGGTTTAATCCCCTCCATAATGATGAGGTTAGGAACTTAATTGACTATTATGTATATGAAAATTATGACCATGTCTTAGCCTGTATCATTGAAATAGGGGGCACACTACCTTCTACTTTCAACCATAGTCTCTTACATAATCTAGTCTACCCTCTATCTTGTCTAAATACACCCTGTTAGATACCCCAAGATGAGGAAGGTGTGGACTATGTATTTATAAAGGAAGAATGCCCACCACCCCTCCATAACAATCATATTGGTGCTAAATGGAGATAAGATATCTTAAAAGACTGATTAGACCAACTAACACAACAAATCAACCTCTTACTCCATAATCAATGTCCATTGTCCCCTCAAAAAAATAACACAAATAATAATGGCAATATTAAAAACACTACCAATAATACCAATAACACCAAGAACACTCATATTACCCATAATTCCCATAACACACATATTCCCAAAAATAGCCAATCCTCTTGGGGACCTTGTATTCGCATAAGAGTGAAGAGTGATGAAGGAAACCCTCTAAAAAATAGACCCATGCTCACAAGATCTCAAATACAAATATGATGATTTTTGTTCTTCACCCTTGGACATGAGCATATTATAAATACCTTTCCTTTCACACTTTGAGGTACTAAAATTTGAAAAATATCAAGGGAAAGGAGATCCTAGGGATCATGTGCAAGAATTTTATGTGGTTTACAATGAGGTGGAATATGAAGATGCCTATTTACCAAGACTTTTCCCCTAAAGTCTTACTAGACCTGCTTTAGAATGGTTTATACATCTACCCAAAGGGTCAATATATAGCTTTAGATAATTTATAGAATAATTCATCATACATTTTTTATTTAATATCAAACATGGCATCTCCATAATAGACCTTTATAATACCAAGCAAAGAAGGGTATAAAGTTTGGCATGCTTATTACAAAGATGGCAAAGTTTAGAAAACTGCTTGAGATGTAAAGTACCTAATAAAGAGTTGGCTAAAATATTTATGGATAATCTTAATGCTGACCTCAAGTATCAACTAAAGCTACATTCTGCCAAGACCTTTGACAAAATAATAGAGAAAGGGATGCAAATCAAAAAGGCCCTTATTGAAAAGGGGACAATCAAATTATACTCCTGTAATAAGCAAAACCAAAATCAAGACAAATATTTTTCATGGAAATCAAAAGTATTCAATAAAAGCAAGAATTTCATGGGAGATGGGGTGACTAATTTTAAAATATGGCATGTGCAAACAGTTCAAAATAATAACCCCATAGAACAAACAAATGTCTCCTCTATTTACATACTATGAGGCAAGCCAAATCCTCAGACTGGCAAGAGACCACTTACTAGCTTGGAAGTACCAATTGAAACTATCTTGGATCAATTAATTACTACTAATATGATCACCCTTCTTGAAATTATACCTATGGATGATCAACAACCAAAACCAAATTGGTACCATGAATATTAATTTTGTAAATACCACAGGGTCAAAGGACATGATACAAAAATATGTATGCAAATTAAACACTATATTGATGATTTGATTGAAAGGGGTGACATTAAAATAGAAGGTGAAAATTCCTCAAATTAATCAATAAATGGGTAGCTCAACATCTACAAGGACCCGCTCCCTAAACATGACCAAATAAATAAGAGACCACTAAGATACCAAGGTCAGGCCTCTTCCTCTAATCACACCAACTACCATGCCATACCATACCACTATATCAACACCATTAAAATACTCAACCCCCAATAACCCACTCCATCTTCATCCACCATCTTGAAAATTTATTGAGCCACTATTGATTGCATAGTCACCACTAGATGCAATAAAATTATAGTTCCTATGGCACCATCTAAAAACCCATCCACTTCATTTGTTACTCAAAAAGGGAGTGTTCCTAAAAGGGTTTCAAATTCTTTTGATAAGTCTTATGACATCATTCAATAGCTTGAAAAAACCCTATCTCAAATATCATTAATGGAGCTTCTTAAAACATCTGATTTACATCGAGAGATACTAAACCAAGTCTTGAATTATCTTAAAGTCCCTAGTAACATGGATACCAATTAGTTTCAAGCATTAGTGGGACATTTATCCCCTTTATAGTAGATTATTTTTGGTGCCTAGGATATGCCTCCCATTGGCTCACACCACAATTATCCCCTATTCATTGAAGTATCCATATCCCACCATTGTGTCTCCCAGGTTCTCATAGATGAAAGATCAACATTAAATTTATGTAATCTAGACTTATTGAAGAAACTAAGATATTTGGAATCATCTTTGGGGCCTACCTTGATAATTATCAAAGCTTATGATGATAATGAGAGGCCATTTATAGGGACTATTTACCTTCTCATTACCATGGGACCCATAGTGCACCAAAAATTAGTCCATGTTATGTATGTAGATTTTCCTTATAACATGCTACTTGGATGTCTATGGATCCATGAAATGCAAGTTGTTCCATCAACCATACATCAATGTCTCAAATTCCCTCACTCTAGAATAGAGGTCACCATCCTTGGAGTAATAAATCATCTTCATAGTTGTTAGATGGATCAAAACTTACCCTATTATCCTTATCCAAACACATATAATTCCATCTTAAGTCCAACCATTGAAAAATATTTGTCCCCTGATCAACTTGCATCTACCTCAAATCTAATACCTAAAGTCACCTGCTTGAAAATCACATCCACATACTGTAGAGAGTATGAATATAAAAAACATTTTGTGTAGGTGATTTACCACTCTCCTCATGTAGCTATGGGTCCCTAGCCATGAGGAATACTAATCCCATCAACTATTAATTTATACCAATGATCTTCTCAAGCACATGATTCTTATCTAAAGAATGCATTGAAGATTCAAATTATTCATGGCTTATTCTAGATGAAGAGGCCCTTATCTCTCTAGTTAAATAATATCCTCATGTCCAAAAGATGATGGAAAATATGCATGATAAATGGAAAGGACTAGGTAAACAAGAGTAAGGCAGACTTGAACCCATCATGGTTCAAGAGTATCCATATTATCTTGGTCTGGGGTATAGACTATATGATGATGACCTGAATAATATCATTGTGGATTCTCTTCCAATCTTTGAGTTGCCTCTCCCTAATGAAGACATTGAAATAGGTTCCATTTATAGTCACTTCAAGGATCTTGTTGCCACTAACCTCTTCCCTAATACTACCATTTAAAACAACAATATTTCCCTCTACTATACATCACACATCAACTGGGATCCAAAATAGGAGACTTCTTTTGACACATTTCAAAATGATGAAGCAATCTTGGATTATATGGGAGTTAAAGATTTTAACCCATCTGGTGATCATAAAAATGGATTTTATGTAAATCTTTGCCAATCTACATATTTTAGGGAACAACAATAATCCCATGATCAAAGTGATGAAGAGTAATCTAAAGAGGAAAAGCCTCCTAAAAAACTAGATGAACTCCCACATGTCTCATTTGAACTAGAAGAATACTTTGATATTGGCATAGATCTTCTAGATTGTTTTGCTTCAGATGTTCCAAAAAATATCATTGCCTCCTTATTTACAAGAAAAAACATCCTCTTTTATTGAGGAAGTAATAGAAGTCAACATTGGGACAGATCAACATCCCAAAATAGTTAAACTAGGGGCATGTTTAATACTCACAAAATGTGAAGTCATCATTGAGTTGATTAAGGAATTTATAAACATATTTACATGGAGCTATGCAAACATGCCTGGATTAGACCCCTCTTTAGTGGTACATCATTTGGTTGTGCATCCCAATGCTAAACTAATCATAAATTATGAAAAATTCACCCTAGAGTGGCACTATTAGTCAAAGAGGAGCTACTGTTAGCATATTATTGTATTTACCTTAGGTTATTTACTAAGGTAATTTATTTTGGTTAGTTGCCTTAACCACTTTGGTTAAGAGGTTAGTTGTTTATTCGGCCTTTGTTATTTCATGCAAGCCGACATAGGTTAGTTTTATTATACCCGTCTCATGCTTCACGGGTATTTCATTTATTTGCCTATTTAATAGGCCTTCATGCTTGGTTGAATACGTTGAATGTGTGCTCTGCTATTCTCAATCTCATTTTCTCTCTGTATTTTATTTAATCTAATATGGTATCAGAGCCTATGGTTTGTAGAACCTGAGTGAAGGTTTGTGGAAGCCAGAGAGAGGTCGGTGTCTTGCCAGGGAGGAGCTTCAGGGTCCAGTGGAGAGCCGAGGAGAGAGAAAGCATCACAAAATTTAGAAAACTCAACTAGAAGGTCTGAAAATTGCCAGGAAGCATCAGAAGGCTAAATAAGACCAAAAGGAAGCGAAAACAAGCTGTTTTAGAGGCTCAGAAGCCTCTGTTGAATTTATCTATGTGTTAGGGCACCGTACCGATTCGGCAAAATCAGAAAAAATCATTTCTTCATCTTTTTTAGCGAAACAAAAGTCTAAATTGCAAGTTAAATCAAAACTAAGACACTAGTGAAAACGGTTTGCAATTTGGTTGAGAAACGGGCTCAGAATCTTCACCTGAAGTTTCAGAGGTAGGCCAATTTTCTGATTGGCTGAATTTTTTTATAAAATTTTTAGCCTAAAGTTTTTAATATTTCAATTATTTTTATTTTTTAATTGAAATAAATCAAAACTTTAGCCAATAAGGGTTATTGGGGACCTACCACTGACTAATAATCACGGAAGCGTCCGAAAAGCTAAAAATTTTACCGTTTTCTGGGTTTTTTATCTGGATGTCAACGGAGAAAGAATTTTTTAAATCGGAATTTTAGCTTTCCCGATTTAATTGTTTCAGTGGTAGATTTTTTTGTGATCTTGCAAACGATATTGAGTTTGTTGCTGAAAACGGTTAAGGTTGT